>JAAAKM020073195.1:139251627-139389025 GCA_010016025.2 Alatinidae sp. Z8VKAUB7J3
AGGATACGGATAGGGATACCTTCGTAGGATGTGTCAACTTTTGAAACTTTCGACTCAGAACGTTGTCAGAAGCTTTTTGAAGCACTCTACTCAGAACCTTCCATACTGTAGGGATAAATACAGTTACCTAATATCTCCATATGTCAACCTTCAGGAACAAACTCATGAACAGTGGTGACTTATGAAAACTATCCTCTCAGAATGTACTCAGAAACTCATCCTTCCTTTCTTATTGGTAAAAAAAAGGTCATGGATATTTATTTCAGATCTGTGCCGTTAACGGTATACGCTGTAAACTTCCTCTTTCATTGGTAAAGGAAAGTCAGGGTGGAGATGGAGCACCTGTACCCGAAGCTGGTGCCCGGCGGCATATTGCTGGTCGACGACTACAACCGCTGGCTGGGCAGCCGCAAAGCGGTGGACGACTATCTCGCCGCGCACCGGATCGCGCTGTTCCTGTCGCGGGTGGACGACCACGCCGTGGTTGGGGTCAAGCCACGGTCATAACGCCATTTTCGGCAGGCATTTTGGACAACTTGCCATCGGTGGCTTGTCATTGGCGGGCGGTGTCATTAACCGTAGATGCTGGATGCGTTCGCTGAGCAAGGGAGTGCGATCGAATGCAATTGCGTCAATGGGTTCTCGGACGGACATGGGGTGCCGCGGCCGCGTGCGCCGCCGTTCTGACGCTGGTCCCCTCGGCCGGCGATGCCCAACTCTTGACTGGGCGCGACGAGGACCCCGTGAGCAGCTTTCAGGACTGCACCGTCTGCCCGGAGATGGTGATCGTCCAGGCCGGCACGTTCCAGATGGGCGGCATGCGCGGCGACCCGGACGCACGATCGTTCGAGTTGCCCCGCCACTCGGTCAACATCGCCCAGCCGTTCGCCATCGGCCGACACGAAGTCACTTTTGACGACTGGGAGGCCTGCGTCGCCTATGGCGGCTGCACCCACGAGCCCGACGACTACGGATTCGGCCGTGGGGACATGCCGGTTGTCGACGTGTCGTGGAACGATGCGAAGGAGTATGTGCAATGGCTGGCGCGCCACCCCGGCCAGCCCTATCACCTGCCCACCGAGGCGGAGTGGGAATATGCGGCGCGCGGCGGTGCGGAGGGGTCGTTCTTCTGGCCCGGCACCATCGATGACGGTTGCCAGTTCGCCAACGTCGCCGACCGGACCGCGCTGGCCAGCTTCCCGGACTGGATCACCGCCGACTGCACCGACGGGTTCGACATCCACTCCCCGGTCGGCAGCCTGCGGCCAAATCCGTTCGGCCTCTACGACGTGCTGGGCAATGTCTACGAGTATGTCGAGGACTGCGCCAACGACAGCTACAACCTGGCGCCGAACGACGGGTCCGCGTGGCTGAGCGGCAAATGCTGATTTCGATTCGGGGAACTTTGCTCTTCGTGAAACTGATATTGTTCATGGACTTTAATGCGTGTTGATTTTAGTTTGTGGAACTTCTCGCATGTTGATTTTTCTCTTATTGACTTTTACACTCATTCTTCTCTTTGGGAACTCGTTGCATGATGATTTTTGTTCACTGCCCTGTTCCTTTTCGAAAATTCTACCAGGACACTAAAGAATCATGCTCGAGAAGTCCAAAAAGTCTCCTAAAGATACTGTCTTTCACAGAACTTTGATAACTCAGTTGTTGGACTAAGGTCCTAGAAAGAATTTCCTATTTGATTTCATAACTATGTGATGTGCAAGCAGTGCTTATGACGAGCAGATGAAAAATAAATTTAGACAACCCTTCTCTCTTATACAACCTTGACATAAAGCGCAGCTCAAAATAAAATAAAAGTAAGCATCGCTGTATTTTATTTTTGCTTATCGCCCTCCCCCTCATAGCTCTTTTAAAGTGTTAAAATAGTCCAGGTAATTTACAGATTTTCAGATGTGTCCGAGGTCTTTTAGGCGTACAGACAAAGACGGACGAAGAATCACCATACAGCTTTTATTTTGGTTACATTTCATGCAAAATTCCTAGCTCTCGCTGCAAACGGTACTCGAGAAACAATTTGAAAAGTCCTGGACGAGTCCGGAAGTCCGGTTAAATTCTGGATCTTTAAAAATCTTGGAAAATTCTGCCAAGGTCTAAAAATCCTGAATTTCTGGATAAATCCTGTGTTAGGCTATCACATGTCCTATAGGTAATAAGTCTAGCAATTTATAGTGGGATCCAATACAGCGGCACTTTGCTATGTATATTTCTTCCAACTTTCATCTAAATCGGACACTTTCATCAGTTATACTAAATCTAAACAAAACTCAATTTTATTTTAATTCTTTAAACTTTCTCTCGCCTCTCTCTCTTGCATGATGGTGTCAGGCATCTCTTTTCAAAATTGTATTCAAATCCCTTCGGCAGTTCACCCGCTTTACAAAATCAAACAGATGGATGAACAGAATTTGTGACTATATTGCTTATTTACTTGCACTTTTTTTTCAGACTGAAGCTCTTCAACTCGATGTTGCGCTATGATCTAGTTAACGGTCGATTGCCTTGTTGTCGACCTTCACTGTGTGGTTTAGATTGTGCGTGTAACTGAAGTCTCTTTCAACTCCATCCCCATTAGTCCAGCGCCCGTCTAAAACAATGTCCAGTTTACTCGAATCCATGCGATTCAACCTGGTTTGTGGACATAATTGGTGTTGAAATGTTGAAATGTTAGGTCACGTTAGATTGAATTAAGTTGGTGTTGAGTTGAATCAGGATTGAGTTAAACGGGAACGATCAAAATAAGGTTTGCGAGGAATGTGGGGGTAAGCTCAACTGGGGTTACATCACATGAGGGCTGAAATACACAAGGGATGAGTTGAAAAAGGGTTAGGAAAGCGGGGTTCAGGTGCATGGAAACCATGGTGTAGAAATCCTGACCGTTGTTTGTATAGTATTTGCCAAAGTTTTCAAAAGCCCCTCATCAGTCTCAGGTCTATCTTGACCGTTTTGAGAGATATCATTACTTACCCTCCTTACTTCTTCTTTCGATAAACCAGGGTTTTGAAGTGAAGGCACTATTTTTGATCCAGCAAACATGACCAATTCAGGTTATTAGACATTTATATTGGTGCATCAATGAACTTCTGGCGGCACCGTATTTGAATTTCGGTGGTATTAACCCTATCTAAGAGCAAAATCCTGAAAACTGGTTTTGGCAGGAGATATCGATCAAATAGAGGGCGTGGATTTACTTCATTATCCAATCAATAACGGAATTGAACAGTATGGGGGAAAGGACTCATCTCTCTCACCATAAAACTGATGTCGAAGAGGGAGGATAGATCTCCAACAACCAGTACGCGCCAAAGAAGCGGCGTTTGTATCTCGGGATAAGACTTTCTTGACTGCCGTCTTTCTGCGAAGCACTTCCCATATCTAATGGCTTAGTCGAAAGCAACTATAAATTTTACATAAATGGGTACAGCGATCTAATGTTTCGCTTAATGCTCAAGTGTTTGTTCGAGCATAAGCAGCGGGTTGATCTGTTTTCGTGAAACATGCTATCACAATTTTAAGGGAGAAAACAAAATAATATTTGATGCGCTAGTAAAAAGTGCGTTCTTTACAAGTACATTTTGTGTTTTCATGTTCTTCTCTTCTTACTTTGTATTAGTTGAAAAAAACGGCCCTGAAAAACTAAATTCTCTGCATGGTAGTGAGCTGAAGGTAAACCATATCTTTATTTTTATTTAAATGATCGCAGTCCAAGGAGCTTTACCTTCTTGTTTCTATAACCAAAAAAAGTACGGTCCAAACACTGCGATCGTCGTTCTACCTGCTTGCCCAAGATTTTTTAATTGAATATTTGAACACCAAGTGTTGTGTTCCAGGATATGAATTTATCTTTTCCTTACGTCTTGGCTGTGCCCTTGCTCTTTCCCTTAACATAAGCCCTCTGATTGATGCTGATCCATTAGGAGAGTCTTATGCGAGCAGAACATGATATATATAAACGTTTGACTCTCTATTTCATGATGGTATTTTTTCCATGTTGAAAAATGTTGGGTATAACCTTCACACATCAGAAGCATCCTTGACATGTTTCTTTGTTTTAAGATCACGTAATCATCATTTGTCATCTATAGCTGTGAAATATTCTTCTTCGATCCATACACCCACTTCTGTTATTATTGATATTCTTGTTGACAACAAAATGGCACCAATTACATTGCCGTTTTTTACCCTTCACTGTTCAACAATAGTATTATTGATGCGCCGTCTAATGGGATCCTAACCAGTCTAAATTTGTCTCTTGTCAGCTGGACAGATGACATTTTGAATTTGAGCCATAGTATCCAACTCACTAGTGACGTTTTCACATCACCACTATGTGAGTACACAACAATTCAATACTTAATTCTTAAACTATCATTTTTCAATAAGAAACAAATGCCACCATAGGAATTTCGCCTCGGGAACAGCTGGATTGAATCAACTAAACACACCACTTTCCTTTGTCTTCCCATGGATTTCTCTCAATAAGACATACATAGCAACTCCTAGTAATTGACCTTAAACAACAATAGCTATTTTATGCATCCCACGAACTGTTTGATTTTAAGAAATTATAAATAAAAGATAAAATAATGAAGATCCTCCAGAGCTATTGTTGGTGAATTGAATCTAAGTTTATACTTATGGGTGTTTTTTAACCCAAACAAAAGCATATATTGCTATTCTGCTTTGCTGCCATGAGAACAAATTATACTTTAAGAATGTTGACAGAAAATATGAAAGCCTGATCTATTCATTTCTTAGATTCTCGTATGAATAAATAAGTAATTAAGAAGACGGCATTATAGCATCTTTATTTGTTATTGGTCATGGCTCTCGCACAGGCTATGTTTGATAAGGCTATCAGAGAATTAACACAGCTGATGGACCAGAAGTTCTCTAAAGTGGAGACAACTTTATAGAAAGGAATTTCTGATCTGAAATAGATTATCACTGAAAAGAACTCTATAATCAACAAACTTAGCCAGGCTGTTGAGTTTCAGAAGAAACAGTTTGAGCTTGTTAATCATCTCCTATTATACCTCGAGGTTCGGGAACGCAGACGAAATCTATTATTGCATGGGCTACCAAAAGAAAAAAAAAAGGTGAATCACTGGAACTGAAAGTATGTACAGTGCTGAAGGATAAACTAGGCTTAGATGAAAAAGTGAATATCACAAGGATATTTTGCCTGAAAGAAAAATCATCCAGTGTGTCCCAAAGAGGAAAGAAAGTGTCATCCCCTCCAGCATTTTTTTTCATGCGATTTGGATAGCGACATTCAAGTTATTACGAAGTTAGTGAAGAGTCTGAAAGATTCTGGACTTCGAGTGTTTACCGACCTTCCACCCGAACTGAACAGCTTGCGCGTGAAGCTTCTGAAAAGATGAAAAATCTTAAAGATTCTGTGACTTATCAGTTTATTCGACTTAACGAATCTGGCGTTTCACTCAGTCTGGAGTATAAGAACAACGATACGGATCGGTGTTCTGAGGTTCCCACAAGCGACGAATGTCGTGATCAAACAGTTCGTGGTAACGAACTGTAATAAGGAGCGACCCGGCTCAATAGTAACCGAAACACTAAAAAACAAAGTTTTGATACTGCCGACGCCGCCGCGTCCCTGGGCGGTGGCTACGGCTGCGATGGTGTCTCGGGCATGGGTCATGGCATTCACTCGGTTGTAGGCAGGGCCAGGGTCGCTACGGGGACGATGGATAGCAAAACGCCCCAATCATGGGGCGTTTGCTTGATGCTTGGAAGCCTTGTCGAATCAGGCGTTGGCCGGTTTCGATGCGGCTTCGATCCTGCGCGTAATGTACCACTGCTGGGCGATGGACAGGCAGTTGTTGACCACCCAGTACAGCACCAGACCAGCCGGGAACCACAGGAAGAAGAAGGTGAAGATGATCGGCATCAGCTTCATCACGCGCGCCTGCATGGGGTCCGGCGGCGTCGGGTTGAGCTGCTGCTGGATGAACATGGTCGCGCCCATGATGATCGGCAGGATGAAGAACGGATCCTTGATCGACAGGTCGGTGATCCAGAACATCCACGGCGCCTGACGCATCTCCACGGATTCCAGCAGTACCCAGTACAGGGCGAGGAACACCGGCATCTGCACCAGGATCGGCAGGCAGCCGCCCAGCGGATTGATCTTCTCTTTCTTGTACAGCTCCATCATCGCCTGGGACATCTTCTGGCGATCGTCACCGTGCTGCTCTTTCAGGGCCTGCAGCTTCGGCGATACGGCACGCATGCGCGCCATCGAGCGG
The DNA here is from genome assembly GCA_010016025.2 of Alatinidae sp. Z8VKAUB7J3. Classification (NCBI taxonomy): domain Eukaryota; kingdom Metazoa; phylum Cnidaria; class Cubozoa; order Carybdeida; family Alatinidae; species Alatinidae sp. Z8VKAUB7J3. Next base: position 139,257,912 of record JAAAKM020073195.1, read on the forward strand.
TAGCTGGCGGCCGACAGCGGGAAGAAGATCAGCTTGATGATGATGGTCAGGAAGATGATCGACCAGCCCCAGTTGCCCAGCAGGCTGTGGATGACTTGCAGCAGCCAGAAGATCGGCTGGGCGAGGAACCACAGGAAGCCGTAGTCGACCACCCTCAGCCCCGGATAGCGCTCCAGGTAGAAGCGGCCGAAGTCGCGCTTGAACAGGAAGCCGTCGCGGCCGTGGTAGCGCACTTCGGTAGGCTCGTGCGCGAAATACTCGATGGCGAGCACGTAATGGCGGGCCACCCGCATGATCTCGTCGGTCACCCCGCCCAAATCGTCGGGCGCGACGTGGATCAGCACGCCTGAAGTGAACACCAGGTCGATGCTGGCGTCGCCGAAGGCCAAATAAGAACGAATGACACCAATGAACATGGTGAAGGACGTTTCGGGGAACACGTTGAAGTAGGCCTAATTGGCTCTGACACTATTCTTATAAATAGACACTATCCCCGAAAAGAGGCAAAACTAAAGAAACTTGATTGTTTATTTGCAAATACAAATATAAGCTACCGCGGGAGTCACTGGTCGTGGTTCGCTCTATGCTAGGTTCCAGCTAGCGAACTTTTTTCTAAAAGTTCTTTCTAGTAAAAAATTTCCGTTTTTTTTTCTGCTTGCAATATTTATGTACTGTGGTGAATATTTGTGTGTCAGCTATAGGGCAAGAGACTCAATGGATCTCGTACTGGGAGGAGGCGGTTTTAACGAAGAAAATAGGTCAAATTATTTATTTTGCTATTTCAGAAATAGAATTCAAAGCTGAAAATTATTTATCAAGGATCTACTGCAAAGACGAGAAACATGAAACAAAGAGTGCCAGTTTTTAATTTTGAAACACAATCCTGCGAGGTAAACATTCCTTCCCGTTCTGAACAATTTATTCCAATTCAAGTTCATCGAAACTATGAATTTGTCGAAGATAATCATATTTTAAGCTTAACTTGCTGAGACGTCTCCTTTTTGTAAATAAACTTCAATAAACTTCTCTTCTATGCGTTTTGTTTTATATATTTGGGACATTTGAACAGATCTAGTAAGAAAAAAGCTACATTTTGTAGCTTAGGATTCAAGAATCCTACATTTTGTATTAAGTGACCTAGTACAAAGTACCAAAGGACCAAATAATGTCCCCTAAAAGTAAATATTTGTACCAAAAATTGATGAAACCATTTTTCCGTCTAAACACAAGTAACTAATTGGAAGCAAACTTAGTTTAAAGTGCAATTTAAGGAAGTTCTAATGTGCGCGCTTCTAAACGCGTTCTGAATACCCGTTTTAAGGAGGATTTTTTTACACACCCCTTCAAATTCTGTTTCAAATATGAAGACTGAAATGTTTGCGCAGTGTAAATCTGCGCATCATCAGTGATTTTGAACATTTTTGCAGTTCAGTATCTGTCGCCACTACGACTAAGTATATCAGCAGCCATGAGACTTGAACCAAGGTATTGCATTGTTATCAATTTCAGTAGTGCTTTTCTTTCTATCATTTTGATCTTTATGAGAGTTGAAGAAACGAATTTTCTGAATCGTTTTGGGGCGCCGTGGAGACTGTTGTAAAAATACCTTGACTTTTGGAATAAAGAAAAGGGAAGGAAACATTGAGAGGAAAGTTTTTTTTCATTAAAACGTTTAAAAGCCAACTTCTTAAGCTATACTTTATTCAATAGAATCCTGTTTATATTGAAGTACCTATTTCAACGATCCACCAGCACATTAATGTCCTCTTAAAAATATTTCCCACCTCTTTTGCTGGCAAATAACCAGTTTGTGCAAGGTTGGCGTGGAGAAATGAGGGCCGAGCTCAGCTGCGTATGTGCTGAGTGTGACAATATTTAGACACAATAAAGGTTTCTTTATTGTGTACTTTTTATTGTGTACGTTTTATTATGTTTATTGTGTTACCTCGCCCTAACCACACGGCAAAACAAAGCAATTTAAGGAACTGGTGTACCGCTTTAATTTAGTGCTGCGCGCCTAAAGCTTTAGACACACACGGACCACTAAATACGTCATGTTCTATTTGGTGGACCACTTATATGGATTTGGAAAAGAAAGGTGCTGTAAATATATCCATACATGATAGTCAGAAAAGTTTCAATATAATTAATAGTGTATCTACTATTAACTGTGCATCGATCTCAAGCCGAGAGTGGTACCAAGCTTTAAGTACTTTCACAAAGGAAGTATTTTTTTCACTTGATCGAGAGGAATTAAATTCTAATTTGAGACTATTATCTCAAGAAAAACCAATGAGGCTTTTTGTTTCCTTTATGCTTAATTTATCCTCTTCGATGTTAGATACAATTGGATCTATTATCCTTGTATTTTCAGGTCTGGGATCTACTTCCCTTAGATAATAGAAATCAAAATATTACGCCAGTGACTGTAACTGTAAGTGCCGTTGAATAGTCATGGATACCCCATGACACTCGAGATCCTTCCCCTCCATATATTCATCAAGCCCTTGTCCAAGTATATCTTTACTTAATTGAAAAGATTGCGCAATTTTATCAATGTACTTTTCTTTTTTAACCTTTTCAACTGGTGTCTCTTTAGGTACCAATTACGGGTTAAATCTACTTTTCGAAAGACACTGATTTACCATCATAAAGAAGTCAAGCTATTTCCTAGAACCTTTCAACCTCTACCCTTTCTTACTAAATTGGGATTACTTTAAAAATAACTGTCTACAAAGCTAGCATTTTTCTCCACAAAAGAAATTAAAAGTTCCGTGTCTTTTTTTGTATTGCTTAAACATTAAACATCCGGGTTGTTCTTAGGGTTTTGCTCAAGGGACAGGAGTCAAGGCAAGGGCGTCCATTTCCAGGGTAATGCTATTTTTTTTACCAGAATAATGCCAGATTCTTTCGCAAAAATTTTAGTAACTGCGCCATTTTGAATTTCATTTAGGTCCAAGGTGGGACGTTGTAGTAAACATTTCGCCATACCCTGTGGGCAGACTGCCACTAGCCAATAAATGAAATCCAGGGAATACTGACTCTCCGTCATATGATGGACATCCTATACCCCTACTTGTCCGCCACACTTCATCTTTTTGTACCGAGGAAGGTGCAATTCACACCAAACATGGCACGCTTCATGCAACCTGGTCTACATGATTTTTAGAAGCAGTCAATTCGTCAAAAGAGCCAAGAGAAAAATCGTCCAAAAACTACTTAAAAACACACAAAAAAATTGTTTTTTATTCTATCAAGGCGTAGAGACTGTTGATTGATTCAAATAGCCCCAGCTTTGGATAAAGCTGAGTATAGAGGGAAACCTTATTCATTTAAATATCTTTTCAAGAGCCCTCCTTACCCCTAAATTGACCTGTTTCAAAGGGAGTGTATTTTTGTCTCAATCATGAACTTGATTGCATAATTTACTGTAAATTAATGGAAACGATTCTGAATTTTCACGATTCTGATCATTGGAGAAGAGTCATCCACCCCCTCCCCCTCCCCACCCAAAAACAAAGAGAAGGAGAGACAACTGAAAGAATTGTCCAATTATTGTAGCCAATTCTTTGGTAATTGATCAATTTGGTGCCCAAGCTTGTCTGGCTAAATTTTCTTCTGAAAATGTTTTCAGAAATGTTACTCGCTAAAAGCAAGCTATTCAAAACATTTGTTCTAAACAAAAGAGACTCAAGTTAAAAAATAACGTATAAAACACGGCAAATCTATTTTTAAGCATACATCACCGTCAGGACAAATAGCTTCAAGGCCCACTTAGTACCCGGCTCCTTTTTTTTAACAAGTTTTGAAAGGCAAGTTAAACATCTGTATCTCTATTAAGTTATATACCTTTGGTGCGTGGTTCCCCCCCCCCTCAGCTACTGCTCACAAGCCAGCCCTGAAGGAATAACAAAACACTTACAATAAAATTTTACGCCTAACGCCAAAAAATGACAGAAAATAGCACGGAAGAGCTATGGTAAATATTTTCAACAAGTAGCTCATCTTTGATTAGGGGAATGAGTTGCATAAGTTGTGCTACTAGTGATAATAATGAGGAAAACGGCCAATAGAAATTAGTTTACAAAGTGGCACTGAGCTATACCATGTTCAATATCAACATGAGCGGCTTGGCGATTGGTTTGGCTGTTTGTCTACTGATCCTGCTATATGTGCGGTATGAGTTGACTTACGACCGCTTCCATCCGCAGCCCGAACAGGTGTATCGCATCGTAACGCCGACCGATGTCGTGACGCCTATTCCCCTCGGGCCTAAGCTCGCTGCAGTGGATGCGCGGGTGACCGACTACACGCGCATTCTGATGACGCTAGGCGATGTGCTCATCAAGGACACGATAGAGCAATCGTACTACGAGAGCCACTACTATTTTGTCGATTCCACGTTCTGGGACGTCTTCGGCTTTGATTTGGTGCGGGGCAATCCTGAGACGGTACTTGCATCGGCAAACAGCCCTGTCATCAGCGAGCGCATTGCTGCAAAATACTTCGGCGATGCAGATCCTATTGGCAAAGTCTTGGTCTTCGATGTAGGGTTCGAGGCACAGATGCGCGTTACAGGTGTCCTCGCCAATCCGCCACAAATTGCCCACTTAAAGCCCCACTAAAGAAATAAAAGATATAACGAAATTCGGTAACAACATTTCTATATCTTTAGTTGCCACATTAGCTCCCAATCATCCCACGGCGAAATAGAGTTCTAACTTTACGTACCTGTAGACCAGCGCTTATGTGTCATTTGACCTGACCAAGGAAAAACTGCAATTAAGCCCGTCATTCTGTCCAAAGCCCTTTGAAAGTTGCAAGGTATCATCGAGAAGCGAGGATTTGGAAGGGCAGCTCCAAAACGATATTATTAAAATTGAAAACATGTCACACCATCAGGACTCAAACCCGTCACCCACGCCTTGCTTCGTTAACCAGCTAAGCTAGGTGAACCTCGATGTTAGTCTGACCCAGATGTTAACATACTCCTTCCTTGCTTTTACTAGAGTTTGAAGACGGATTCTTTCTCACCATGATTTCAAATTTACAATCAGAAAAGGTTCGCTCAGCCGATAAAGGACAGACTGACCGCAGGGAACTTTCACTTACGTTTCTTTAAGATTAGATAATAGAAAGGTCCGATCAAGCAAATATGGTCAAAATTGTTGTCTCTGCACATCATATTATTATTATTATTATTATTATTATTATTATTATTAACCTCAGTATGAGTGCAATTGGAAGGATGGCAAAGGAAAGCAAGTCATTTCTAATGATGATGCAAGAGCTTGGCGTTGAAAATCGAAATTATTTGTTATTCAAAATGATATCATGTGTAATAAGGTCGACGTATTTCATATTTTGTAAAAGAAATTGTAATTGGTCAAATCCAGAGCTATATGCTTGGTAAAAACGTATATCATACCATGTAAATTCATTATGCCTGTAATGAGATTAATGAATTGTATTGCATAAAAGAAATAGATATTTGAATTTTAAAAAAATTATTATTACCGAAGGACAGAGGAGCCTAGGAAAATTATCAAACCAGCTATTACAGCCATAGCGTTCGGGACCTTGATTTTTAGTGGTATGGAAAATGTCTGCCTTTGTAATGATTTCAGAAATGTATTACTTACCATCGGACATTGATGTGCTGCGTAGCATTTATCAATATGTGAATCTCATTCGCTTGTCCGTCTCATATAGCATCATGCATGCTCCAATGTCAGAACGTCAACATAATACACCTGCCATACTATTTAGGGGTCATTAAATAATTACGTAACCCTACAAATCGTAACCACACGCAGTCTCCTTTCAAACCTATTACATTAAACATAATGTAACAAGCTCTGATTTTGGATGGAGTACATTTTAAAATTGAATAGGGAATACATAAACATTCAATTTTTATGTACGCAATTTAATTAATCTTCCAGAGGATCTTAGATTTTAGATTGATAATAATGACACACGGAGATACTGAAACGTAACTTTTTTCTAGCGCACTACATATCTTGTAGGTTCACCCCCCACCCACCCATGGTGAAATAGTGTAACGGTGCCTAACAATATCAGCTACCCCACCCACCCTTTTGACCGTTATATAATTATTGAATGACCCCTTGTATCAAATGAGTGAGTTTTGATGAGACACTATTGCTTGTCAGGGGTATATTATTAGCCAGATACAACAATAACATAGTTTCAACTTATGACACCATATCCTCCCAATGTCTACAATTGTAGACCTTTAATTTCAACTAACCGTTATTGCCCCCTGTGATGGTGATCCTCATCTATTTTCTAATCCACATACAAATACTATCTCCCAAGAATATAAAAAAGTACATCTGGGCTAGCACCTGATCAGATACAAGAAATTTGGGGGGTAAATACGTGTGATGGGTGAGAATTTACTTTTCCTGTGATTTCAACACTTTTCGTCGTCTTATAAATATGTGAAAAAATGATTTAAAAAAATTTCGCTGGCAACGACGCTCGTCAGAAACTCTCCTCCCGCAACAACAAATAACATATTAATCAGAAACAGAAGTCATTCAACCGAAATTGCCTAAAACGTACAGGGTCTACAATTGTAGAGATTGGGATAATATGGGTTAAGCATTCTCACTGGTATTTTTTATAGTGTCTCTGTATTACAATAAGAAAATAGAAAGAGTATTAGTTATTCCGTATCACATTAAGCATTCTCACTAGTATTTGTTTGAAAGGAATAAGGTAGGCTGTGATTTATGCCATAGCAACTCATGAAAAGTCTGATTGCCCATAACTAAATACTGGTAAATGCTAGCAAAAATATTTTTAGCAAAGGTGTTGAGAAAGGAATCATCTTTTTTATTGTGTACTTATTTAAAACCTTTAGGGAAATGAAAATCTATGGAGAGTGCACAAACATTTGGAGTGTACCCAAATCGAATATGTTTCATGTATTACTCATCATAAAATAGTCTATTTCTAACATTTGTGGAATACACCTAAAAAATAATTCTAGTGTAATATAAAAGACAGCGAATTGTCTATAATATGAATGTTATATCTCACCAAAACTGTATTTTATGTACACATTTTTAGCACAATTTTAGTTTCGGTAGCAGACAGTTTTACACTATGAAAAGAAACTGAAGAAATTAACAATTTTGACTAACAGTATACCCGGTAAATGGAGAGAGTCGTCAGTTTTATCAATAAGCTAATAATGACACCTATACGTATGTAATACAACATGGAACAAAACTCATTCTTTACAGTAGTAAATGATCAGTTTAGACACTACATATTTTTCAAAGGTCTGAAAAGTTTAATTTTAGGGTGTATAATGTGTTATTAGTCCCGTAGTACTTGATGAGAACTGTTACTTGCAAATTGAAGTACACATTAATTAATCATCCAGTAAGCACTTCCACGTCTTATGCACTAATTCCAATGACTTTGGTTTTTCGTACTATTACTCTTATATTGCTATTATAAATACATCAAAGTAATTGATCTATCTGCGAAACCCTAGCCTTTCTTTCTAGTAACAGGCTAAACTAATGTTGTAGCCTCAAGTCAGGCCCTTCACACATTTTATACACAAACATTATGTACATCATTTCAGAATATGTTGGGAGTTCAATACGCTATAAACAGAAGCCAAGATACTTTCTTAGCCAATAAATGGTTAAAAAAAGCCACCGGGCTTTCTAAAGATCATCTATTCCAATAATAGAGTCACTTCATCTTAGCATGAATCAAATATCTTTCATAAAGTTCTCCAATGTCTAGAAGCCCCATTTGAAGGAGCAACTACCGCTCTTTGCACTAGACTGCAGTGACCAACAGTGTATGAAATCACCATGTAAGATGTATGTATAGATACAGCAAGAAATTGTTATCGCTTAAAAAAATTTGGTGAAAGGGCAATAGATTGCAAGGGTGAATGCAGGCTACATCAGATAAAGAGAGTACAACGTCATTTATAGAATAATATTTGGGTCACCACAGTCATCAAATTGGAGAAGTTTATTTTGCATTGACTGTAGAGACTTAGCATGTCGATCTTTTGATATTACCCATCAACTCGGTATCCAGATATAAGAATATTCCCCGGGAAGCCATGCCCTTTTCAATGTTACGAAGAATAGCGATTGATAACATCAAAACATAAACATAGACATAACAAACTTAAACCAGCATGAGCAGGTGATTTGGAAAGAAGGAGGTTCCCAGTTCTAAAGAAAAAGGTACAGACTGTAATTTGGAAATATTGGGTTTCTCTATGTAGGCATTATTTCCTTGTGATTCATGGACGGTATGTTAGACAGGTATTAGACGTATGCTGACAGGAAAGATTGCGAAGTAGTTTCCACATAGTCACTCATTAATTCCCCCTCGTCGTTTGTTAAATAGCTATTCAAACAGGAACACGTGTGTTTATCCTATAGAGGTGGACATGAATGCACGCGGTCGTTTATTCCTACTTATTAAATATCCTACCTGACCACAATTCATCAATATCATTGACCTTTGATAACAGGGCTAAACAACGTTTAATTTACTGTAATAAAACTCGGACCAAATTCAGATTTTGGGAGTTAAAAGTGAGAAATCTGATGAAAGACTGCATTGCGAGTGCAGATCCATTACTCGATTGAGATAAGCAGGTACCAGCGTTCTGGAGCGTAGCGTAGAGAATCGCAAATTAGTTACATGTTTTGATACCTGGGGGAGTTAACCCCTACCAGGCGCGTCCCCTGGGTGACGGATGGGGGAACCCCTGCTGAGAGAAATCATATGCAGGGCTGCCTCGAATATTTTGAATAAGAGGCCGTGGACCAAAAAAAAACTAGGACTTTAAAAATCTAGGATCGAAGATCCTGGGATAATCTCTCAGACCCAGAAATAATATCACAATTTCAAAATTTCCTATAATTTACATCTAGAAATTGGTAAATAAACATGGAATCAATTTGCGTTAAAGAGATCTTATTTAAAAATGCTTGAAAAAGAAAACTCATCAGGCAAACATTGTCTAAACCTCCGGTGCCTCCCAGGATGTTGTTTCAGATTACAAATCTCAGGACTTTCCACGGCCTGTGGCATCCCGTAATACTTATTTCTATATCCCAATATTGCAATCAAGAAACCAGATAGAATCTGGAAGTCCACAATGAAAGACCACTCAAAATTCAATTTTTTAAGCCGTGGGTGATAGCATTCTCGCTTACGGTTCGGAAACATGGACCATGGCAAAATCCATGGAGAAAATCATATTTGGTACTTATACAAAACTACTAACTCACGATTTAAATGCAAGGTAGACGGACCATATGTGTTAACGAAGATTTATACTAAAATCTCCAAGAAATATCGGAAGTTATCACAGCGACGAGAAGGCCTGCCGCCTGCCATCTGTTTCGAAGCAACCAACAAGCCTCAACTGTGATGTTCTGGGACCCAAAACAAGGACAACAAAGGCAAGGGAGACTGGTAACAACTTCCCCCATTATCCTACTTACAAACGCTCAGACTGAAACACTAGACGAGCGAGTCATATCGATCCGAGGGCCTCACGACCAATGATGATGATCGTAACTACTTTGTCCTCTATTTTACAATCGCATCAGAAAAAGCCCTGATGGTATCGAGAGTCCAGGGTATGTATGGAGTGCCTTTGAATTGCCTACAAGTAAATTTAAGTTGGACGGATCATATACCTAACGATGATTTATACGGCAACCTCCCCACAAATATATGAAGTAATCAGAGCGATAAGGATGGGTGCCGCCTGCCCTCTGTGTCGAAGCAACGAACCTGCCTCAACTGTGATGTTCTGGGAGCCATAACATGGGCAACAAAGGCAAGGGAGACAAGAAACAACTTTCCCTACTACCCTTCACTTCATTCTGGCATATTTAAACCAATGTACATGAACTATGATGCTTTGCTAAGTAACAAAATTTCCACAGGTAACCAACATCTCCGTTGTTTATAAGACTTTGTAGGTCACAAAAATGGAGAGCAATGTAGGTTGCGCATTACGCAAATGCTTGATTCGAAGTTAAAGTTGATGGATGTCAAATTGCAAAGTAAACAATTGCATGTTTCCTTTAATTGAAGAGATGTAGTCGGTGCTAATCCAAATATTGATAAGGATAGTCGTTTTCATACATTGCTAGCAAGGTGCTGTTACAAGGAAAAGTCATCCGTAAATTTTTAGGCACTTTAAATTTTCCACCGTCAGTTGATTTTGAGTGCTGATATTTTCTGGAACTTTTAATCCTGTAACAATTTTTAACGCTTACCACGAATAATAAATACTGGCAAGAAAACAAATATATTTAACAGTAGTGAACAATCTGTTGTACAATCACTACTACAAGCATTTTCCGCCTATCTTACCAACACTTCCCTTCACGTGCTGAGGCATTCTCCTGTCGATTCGACGACTAAGAAGTCAACTCCTCGAATTTTGACTAACGACCTACCTACTGAATTGTCGTAAAAAGGCTGCGCAAAACAGTCATTCACATCATTCACACAGTTTCCAGGCATGCTCATTGTGACACAGGTTGAAAGGCTATTGCCTAAAGACACATTTACTGCTTGTCTGAAATACTTAAAATCCATCTCCCTGTTTTTCTTCAGCCACACTTTGTGAGCCCACAAATACAATGAAGAGAAGTTCTCAAGGTTTCCAAGAGCTGGGTCGAGCCTCACTGGGTTATTTTCATGTCATGTTCTACGCCTCCGCTACACTCTTCACTCGGTCTCTTCGACAAGAGACAGAAAATATGGTAAATAAGCCTTTGGAAACCTACGATAACTTGTACATTTGCCGGCAATTTCTTGACTGTAAGAACGCGAAACAGGCCATTTACATGACCTTTATTAAGATGGAACAAAAAGTCTTTCAATTAACCGAAGCTAACATCATCTTCTTTACTGCAAATCACAACTCAAATTAAGTTGGAGCTTTCCCTCTTGCTCGGTTCACAAATTTGTGATAGATGCATTTACAAGGGAACTTCATAACTTTAGAATTGGTAAAGAAATGTTTTACTTTAAGCTTGAAGTCACACCAAATTCATCTGTTGACATTTAAAGACGTAGTTTACTCAACCATTTCTACAGGAAATCGAATGAGAATGCCGTTATCACATTCGTTTGAGTACAATATGCTGATCGAACGGCCTTCGAAGAATCCTCCACCGCATAGCCTCTGCCATGAAAGCCAAGTTTTTATATTTAAATTTTGCTTTTATATCCAATTCCTGTGCATTTACAATGTAACAGATACGTTTGCTCACCACGAACAGGCATCAGACTAATCACAATTCACATAACTGACAACAGTTTGTTCCGTAGTTGGCTTTATTAATGGGTCTCACATGTTTTAATTTCTCTTAGTACCTAACTATTCATGGACTAGGGGGTGCAACCACTGCAGTGGATGGGCAAAGTTCTACATAACAAATAGTTCTGTACTTTCAAGGAACTGGGGATTATTGACTTTCTTTAACGGTTGAATTTCTCAGAAGGAGCTTAACTAAAGTGAATTAATAAAAACGCACAGAGTTAGTCTGACGGGGGGATGTGGGCTTCCAATAATTGCTGGGCACCAACTTTTCGTTCATATTATAGGCCAATTTAGGTAAAGGGGTAGCAATTCAAAGTCGTGTTTGAATTAAAATATCAGTTAAGGTGCGCTACTTAAGACACGCTGGAACTCATTGCCGGTAGGCCTAGGAGAGATGCTGGCAAGTCAGCGTACCGGTTTATACAATTTTCAGGCAGTTTAAGGAGATATCGTCTTGTCGAATAATAGATAGGGTGTGGGCCGAGTATGTTTCAGGACTGAAGGTCTCCAAATTAATGGCCTGTTCAACTGTCAGAAAATGAAACTATAACCAACATATACCACAAATATTAAGGGGATCGTACCTGAAGTTCATCTGTACTGATATACGTTAAAAGGAGGTAAAGTGCTTTTCTTTGTAAACATTTGAAGGGGCTGCAGCCCCCCTTCAGCCCCTTTGACCGTGCGCCCATGTCTTCATGATTTGTGTCACGGTTACATCCTGAAGATGTTGACCTGACCTTAGATAATGAAGGAGAAACAGAGAACAAGCTTTTCAATCTTTAAACTCGAGGTTTTCTTGAAAGCCGCAGCAAGTAGGTGAAACCTGGTGGGAAAGGCCTTCTTTGATTGGTTCCCGTTAACAAACAGCTTAATTAGGACAGTGGTAAAATTCCCACCTTGAAGATTTGTTCGTAAATTGATAATTAAAAGAGATGAGTTACTGTCACCGTTTAGTTCGGGAGCCATAGTCAGTAAACAATATCAATAAATTACAGGTTTGTACTCTTTCCTTTAATGTAGTCGATTACATTTCCTTGTGTATGAAAACTTGTAATTATCAGCAGACACATGAATTCTAGGAACACAGGAGATTTATAATTGTTTTACACCTTGGCCCATTCGAAGTGCAATGTTTGGAAGGTCAGTTTATCAAGTTAAGTTATTTTAACAGCTCCAAAATTTACATTGGCCGGTAGTGTTCCCTACAAATGAAAATCGAGGTTTTGTTCTCTTTCCTTTAATGTAGTCGATTACATTTCCTTGTGTATGAACACTTGGAATTATCAGCAGACACATGAAATCTAGGAACACAGCAGATTTATAATTGTTTTACACCTTGGCCCATTCGAGGTGCAATGTTTGGAAGGTCAGTTTATCAAGTTAAGTTATTTTAACAGCTCCAAAATTTACATTGGCCGGTAGTTTTCCCTACAAATGAAAATCGAGGCAAACATGACAATAAAGAGCATCCTGCTAATGGTAAACATGGAGTTTGCAGATGTCTGCAAATAGCCTGCTACAATCTTCTTATGTTCTGAGCAATGAGTTTTGGGTAGATCATTGGCCAAATAACTGTTGGCGAATGTGAGGAAACATGGACGTCTTGTTGAGAAACAGGCCTGTAGCCAATGGGGGATTAGAGGGCTATGTCCTCTCTGATAAAATTTTGGGTAGATCATTGGCCAAATAATTGTTGGCAAATGTATAATTGTGATTTAAAAGAGTAAATCTTTCTACAGATTAGCCTTTCAGAAGTTTAAATAGAAAATAGAGGCTTGTTATTATTACAATAATTATATTTTTATCGCGGTTAGGAATTGAAATAATATGAATTGCTCACTACTGAATCTATAAACTGCTTTCTGGCAACGGTATGTTTAAGATGTGCAGTACTCTTTAATTTGAAAATGATTTCTAAAGTGTTGTTGTAAGGCCTTCACGTTTCTGTTATACATTTTACACACTTCTTTATGGGGATGTTATCTAAATCCTCTGGGTAATCACACATAGTTCAATTTCTGGCTTAAGTGACGGAAAAACGTAGTAAAGCGTAAAGTGCGTATAATGTAAAATGACAGTAGCCATGATGTGAAGCAAAAGTTTATACATCAAAGTCGTCCTCCATATTTCAGGGTTAAGAAAGAGGTTCCTAATAAAACTGTGCATTACCAAAAAAAAATTAAAAGGGTAAAAGGTAAATAGAGTGAAAAATATAAAAAAAGCCAATTCCTAGTAGTTGTATTCGCAGTGCGTTGAGTCAAAAGATTAAGAAAGCACACAAAAAGGACCAAAAAGTACTTTTCACAGTTTTTTCGCCTCTGCATCATTTTGCAAGATTTTCAAAAGAAATATGTTGGTAGTCAAATACGTGCTAAAAGACACGCTGTTGGCAATAAAGAGTTGGTTTGTTTAACGATTTTCTTGAACTTTATGCTTTTAGTTCATATGACACTGGAAAACGTGTCTCATATCAATTTAACCCTTCTAGGGTTGCAACGTGGCTGGTAGCTGTCTTTATTATGAAACTGAGTAAACAAGAAAATAGAAAGGATGGTAAATATGAAAAAGAAATAAGGAAAAGATAGATATAAAATTGTGACCCTGTGCCAAGTAGTTGCACTAACCTTTTGCCGAGTGAAAGCATTAAATACTGGACGACGGTAGAGAAAAACACCTCAATATGGGCTCCTACACATACAACAAAATGGACTATCAATATAGAAATCAGTTGTGATGTGATGTGATGTGATGTGGTGTGATGAAACGAACTACTGACCAGCCTCTCAGCGCAACATAAGTGAACCAATAAAGGACTCCCGAAAAGCCCATATGTCAAAAGACCGCAGAACGTTGCAGCTTATCATCCAGCAAAGACTTTTTAAACAATTAGATTACTTATGTGCAAAATTGAAAGGGCGATAATTCGAAGTGGAAGTTTAAAAGAAGTAAAGCGTTGATGAGTATCAAGGTATTTGTGGTGCAGCGTGTCCTGTATATCAGCTTCTAAAGGTTTCCCACGGATAATTATTACCTTTTTTTTATTTGCAACACTGCAGAAGTTGCTCGGTATCATTAGACTCTCAGTCTCAAAAGTCTCAAAAGTTCCCACGGGTAGTTATTATATGCTTTTCACTAGCAACACTTCGGCCGTTGCGTGGTATCAGTAGACTCTCAGTCTCAAAAGTTTGAACATTTGCAGAAACAAGTTTCATGGTCTTAACTTTTGTTTCCTTATAAAATTATAAAGTTAGATCAGTTATAACTTGACCACCAAATTCTTAATCGTGACGCACGCCTCCATTAATTAACAAGTCCGTTCAAAATGTCAGTATTTACTAGTATATTGCGTTTCGGCTTCACGTATTTCCGCTTGACGAATGACGTTGTTCCTTACGATGTGCGCATTTTTAAGCGGATTTCAGCATAGTCCAACTTATAAAAGTATTGTTACTACAAAGGTGCATAACATTAAAAATGGGCCCAAGCGTGACCCCAGAACCTTTCTCTGATTCGACTGAACTAAGTCTAAAGGTGTACCTCGGTCTGAAACATATACCTACCATATAGTAGTAATCCGTCATGTACGGGTCATTGCTATAAAGCTGATTTAGTTGAATCTTGACAATAAACTCTTTTTCTTTGGATGTCATGAGAGCTGACGGCGGAAGGTTGATCCAGTTTTCTTCCTTGGAGTAACTACTATTCCATTCACGTTGGTGGTAATTTCGGTCATGCCAGTGACCGCGATTCTGATGGGGAAATCTGGAGGACGGGTGTCGCCAAGGTGTCCTTCTGAATGGAGTGGAATTCAGTGGATTACTCTCTCCACTCTCAACAATGAAAGCATTGCACGTTAATTCAAATGATAGGTACGCCATTTTGGCACAATCACGACAATGTCACTGCTCAGAAAACAGGCTGGGAAATATGCTTAGTGTATTCTTTTTTTCAGCAATCTGAGCCTGTTTATGCTTATAAGCGTTATGCTTGTGAAAAACACAAATGTATACAGCATTTTCTGAAAGCTTTTCTACGTATCGCGCAAGATTTAGCAAAATTCTTAGGTAGAATGAGTAAACTAGCCTATAGGATCGAGGGAGTCTTTCATTTGTGAATAAATCTCCATGTGTAGAAATATTGTCGTTAACTTTCAAAAAGTGTTACGTTGAGCCTGTCGTTGCCATCACGTAACCAAGGCCGTATGGACAGTCCACCTCCACTTGATTAAAAAGTCCTTTATAAAGGAGATCACGGCAATCAATAACAGAGCTCTTGTCGGATGCTTGCCATTCAACGCTTTTTCAAAAGTTCTTTTCTGTTTGTAAAGAAAATAGTGACTTGATATCCAATTGACTTACAAACAAAAATTGAAAAGTCCAGATTTTGTCATCTCCTTGTACAGATATTCTGATTGTTATATGGAGATTAGCATGTTGCCGGCAAGCCTTTTCTCGCTGCCGCTGAATAGCTTGTACTTAAGCATCTTCTAATTGCTACCTAACTATCAAAAGCCATGAAGAATTGGAATCGGCCATCTTATCTGTGATTTCTTCAGCTGATCACACCAACTACAAAGACCGTATTATTACAAACGGATCGGCAAAGACAATATCTGGACGCAGATTGCTTGCATGTGGAGAATTTCCTTGTAAACACCGTCAATCTGAGGACGTAGAGTGGCAAATTACGGAATGTGTTCAATACGATTTGGATAAATTTAAACAATTTGCAAGTGGTTCTACTTGAGAACGAGACGTGTCCCGTACGTTGGTTTGAAATCGAGACAGACCTTGCCCCTCAACTTTGACATTTGCTGATTTCAGGTCTCTTTTTCTACAAGATCTGTATTGTTTTTTCTTCGTAGTATCCCGTGGTCTAGGAACTTATAGAACTACATATATGCTCCTGACATTTTACGACCGCGAGAGAGCAATCCCGGTACATCATATTCTCCCAGGCTAGGAACTTACAGAACTACATATATACTCCTGACTTTCTTACGATCATGTAGGCGAGATTTCTTGTCGTTGCGGTGAGTCTTAAAAACATTAGTTTGTTCTCAGGTGATTAATTTATGGTTATTCAAGATGGTGTAGCCAGAAAATTTTTTCAAGAAAGGTTGGTGACATAAAGAATTTTAGCACTCTATTGTAAGGTCAAAAACCAAGAGTAATTAGGACGTTATAGATGAAAATAGGAATAGCTAAGGCATACCCGATCACATGAAACATAGAACTAGCTCAGCCTCTCGATAAGATATTCAGCTACATCTGAATCAAACATCAATCCCACGAAGAAGCGAATTTAAAGACTGTCGTATATCGATCCCCTCGAGAATCGGTATACACGTTGTTGTTTTTACAAGCAACTCCATTTTCAGTGTCAGGCCTCGAGTTGCTTAGCAATTTTCCAAAATCAGGCCTGGAGTTGCTTAAGTAGTTGCTTAGGTATCACTACGGGTTATCGTCTAATTTCGTTGTGTTGTAAATGATGAAATACCACATGATGGTTGGATCCTTGATCTATTTGCTTGACACATTATCAACAGTGTGATATTTGTTACATATCAACAGTTTGTAATCAATTCTTAACAAAAAATGTTTCTTGATTTGTTTTTCAGGTGTTTTAAAAATTGCCTTTCCTGAATTTGGGGCCTCAAGTTGCTTAGCTTGTTTCTTAGATTTTGGACCAAATCGAGGCCTCACACCTAAGCAACTGAGTTGCTTATAAAAAAACAAACTTTGTACCCTAATTGTTTATTTAAGACCAGCCTGTAAACATAAAGTATTTACCTGACGGAAGGTTTACAAAACAAAGTAAAAGGGTTTGGTGTTGTGTAAAACTTTGAACGTCAGATGTACCTACGATAAAGATGAAGCGCATCAGGTCCACCAACAATCGACATTTGAATTTTAAACACTATGTCACCAGCACTCTCTTTATCAAAGAAAGCCTTTTCTTGCGAAAGTTAGACCAAATTTGAATACAACAATAAGCTCAATATCCCTTCAACTATTCAAATTTCTCCCATCAAGCTGATTTACTTCTTCTTTGTTAATATGTAGATTGTTTACTAAGGACACTTGGTCGTTAAACGTCGTGGTCACGAAAGCATCGAAAGCTTGTTTTATTTGATATCTACTATGTAACATATGCGCATTCTTTCCGGGGCATTGTTGTTTATTTCAAAATTATGATTTCTGGTTTCTAAAAAAACTGCAAACATAGTTTAGTTGCTATTTATATGATTACGAAAGTAAAGAAGCCTCTCGGGTTCATCTTCATCGAAGTTATGAGCTCCTGTCGCTATCCTAGTTGCCTGCGCTATTTTGTCGCGCTAAAATCTACCGGTGAATTTATAAACTTTTGCATTATGTCACCTTCGAAATAGAGAAGATTATGGTAACCCTACCTTTACGCACTTGTTATAAATGATGCTTGATGATACTTGCTACAAATGCGTCATAACAAAACTTGCTATTGATTTTGGAAAAAGCTGTCTATCGTTCTGTCAATTAGTCATTCAACGACCTATTTTCCTTAGACAAACTGGGCTTCTTTTTAGAACACGTTGTCGTTTTAAGGAAAGAGTAGGATTCAAATTATCCTTACACCAAATCAAATTTCACAAAGCCTCCAAACCACTAGCAAGCTGACAAAATTCTTGTACAGATGTAAAAACAAATCTTTCATCATGGTAGCACTTGGAATGCAGTCAATCACGTTATTACTATAGAGCCTTGGCAATGGAGGTTTGACGACGGACAAGCGCTGATAATAGAGCCTCGCTAAAGGCAGCACTTGGAAAGGTAGCAGATCACCTTACGGCAATAGCCTTAGCTCACCTCATGGCAATAGCCTTAGCTCACCTCATGGCAATAGCAGCAGATCATCTTATGACAATAGCAACAGATCATTTTATGGCAATAGCAGTAGATCACCTTAAGGCAACAGCAGCAGATCACCTTAAGGCAATAGCAGCAGATCACCACACGAGCGGGGAATGAGAAGCAAAAAAGTCAAGCGCGGGGGGGTGGAAAGAGACGGGGGGGGGGATTGGGGTAGAAAATGACCAAAACGTTAAAAAATGAAGTCAAGAATCAATGTTTAGAATCGATTGCAACTTTCTAAACGTAAGGTAATACAACACAAGCAATAGTCACTACAATTTTCACACTTCTCCGAGCCTCCTAAAAGGTCAGCTTCATCTTTTAAGGTGTGATTTTCATATCTTAATAATCCTACTTGCCTGCCAAAGTACCTCCTCAAAAAATTGTCATGGGCGGGAGATTACTTAAAAATTAACAGGCGGGGGGTGGCGGTGGAATAAGAATGTCCTAGGTGGAAAATTTTTTAAAAATTAATTAGCGAGGGGGAGGAACGTCTATTAGGCACCCAAGAGTACTCGTAACTATAGTATCTTTTCCAACTGGTCGTTTTAGCACAATCTTCAGTGTAAAGACAAGAAAGATTAGGACATCTTTTATGCTCTTAGAACCATAGATGTTTCGAATATTATAGCGTTCATCATCAGATGTGGCAATAATAATTCGAGCACTAACTTTCAATGCATTATTTCCATGGTTAGCTTAGAAGGTATGCGCTAAGTTTCTGAGTTCAAGGAACAAGGAGAAAGAATTTTGTTTACACTTGAAAAGCAACAAAGAATGTTCCAATGCAGATTGCTTGTAGGAATGCTTAACTTACACCAAACTTGCATTCCCGTCTGCAACACTTGGCTATTGATAAGGTAATTGGTAATACTGACCTCCAAACTTTTAATCCAGATCTGTACGAACTTTGCCAATGATGGAAAATGGCTAGATATATTCCCTTTGGTAAAATATGTGTGACCCGGTCACTGTGTACATGATGCGATACCCCCATTACCCTCGTTACCCCGCTTGACCTAGCTGTAACTTAGTCTGTAATTTCGCTTATCGTTTATCTTCCTTATTCACGTCACACAATCGTTTGTGATTGCCGTCCAGTTTGTTCGGTATATCAAGTTTGCCATCATTCTGCGTCTACACATTCACTACACATAATTTATCTATCTTAGCATATGCTTATGGGAGGATATCAGTGCGCTTTTAACTCGTAGTTGTTTCTACCCTTAGTTTTCAAAAGCATTCCAAAAAGTATCAAAAATATATTGACAATATCAACAATACCGTCCGGTATAAAACATTTCGTTCGCTTACAATTTTTGCATCCTTGCTTTCAAAGTATTTTGGTATACGTTACTTTAAACCAGCAAAAACCAGGCTCAGCATAATGTTTAACATTTAAGGTCAAAGTTGGGGTCAAAGTTGGGGTCAAAGTTGAGCAGTAATATGCCTCAGGTTTACTCATGTATACTTTAAATCAGCAAAAACAAAGCTTAGTATTATGCTTAACATTTGAGGTCGAAGTTGGAGTCAAAGTTGGGGTCAAAGTTGGAGTCAAAGTTGGGGTCAAAGTTGGAGTCAAAGTTGGAGTCAAAGTTGCGGTCAAAGTTGGGGTCAAAGTTTCGGTCAAAGTTCTGGTCAAAGGTGAGCCGTACTTTGCCTCGGGTTTACTAATGTGTACCTTCAGTGGATGCACAGATGACTATGGCTATGCAGCCACAATGTCACTGGCAACGGTTTAGTATCTTTCCCTATTACCTATTCCACCGAATACATGTTATAAAATATAATACTTTACGGTTATACATGATGAAAATTCACTAGTAATAATTTAACATCTTCCACTAACATTAAGTTTTACTTTAACCTCATCCTCATGGTAAAAAAAGATTAAGAAATCTGTGATCTCAAATTCTCCTAAATCTCAACTACATTACTCTCTATTATCTTGCGTACCAATAGAGTACTAAAGTGTGACGTCACAATTTAATGAATATCAGATATTTGATAATATTTTGGACTCTCTCTTGTTGGCCTAGATAATCTGTCCAAATTTGAGAACCATACCTTGAACAACTGTTAAGATACACCCTCTCAGTTTCCATAAGGCTTTTTGCGAATTCAAAAAGAAATTTCTTACAGTTAATATGATTCGAACGAGCATTTTGTACACGGGCATTTGGCGGCAAGTTCATCACTTTGGGGGAAACTCCCTAGTCTACAGGGAGCTACTGCAGTTTCGTAACTCCACCCTACAAAACCATCGATAATGTATTCGGATTTAAATAAAATTGATAAGGTACATAGTTTAATGTATAGACAATTTAATTAAAGCTAATTCGTAGTTGTTGCGTACGTTTAATTCCAAATATAGAGCTTTATAAATAACCTTGTGGCAATTAGCGATGCAAACACAAGCAAAAGGTCTCCCATGTTCATCTGCCAAATGTCATAGTATTGTTCACCCTGACGGTGGTTGATGAGAAACATTTCGACGGGGCTCAATTTTAGACCTTCTACAGCACATTGTCAATTAGCTATTTGTTCAATAAAATCGACTGACGAAATCCATCAAACAGTTCAGTCAATTTTCAGTACCAATCTGTAAGTAACCCGAAGAAGTCTTTTAGACAAAACGTTGTCAGTAAAGTTTCCTCATTTGGCGTTTTCCTTATCATACTTATCATATTGCGAGCTTTATTTTATCCCAAGTAAAAAACATATTAATTAATTATCTAACGTTTTTTTATATAAATCGCATGCATAATATTACAAAATAGCCAATAAATAGCTTATCAAATAGTACAAAAATCAAGAATGGGAGTTCGATAAGACAGATATGATCAATATGCCTCTTGGATCCAAATAACCAATCCAAATGCCTCTTGAATCCAAATCCAAATAACCAAAACGCTCGATTAACTAAAGCTTACATTATCCTGCTGTGATGGAATTCAGTAAAACAACAATGAATGAAAAAGAATCGAATAATATTTGAAAACGTGGCAGTATAGTAACTTCCTACAAGACACAAATCTTACATAACTATTTACTTAAGTAAACTTTTCAATTCTGGATCAAACAAAGGAAACTAAAGTTCCTTTTACGTCCAACATGACGACTGCATTTTTGCTGCGTCTTTCCAAGGTGAGCATAACAATACCTGTATCTTAAACAAGAGATTAAGCTTATAGAAACACAATGCGGTGGGATATCAACTCTTGATAAACGGTGGCTGTAGAACAAGGAATATTTCTGTCGTTTCTTTACTACTGTTACGGTAATGATGTGATTACTGTTTAAGTGCTCACTTTCTGATCCAAGAACATGGCAAAAAGACATATCTTTCTTGGTACTTTACCTTGTTCTGACTGTTTCTCGCATATTTTCTTACATTCAAGGGCTTAAATACAGAGGGTGGGGTATATTTTCCTTCACTCGGGGGGAGGGGGGAGGTGATCAATGTGATCATCCTCCCAGATTTAAGCACACGAGGTTCATATACTGGATATTTACTATGAAGCGTCTTTACATTTCTAGATTTTTGTGCAATTATCCACAAATATATATCTTCATGTCCAAGTAGAATATCTTAGATGGGAAAAGTTTTGAGGCGTATACTATTTTTATCAACATTACATCAATGTACACATCAAAAGAAAACATCCATTATAACAGAGAGACTTCTAAGGTTTCTACGTCATCAATCCTCCCCCTCACCTTTGTACATAAATTGACGCCACCGCTCACAATGCCATTTCATGGACGTCGAAGGTAAAAGTCA
This sequence comes from Alatinidae sp. Z8VKAUB7J3, assembly GCA_010016025.2. Lineage (NCBI taxonomy): Eukaryota > Metazoa > Cnidaria > Cubozoa > Carybdeida > Alatinidae > Alatinidae sp. Z8VKAUB7J3. Next base: position 139,279,957 of record JAAAKM020073195.1, read on the forward strand.
TTCGATTTCAACTTCACTCAGATTGTAAGACCGAAATCTAGGCCAATTACAACAGTGTAACATCACAGTGATTAGAAGCAATACCTTCCCTTTCATGTCCCTGTATCAGATAGTGGATACTTTCATATCTGAAAGCAAGATAAGCAACACTACAAGGCAGCCCAGACGTGGTGCTATGCTAGGGGTTTTCATCGATATAGTAATATGAAATTGACTGGCAAAAAACCAAGGGATGCTGAACATTTTGGAGGGGTATTGCCCCGCAATGCCTCCCCGAAGCTACAGGGCCTGAGGTTGAAATCTTGAGTTATTTAGGTTTCGCACTGGCAACAGTTCTGAAGTGGCGTAATGCTTGCTTATTGCTTCTTTAGAAGCTTGTTGGTGTTAAACATTTGATAACATGCGTTCTGGGGATTGGTGGGCGCAGAAATACACTCTGCATCTATTTACCTGCTTAATAACTAAGTCAGGCTAGATCCCCATTTTCTTCAGTGGACACACATATTATATTTACAAAAAATACAACAGAATACACCATTAAAACGAGGGCCGAGCTCCACAATGTAAGGAGTAACCGCCCAAATTCCCACATGTCAAGATACCTGAGATCCAAAGGTTAACTTACACAGTTGCAGTGCCAATTCTCTGACACCCTAACAAATGTATTTTTACCTCTGGCTACAGGCCTGTTAAGCCACAGGAATTGTTAAGACAGTCCTAGAAGTTACTAAAGAAAACGCCTGAAGTGGTTTGGCCACGTATGCAGAAAGACAGATGCATCCCTAGTCTAAAAGGCCTACAAACAAGATTTTCACCAACCAAGACCAAGGGGAAGACCACCCAAAAGATGAGCGGATCACATCAAAAGAGACTCAAGCCTTCCCTTCTTAACAGCAGAGAGAAACAAACAGGAAAGAAATCGGTGGAAACAGAACTGCATTTGGAGAGCAAGGGGTCGCCCGGACCTACGTTAATAAGTCAAGTAAGTTAAGTAACTCACAGGTCTGTTCCTTGCTACTTACCAGTACTAAGTACGATCACAGTTTCCTGAGCTACGAGGAGAGACCCAAACCCTTGAGTAGCAGCCTTGCTTCTAAGAGTTCGCTGGACGGACAGATGATAGTCGGTGACGTTGGATCTCATTGGAAGTCTTGCTGTTATGTTGAGGGCGCAGTCCACCCCGATCGAATTATCGCTGTAACGAAAAATGGCGACAATTAGACAAAAGTTTCATTTTGTGCAAACACAAGCAACGACTTCGACTTCGACAAAGTTTATCTTTTGGCTTTGGCTGCCTGGAGAAAGACTTCTTTGGTCGCCAGCTATCAGCAGTAGCCTTCTGACGGCATCAAATCAGAAAATAGAGACAATCACCAGGTTTCAGATGAGAAAGCCCTGAGTTGGGTAAGGATGAGCCCCCAATTATAAAATACATCAGTTACAGGGACGGGGGAACAGGGGCGAGAGGGGGCCATGACCCCCAAGATTTACCAAATCTCAATTTTTTCCATGACCACTTTTCGGCTTTATCAAAATTGAAATTGATTGCAAAAGACATTGAGTCACATTCACAGCAAGATATGCATATCAACACGAAACAACTCGACAAAAGTCGAATGAGGTCTAGTAAAAAGTCGTGTCCGTTTGTAGAAGGCTTAAGAGAGAGATGGATTATATACGGTACCTTTCAAGGGAACACATCGTATAATGGTCTCGTAGAGTCACTTGAAATGTGTCCATCTTTATGAACGCAGATTTAACTCCAAAGGCAAGAGTGTTTTCTTTTGAGTTGATGTGGATAGGATGCAAGAAACTTTCCTGCAAAGATGATGCATCACCTTCAAGCAAATGCTCCTATTAGGAACAGTTATTAAGTATGTATAAGAAAATGTTGCATACCTTGAGGTCAAGTTCCACTAAGTCATTAGCTTGACTTAAACCTTGTACACTTGTGATTCCTGAGTTATGTATCCTGACTACTTGAAGTTTGAGGGCAGTTGACAGCGAGGATATGGAGACACCTGGCAAGTCTTCTAATACCACTGCTCTTACCTGGAAGAAGAAAGCAGGAAAAAGTAAGTACGTTGATCAGTGGCTAAATGCCTTATGAAAAATGCAACCTGAATTAAACGTAGTTATTTAAGCGCTGGTCATAACGTCACGTTTTATCAGAAGTTGAAATATACACGTTTCCTGGAGTAGCATTATGTTTCCACGCTCTTGAAAGTAAGTGGATAGAAGGAAGACACACGTCTTGGTGATTTACATTAGTGTCCCGAACTTAATTCTACAGTCGACACACACAGTTTCATCTACTTAATCAATCAGTCAGTACAACGAACCTTACCAACAAAATTTTCGAGGTAAAACTTGTTACAAAAAGAGAGACTAAGACAAACGAAATGCCTCCAGGTGTATAATTATAATAAATATCAACTGACCTGGTGTATTGTTGTCCCGGGATCTGATAGCTTTAAGATGTCTTCAACTTTAAGATCGGGCAGCGGTAGCTGTTGCGAAGACTTTCTGTAAACGATAGAGGAAAACATTCCATGCAGAAGTTGCCACATGGACAGCTAGGAAAACACTTTTGCGTGGGAATGAACAGTTTTGAGGAAGTAAAATTGGCATTTTGAAGTTTGATTGTGATGATAACTTCTAAGAGAGGTGGGGCAGTTGGGATTTCCAAAATATCAAGGGGGGGTCACAAGTCTCATCATTCTTTGGAATAACAATAAAAATTGCATCCATTCATTGCCGCCAAAACATTACCTTAAAGTCGTAAGAGACGTTTGTTCACAAAGGCAACCTAGTGAATTTTCTCAAGGGGGCAACGATATATGAATATAGTATGTAGTAGTTTTGCTACTAGTTAAACTTGTGCCAGTTGATAACCAAACATGAATTTATCTTCGCGTCCTGCTGATAGGCCTACGCTACAGATGGCCAACACATAGTAGCCGTTAAACCAGAGAAATTCAACCTTTCAGATCTTGTGCGTAGAAAATCATAAAGGAGCTTGCTTTTCTAGCTAGAGGGGCTAAAGCCGTCCTAGTAATTTTTTTAGGGGGGGGGGAGGTCATTGAAAATGCCCAACGAAATCCTGAGAACAAAATTAGGAGGCCGATAAAAATTTAGGTGCTTAGCTCCCAAATAGCCAATCGGTGTTTACAAGCTTGCTTCCGAATATTAGGAACTCTGGTATACTCCGAGGATGTTTCAAGGATTTACAGTTGCTATGTTCAACTAATTTCGGAAGCATTTAATCAAGAAATCCTTGGGACCTGCCGTGATTAGATGCATAAGTTTTTACCACCTGGATTTGGATCGATAGGCTTCTTGTAAGGTATTTGTCACTAAATCCGCTAAAGCACGGCATGCCTTTAATAACACCTGTGAATTCACTAAGTACCGCCCATTATGAATGATTGACAAACAGTACAAAACGGCAAAATAAAAGTCGAAAATCTCCTGGTCTCCTCGCAATCATTCACTTGTCCTACATTTCGAGGATACGCAAAAACTGTTTCTGAGATTGGGATGACCACAACGGGGTCGGCAACGTAGCATTTTAAAAGCACAAGTTCATAAAATTTGTCTTTTCTCGAATTTCGCAGGCTTCAGAAATTCTTTATTGTGGTGTTGTAAAGCTATTTTCGCAGCTGCTGAACAAGAATGCCCTGAAGGTGGGACATGTTTGTTTCGAAGATGCATCAGCGAGTTCGTCAGGTAATCAATCAGAGAGTCACTCACTTTATGAGTTCATAAGTAAGTACGTAAGTTAGTGAGTCAGTCAGTGAGTCGGTCGATCATTCAACCAATCAATCAGCCCGTTAGTCCGTCCTTCTGACAGTCAGCCAGTCAGCCAGTCAGCCAGTCAGCCAGCCAGCCAGCCAGCCAGCCAGCCAGCCAGCCAGCCAGCCAGCCAGCCAGCCAGCCAGTCAGTCCGTCAGTTAGTAAATATGCCGTGCCTTTAATCAAGCAGTCAGTCAGCCTTTCACTTACCTACTTGCTCTCGCATTCACTCACACATCCAAGCAACCACTTAAACATTCACGTATACAATCACTTATCACTAGGTAAGCGTAAAAACAGAAAAAGAATACAAGTTATGTTATATGACGTTATAAACTATTAAGAAATATAGTATTAGCACAGAATACCGCAAAGATTTCCGCAAGAGAATGCATGGACCGTAGAATTATTGAGAGGCATGCATTCTCGCGTTTCCCAAGTTAACGAAAGAACTATTTATTTTCAATAAATAAATCTTAAAGTTCGATATTTACAGTGATGCATTCCTAAAATGGGAGTTGGTTGTCATACAAGGGAAGACGATCAATATTTATAGTAACTCTAAAATTGGGTCAGGGTACAAAAATTCCTTATGAAATTGCTTATAGCTTTAGTCTTACTCATATATATGGACGATGATCACAACCTTATTACTGCAGAAAGCGTGATAATAAAAGTGATTTTAAAAAGTCATTCATCTATCAACAGAGATATCAATTCATAAAGCTTTAGTAATTGGTTATTTTTGGTTTTATCTTTCCAGGACATAGTAGTAGAGTACTTACAAGTAACTTGAGCATCTACGACTGAAATGCGAATTTGGTTGAATACTGGAACCTCAATTCGAAGAAACATTTCCAAAAAAATAATTTTCCTACCGTAAATTCTGTTAGAGATTGCCGTTGTTGTACTCACGTTTCACGTGTTATGGTTGTGGCCGCCCACTTCCGACTTCCGTTTGAGCTTTGACCTTTTGTGCCTGTAATGAATCGAAGTGTAATTTCTATTGATACGTATTTATGGAATAGAAGAATAAACTACGAAAAGAAGGAGGAAAAGAAGCAGAAGAAGAGGAAGGAGAAGATATACAACAGTCTGCTTTAAGAGTTTAGATGATGCAGTAACACAATAATTTGTCACTTTCCTATAATGGTTTCAAATATGTCAATCAATCTTACTAATAAAAAGAACGTTAGAATTTGGAAGTAACAAATGGCAGTTATATAATAGTAAGTTTTGCTGTACGTATGAAGCTCTTGCACTTCCAGTTTGTTTTACATACATCCAACGTTCTGAGCTGTTATTGACTTTTGTGTCCGAATTTAGTTATAATTAATTATCAATTCTTGTCTATAACTAAATATACTCAAGGTCCTTCTTTTAGAAACTGGTTTCCGACCAGAATCTTAAATAAACATTTCATGTCTATACCGTGAATTTAATATTTACTCAGGTTTCTATAGGAGCCTGGGTTTTTATTATAATTAGCAACCTCGATCAATATTTGCTATTTTGGAAGACAACTGGCTAGTTTAATGAAATCCTCTAATTTTGAGGATTTGTATTTTGGAGTCGGAATGATGATAGCAGACCTGCCGCAGGCCGGTAAAAATGGAGTACTGTAACTGACTCATGCGTCATCAGATGACCTTTGCAGCATATGCATAGAAACTAACTATCTTACTCGTTGTCCCACCTGAGAATTTAAGAAATGATTGTGGCTTCCTTAACTATAAAAGTAGTTGTTGCCGTTGTCATCATTATTTTAAATTTATTTTTATTATTATTCCTATCATTATTTTTATCATCCTTGATGATGGTGTACTTCTACCTGTATCTCCGGGCACAATCGCTGGGCCTGAGGAGAATACAATGCTTTAGACGATAGAGAGGGTCTTTCTGATGATGTGGGCTGTTCCTAGCAGAACAGTTTCTGATTTTCACTGACGTCTATTTTTCCTGGGATCCTGGCAATGTATTTGTATTATCATTATTATTATTATTGTTGTTATTATTTATCTCTGGAGACACAAAATCATAAATTTGCCCCGCTAATTTTCAAAGACTCGTGAATTTGCCCCTAACCCCTTTGTTTGAGATGCACCCCCCTCCTACTGTTATATCCAGTACAGTGTTTTCGTACCGATGCATTTCGCGAATTATATATTGTGTTCTTCGTTGTTTTTGATTACTCTATTAGAAACCTTTGACGGCTTACAATGTATTTTAAAAAGCGTCTCAGCGCTGCCAGTTCTTAAAGGAAAGCCCCGCATTTTCCAAGCCTTGGGTTTCGTTGTGCTCAAATATTTCTTCAGCCCACCTTTGCATCTCTTATCCATAAACTCCACCTTTTAGTTTTTATTCATAGGGGGTATCTGTGCCACCCCGTTAATCCCAATCCCAACTTTTTTCAGGTAAGAGGCACAAGGAACTCTTAAAATCCGAGCCACTTGATGGATCTAGATGATAAAGACAACCAAGGATTACATCACCAAAACCTCACCTTTGATCAGCCGGATTGAGCCAGATTGAGCTCCAATATCTCAAATTGGCAAAATATGTATGCTTGGGATGAATACTGCATTCCTGTTTACTTCAAATGGACTGTCACCACTTAATTAATTTTCAATCCACATCTTATTCTGCACAAGAACCTCCCACTGACTTGGCAACAGTATTTACATTCAAACTCTCTTTCAGAGAAACCTGCTCACTTACTACACCAATTTGTTCTTGACACTCACTTTTTGTGAGATACCCACCCATTTACTACACGGTAGTAACTGGGAAATATTTTCATTTAGGACCCACCCATCCCCACACTGGGTCTTCCCACTTACTACCGACCCCCCCTGTCTGTGCAGGCATGATCCATAAACTCTACCTACATCACCTTTTAGTTTTTATTCATCGGGGGGTGTAACGGGGTGCGGCCGTTTGGAGTATTTGCCACCTTAGTCTCGACTGTGAGATGAGAATTCGTTCTCGCAATTATCTTTATCGTCAAACTCTAGTAAAAACTATAAAAGTAACAAATGTAAACTAAATAATACCTGATCGCATAATACACGTTACAGCATATTTTCGGAAAGACGACACATCTATTAATGTAATGGGGTCACTTTATCTGGGATTTATGTACTGTAGGAAACAGTTTGACTCGCATGCATTTGATGATCTGAGCCTTTCCGACGGAAACTAACTTTTGGAGATTATCGTATCAATGCGTCAGTCATACCTATAACTTCGATTTGACGTTTCTTTAATGTAAAAAGTAGAAGAAAATTGCATATCTCAAAAACGTTTATTAATACACACCTTTTGTGACTCGTACACTGAATAAATCTGCTCAAGGCCTTTCAGTTCCTTCTCCATTGCTTGCATATCTGGATACATCGTTATTGACAAATCGAAAAGTTTTTCAGCATTCGCTAGCTCCTGTCGTTCTTTCTCAAAGTTTGCAAATTCTTCCTTAAACTTCTTCAGTCGATCAACACCTTCGAAAGTAAAAATGGTTTACAATGGCAACACAGGCACAAGCTAAAACCATTTTTTAAAATAAAGGAAAACAATAACTAAGGTAGTACATATTCAAGATTAGAACTTTTTATGATTGAATTACAAATTTAATAAAATTTGACAGAATAAAGCTGATATGTATTCTAACTGACCTAAATTAAATGTGCTTTTGCTCTCTACCTCTTCACTTCTGCAAGTGGAAGTAAACGTATAATATCAATATAAACTTTGACTATTTGCCGAAGGGAAACAATATAAGCAAAGGGGATACTACGCTATGGCATTACAACTCGTTGTCCTTAACACCTTTTTGTTAAGCAGCGTACAATTCGAGCAGAATAAAACACATTTCTACCTAAACGAAACATTTACATATTAAACGAAGTGTTCATCACACTTTCTAATGGGTTTACTTATAGTCGTAATAAGAACTGCCCCCAAGAAAAACATTTAAGCCATACCTAAATCAAGATCACTTCCTACTGCACCGGGTCCTTTCATAGTAAATGTTTCCTTAAAGTCTGAAATTTCCTTACTGAAATCTGTTACCTGTTCTTTGGTGAGCTACGAAGACAAACAAGTATAAATGCAACTAAAGCAAACAAGAGATATATTATTCTTTAACAGAGGCTCATCAGTTGGTGACTGGGCTAAAACAGCAGTTGCACGGACTGACAAAGTATGTCCACAGCATGGGCAGTCAAAACAATTTCCACATCTTAAAAACAATAATAAAGCACTTTGTGACTATAATGTCCATAGGCCTACCTGGAGGTAGATAATTTTAGTACTACCACAGTACCATGAATATATATACCCTCCGTTTTGTGAGCTCCAAGGCCTGTACCAAACCCTCCTTGAGTAATGATACTGATTCTGAATAAAACTATTGGACCTGCTGCCTACATAAGAGCTACATTATGTGCTAACATCATAGTGCAAGTTATATATACTAGCTGCATGTCTTTTTTATAATGAAACATTTCTTTGCAATAGAAAAACCATTGGTATTTCTAAGAATACTATTCTATGAGATTCTCTAAAATTGGTACTTTACAAGTGTAACTTAAAAGAAGCCACTTGGTCATATATACCATAAACATATAGAAATATTATACCACCAACTTAGTTATATAGCTATTATTAGCTCTGGTGGCTGTTATGAGGCAGTCACAGCTAGAATGAAGTCTGCATGGAAGAACTTCCACGAACTGCTCCCCATACTTACCAACAGGGCCATATCCTTACAAAACGGACGACACATCTTCAAATCTTGCATAAGGAGTGTCCTTGTGTATAAAAGCAAAACTTGGCCTTTGGCAAAAGAGGACCTAAATAGACTGACAAGGAATGACCACCAAATGGTGCGGTGAATCTGTGGCCAAAACGTCTCAGACAAAGTGGGAATGGTAGATTTGCATTCTGTCGTGGTTTGATCACATTAGTATGATTGAACCAGGTGCATGGCCAAATGATATGCAGCCTTATTCAGTGCCTCTTAGTGCTCCCCGAGGATGACCCTGTACATGCTGGGCTGACTGTGTTAAAGCTACTTCAGCTGAAGAAAGAAGATGCTCTCGATTGAGTCGGCTGGCGAACAGCGATAATGAAAAATGGACATTATGATGGCGTCCAACCCTCAAAGCTGAGGAACAAGAGACATTGAACTGTGCCGTAAGTAAGTAAACGCGGGAGACCGACGCCTCAAGGCTCACTTTACATGATAAAATTGCCCGTTGGCTGCGTTTTGAAGTTAGACATGGCTTTAAGATCAGAGGGGCTATGGTGTTCTTCGAGTACCAGGATGTCAGATTGTTGATATACAAAGATGTCTGATCCAAAAACTAAGTACTTTAGATTATCTACCGTCTTTTAACGCAAAAAGAATTGGACAAACTGTATAAAGTTTGTTCAAAGTTTTCATATAGGTATGGTTGAAGTAAAACGCTCACTTATTTTAGGGCGTGCTTGCTCACAAGTACCCATAAGGCGCACTGCTAGGCCCCGCTTCTAAAATGCACTCAATAACATTATCACCTTGGGCTTTGGCTCCCATCTATAAAGATCAACAAGTGCATATTCCAAATGTAAAATAGACCTCACCTTTACAAATGATTACTCGCTTCCCAAAGTAGAACTCATTGGCTATGGTAGTTCTGATACTTCATGCATTTCCTTGGTTTTAGATACAAACAATCAAGGAGATACTTACTAAAACGTTAGGAAGACTTGGGAGAAAATGACTTTTTGCCTCACCGTTTCATGTTTTCTGATATTTTCTCCTGTTATGGACAGATATGCAATCGTTGTTTCTTAAAACAACCCCTAAAATATCAGTCTGCCTTAATTACTCCATAAAAGTGTATTTCAAACTTTTAAACTGCACATCAGCTTCTAAAGGAGAAGTTCATTTTACATTTTTGTGTAATGCGTGTCTTCTCTAGTTTATCGTATACCAACAATCAAATGAATATTAACCAGAAAAGTTATATTTGCAAAACTTCTCTTCTAAAATCTTTAAAGCTTTAAGTTAGGCTACCTCTCGTAGAGCAATTTGCAGGTAGTAATCTATGATCTATTGCTAGCTAAAGAAATTCATGGTTGACCCAAAACACTGAAAAATGTTGTCATGAGGTTGATGTTACTTAAAGTGATAAGTATGTGACTCGTGGCAAGTGGCCTTCAGATGAAATATAGGAACAAGAATAGGAGGCGTTGTCAAAATCCTTTTTAAATGACACGAAATAAAAGTGTGTTAACATCGGAGGTCACCTAGCTCAGTTGGTAGAGCGCACGCCGCGAAAGCATGGGTCACGGGTTCGATCCCCGGTGGTGACATACTTTTCTATTTCTCTAGTGTTCTATTCAAAACTAAAATTACAAATTTATTATTCTTTATATGAAGAAAACAAAGGTCACCTGTGTAAAGAAGTTTGTAAAGTACTCTATGGTGTCTGTAGTTTCATTCTGGTTCGTGGCCTCGCTTCTATGTAAGCCCGGCAAATTTTAGGAAGCTCCCATTCTGCTTAATTTTTCAAGCTTGGCTCACTACTGTCCCAGGGACGGGAGAACAGGGGGCAGAGGGGACCTTGGCTGCTCCAAAGATTTGCCAAATCTCAAGTTTTTTTCATGACCACTTTTCAGCTTTATCAAAATTGGAATTGATTGTGACAGATATTGTTCAACATTCACAGGAAGATATGTAAACCAACACGAAACACTCCTTTCCACACAATAACCAAAGGCACCTTAGTGGAATGTGAAAAGTGAAATTTGAATCCAGCCTACTTGCCCATCGATAGAAATACTGTGTTGGACGTCTCGTTGCCACTGCGTAACCAAGGCCGTTTTGGCATGTGGTTCAGTCGCGTATTCGTAAATAATACTAAACACCCTATTCTGCAATTTCATCGTAGGGACGTAGATGAACGCCCGGAACCAGATCGTGCCTTTAATCCGGAAAGACTTCAGGGCGAGACTTTTCGTGTAGGACTACGCAAGGGCCCAAAGGGATTTGGCTTCACTATTGTTGGTGGCGAGAGGCCTGGGGAGATGCTACAGATTAACAACATCGTTCGTGGAGGCGTAGCTGACCTGAATGGTCAATTAAGAACTGGCGATACAATCGTACGACTTAATGGAAGAAATGTGCTGCAGTGGACACATCAAGATATAGTGCGATTTCTTCAAACTGCACGGGTAAGGAAATTATTATACTCGCATACACGTTTTTTTATAAGCAACTCCATTTTCAGGGTCAGGCCTCGAGTTGCTTAGCAATTTTCCAAAATCAGGCCTGCTCCAAGTACGAATCAAGAGATCACTTTTGAAAATAATCATACTTAATCTATTATTTCAGGTTTAGCGACTACCTTAAAAGACTTTGCGCAGACGATTTAAAAGAACATCCAAGGTACGATTTGGTTATAAAGAACTTGTTCTTTTCGTAGTATATTACCCTTCATGGAACCGGATATGCCCTTTGTGGATTAACGTTGAAGCATTGTGATGATGATGATGATGATGATGATGATGATGATGATGATGACGATGATGATGAAGATGATAAACATGATAATAAAAATTATAATGATGATGGTGATGATGATAATGATGATGAAGATGATAAACATGATAATAAAAATTATAATGATGATGACGATGATGATAATGATGATGAAGATGATGATGAAGATGATGATGATGGTGGTGATGATGATGATGATGATGATGATGATGATGATTATAGTAATATTCCACGAAATAACAAAAACAGTATATTGCAATATTGTCAGAGTACAATCCAGAAGTTATTGAAATGAAACGTAGGAAGGAGTATACCCAACTGTATTTAAGAACGAGCCAAACAGAATTAGCTACCTGAATTTCGTGTTTATTGTTCAATTGGCATTCAGTGAAAGAATGGTATACCGTCAGGTTTCATACTTATTAGCTACTTTGCTCCTCAGTGTTTGAATGCAATTATGAATGCAACCTCTATTCCAAACAGAACGCAACTTTTTCATGAACCAGACTGAGTTTTGGTATTGATAATCAGTAGATGTATGTGCATGTTGATGTTGATATTTTCACTAGATACTGTAATATGTTTCGATTGATTCTCTTGAGTAACTTTAATATATGTGCATCTTAACTTCGTGCTTCGATTTCAAACCTTAGGCCAAAAGATTTGAAGCTTTCAAGAAATGTCCAGTTCCCCGGGAAAGGGACTATTTATGATTATTATTTTGACAAAGCCACATTTGGAACTTGGCACCCATGGGAGAAATCTGTCGTCGAGGAACCAATCCCAAAGGATTCTAAGGTAATTAGGGATGTTTGTTCGGTGTCTTCCTTTTCTAATGGTTTGTCAATAGCGGTCCCGTGGTGTATGCATCATTTCCAAGTGTTTACTTGTTGTTTTGCTTTTTCCCTCTGTCTAAGAGATTGTCATTGCATGTTGTAAAATTTGCACCTTCACAGTGTCCTGTTTAGAGTTCAAAGAAAAGCTGATATTTCAAGACTTACACTAATATCTAGAAACAGATCAACTTGTTACTTTCAAGACCTTGATTTGCTGCCCTCGTTGATGTTTCTGCTCGTCTTTATGGGGCTCCACAGACTTCTGTAGGTAATGGTAATTGGGACGGGATACTTCTTTTCTTGTTTTGAATTTTTAATTGCGCGTAAAATGGATGGTAAACTCCGTTCTAAACTGTTTTCGTTGAGAAGTTCGTTCCAATAAGCTTTGAGAGGTAGGATACTTTCTTTTTGGGATACACAAATTCAGCTTAACTAATTTCGTATAAAAAGCAACAACTTTGCATCTCCATTATCACCTATGAATACAAGAGTATTGATAGGGTCATTGCATTTTTCTAATTTGATAGCATTCCGTATATTGCACAAAATGCCACTTTCATTGTATGTATTCCGTAATCATTACTCTTGATGAAATCTATTTTGTTTAGTATTCAACATAACCTTGACCCCCTATGAGTCTCCACAGGAGCAATTCCCTATCTTTTTCGTCTTAAGGAGATTATAAAACAGAAAATTATGAGCAACCACATCAACAGCTGCATCAATACTAATCTGTGTTAATCAACGTGTTCTGATAGCCATATTGACCAAAGAGAGCAAGGACGTGGCTGCACAAAGTCAAAAAATATCATGAGCGAAAGAACATTTAACTCACAAGACGTAATACAGCTAGGTTGTGGTTATTTTAAAGGTGCTGATCCATTAAAACTAATGACATAAGCACATTGAGGTCTCATTTTAACAAAGATTCTTAATTTAGCATGGCTTTTCAAAGAATAACATGAAAAATCAATCAAGGAAGCTCTGCCAAAGTTTTTGCACAGAATTTAATTTTCGTCAAAAACAATGATATTGCCTCACGGTCTCATAAATCTGGGTAACATTTTCACAGAATGGCTCAATTAACTTGAAAACAGAGAGATTGGAAAGAAGTAGATTGAGCCACTCCAGACCAGAAACACACTGAGAGTCATTGATTTTGTTGCATGAATGATTTCTTATTAAACAGTTGAAGGTATTTTGATACAAGCCCATTATGTAAGTTTTGTGGTTACTTAAAGTAAGGACTTAAACTTAAAATTTGAAAGACCACATGATGATATTTTTTGTAACCATTTATATGTATTGTTATGTACACACTAGATTCTGCTAACAGTTATTCCAAATTTAGTCATGAACATTTAAACTTTACTTCTAAGAATAATTGTAATGGCTAAAAACTGACACCTCATGTCCACATTTATTCCAAGCGGCAAGTGAGACTATCTGGTGTCTGATGTCAGGTGTCTGGCTTTCTAATTTATCTTCAGCTCATTTTAAAGATAAAAGGATCTCATTCACCTACAATTCAACAAAGCAAGGGAGATATGATGACATAAAATGAATTATTTTTGAAAAGAATTGAACAAATAGACTTGCATCTGTATGGTTTATTGAATACATCTTGGATGCCCCTCAGTTGCACATAACTTGTTTTGCAATTTATTGTTGGTGCCTCTTGCAAGAAGTAAAAACCTTTTATCACAAGACTTCATGAAAAGCGGCATTCCTTACAGATTTGATGTCACCAGAACAAATGCAGTGTTTCAGAATTGTGAGGGTATTTCGTTACACACAAGTTTTTATTAACTAAATATATGTTTTTACAGGAAAGCGTCTTCAATTCATAATAACTGCTAACAGTGAAGGTCCTGCCAAACAGAAATTATAATCAAAATTATATACAGTAACAATCATTTATTAAAAAATTACATGCCAAAAAGTTACATATAGATATTATGGATATTATATTTAAATCAGGAGCAGCGTCAGGGTTTTTAATAAACTCCTCCCTACATGCTTCCTAAGCCTTTAGGTGCTTCAGTTGGATCCAACAAGCATATTACAGTTTCATACCACCTTCTCTTTTGTCAATTAAATTGTATTCCCCCACCCCGCCTATAAATTTTTACGTAATCTCCCACCCATGACAATTATTTTAGGAGGTACTTTGGCGGCCAAGTAGAAAATGTATTAAAATATGAAAATCACTCATTATAAAGATGAAGGCGGCCTTTCACGAGGCTAGAAGAAGTGTTTGAATTCCCCCCTCCCCCACGTCTATTAGGCACCCAAGAGTTTTCTTTGTCATCTATTTAAAATCTGAGTTCTGCTATTGTAGTATTTACTCAGATTGTGTCGATGGGGACTATATAATGGAACCAGACATTGTGACGTCGACAGGTTGGGGGGTGGGGAGGGCCAGTTAATTGTTATCAAAAACAGAATCTTTTGTTTTACTTGACGACAGAATAGGGGGCTTCTGAAAACTAGCCATGCACGACGACGTAGTAACTGGCTGTTCCTTTTTAAGGTTCCACTCATTGTACATGAGCAGATGTCAATTCGGTGTGACGAAAGCAAACAGTAGAGGTAAAATCGTAGCTTGACATATGACTGGAGACACTTAATGATAGCTTCACAGCACTTTATCTCCATGAGGCCAATTGACTGGGGTGATATAATACTGAAGAAGTTTTCGTCTTCATAGGTGTTATCTGTCGCTAGGAATTATAAGTCATGGAGGGGCCGTTTTAACCGCTGCCTATTGGCCCATAATAATGTCCAAATAATATTTTTTTTATGAATTTCGTTCGTAATCCTAAACTACGGTAGTCATAGGGCTCATTTGTTTTTAATACTTAGCTCTTTCTACAAACCATACCTTTGCCAGTTTAGTCCGTTGAGTTCTCCTTTACTTCGATTCCGTTTCAATGCTTGGTGAAGATGCATATCATAACTGCTCTGTCCACAACGGAGCGCACTACGAAATGATCTGGTATTTACAATAACACTGAAAATATTGAAATGTATGTTGGGGAAGTGAAATTTCATCAGTAAAAGTTCTTTATTATTATTGTCAATATAACTGAGCGTCTGTTGGCCGCTTTACGAGTCACGTGGTAAAAGGGCGCCTGAGACTCCTTAAGATCAGCTGTATTCTTAGACCAGTTCTTGTGTCAAGTTCGGGCAAGGTGTTAGATAATTATTCAGCGTATTAGAATGACAGTTTCTATGCATTTTCTTGTGGAGTATGATGGCATTGGAAAGGGTGCAAGCATAGAGGCCCAGAGGGCATGGGGTAACTACCTGCCCAAATAAGTAGAACTGCTCCCTTCCCCCCTGCCCCCACTATAAATGTTTACGTACACACTTTTCATTTATTGCGGTTTACGGTTCCGTAAAGGCTATTTCCTCTTTTCCTTTCTCTGATAGAAAGGTCTGTTCCCATACTCTTTGGATTTTTATCCATACAACAAGTAGCAAGCAATGTCAGCAGACAGTCGTCTTTAATCATCCTTAGCTGCAGTGGTTCCGAGGCTTACCTTGAGATACTTAACAAAATAGTTCCGTACCAAGCAGGCAAAGCATGACGTCTTTTACTGTGATTGTAAGGTCGCGAAGATCGCAAATAAGAAAGTAAACATTGATTTCATTTAGTTCCTTCTACTCCGATACTCAACTCAAACTCAGCTATTTACATAATGATAACAACTTGCAACTTGAATAAAACACGCTATGAGAATCTTGTACTCGTTCTCAGACCCTAAGTAAACTTACAATGATTATGCAGCACTACACATATGTTTCATCGATCGTCAATATGGAATGAGGACGCGGATGAGAATTGAAGAAGGAGACCTCGTACACAGATTGACTAGCACTACAAGTCAGCATCCAAGTATGTATAATATGTCGATAGTTGAGAAAATTACGGAAACTTAAAAATGGACCCATTGAATTTACTTGGGCGGTAGGAATCTATGTTTTTTAAACAAAGCGGACATTAAAGGGATTCAAATGCATGAAAGATCGGGGACGGGGGAAGGTAGCGCGGATTGGTAAAGGGGCAAGTAGGCTAGGTTCAAAATTATTTTTTCACATCCATTAAGGTGTCTTTGGTCATTGTAGGGAGAGGGGTTTTGTGTCAATATGCATCTCTTGCTGTGAATGTGACACAATGTCTGTCGCAATCAATTTCAAGTTTGATAAAGCTGAAAAGATCGGCCTCGCGTTTACACGGGACCTGGTGGATCCGAACTCGTTTGGATCTGCTATCCGTACCAGTTTGGGTCCACATATGAAAGTGGACCAGTTTGGATCCGTACTCGTGTAAACGCTTGGGATCGGATCCAAACTGGTACTGATCGAAAATGAGGTAAAAAAAACCTAATCTAGTCCTAATCTAGCTAGTCCTAATCAAAGCCTTTACCCTGCAATTGACATTGTTTCGTCGATCAATCGCAACAGATCAGTCTCCCAACAACAGATTGATTGGGGTGATATGAAGGTCAAAAAACTTTGGATTAACCGTCGGTTTAGTTACATAGATTAGTGACTCAGATTGGTTGGGTTATTCATTTACCTTGTTCGTTAATTCATGAAGTTATCAAGAGTTTGCCGAAAACATGACCATTTCCTCTCAAAAAACATTTTGAAGGTTGATTGATCTCAATGCTTATGGTATGACCAAGGGAAGCAAAGATCTATTTGAAAGCCCTTCTCAATCTGTAATGAAACTTTTGAATGCGTAACTCTAGTCTGGATAAGTAGGAAACGAGAAATCAACAACTTCTCGTAAACTTACATACAGCTTTGCTGATTGGTAAGTTATATTTTGATTCTCGTTTTCTCCTTTTAGTGTCAATTCCTCGACAATTTCCTTTCGCCTTGCTTTCAAATCAATTAAAATCATGCAATCTGACAGCTCATCAAACGAAAGTTTAAAACGAAGGCATCTAGACTATCGACTATACCAAGCTCAAGTACGTAGTGCCAAGTTCAATTGGACCTTTGCGAAAGCACAATTGACAAACTTATAATTTTACCCTCATCTTTTGATGTAGTAACTAGAGCCCAGAGGTAATACTCTACGTATCTGCATTCTGTCTACCAAATTCCCAAGATGCTTTGCTTTGATCCATTTGGTTCCAGGTTCTTTTCCAGTACAGATTTTTAGAAGCTTAAGCCTTTTTAAAGCCCTTGCTTTGAGGATCAATGTGTACAGTGAGCAGTGTAATGAAAGAACTAATTCTTAAGGTTGTAAATTATCTAAATTAACACTCGTCTGATCTCCGTTAATCTTCTATCAAATTCCAATTTATTAAGCACAAAGAGGACTGATATACAAGAGACACAAGTGTTACAACAGGAAAATGCTATTGACGCACAGAAAATAACTAGTAACAAAGGAAACGAAAAAGAGATTAACAAAACGAGGCTATTATATGAAAATACAAATAGCTGAAATAACTAACACATGAAATCCGTTGCTGTTATCGAAATAACCTCCATGGCTTCCAGTGCCCTCGATTTCAAGCGTCGATGAAGCTTAGCTGTCCTCAGGCCACACTGTGGTCTTTCGCAAGGTTACCATCAATTGTGGGCCTTAGCGTAAGCCATGTAGAGATTCTTTTCGTTAGAGTTCAACGATGGTAGTGAACATGTATGCACCAAGGTTTGATCACCAAAGCAGACGCATCGCAACAACTGCTCAGTCGTGATATTCAAAACAAAAAAACTCGAGTTTTATACCCAAGA
The DNA here is from genome assembly GCA_010016025.2 of Alatinidae sp. Z8VKAUB7J3. Classification (NCBI taxonomy): domain Eukaryota; kingdom Metazoa; phylum Cnidaria; class Cubozoa; order Carybdeida; family Alatinidae; species Alatinidae sp. Z8VKAUB7J3. The sequence continues at coordinate 139,297,894 of JAAAKM020073195.1, forward strand.
ACGGGATTCTTAGCAGCACGACCGTTTTGATTATAGCTATTCTGGTTCACTTTGTGATATATCCGCTTTACATTATAACTGCCACTCTATGTGTTGAATTAACTTACATTAAATTGAGCTGCATTTGCGAATATCACGACGTCTGTTAAGAATTTTGGTTATTAAAGAGTAAAACTCTCAGTCCCAGGGTAGAATCAATTATATCGGTAAAACCCGTATCTGTTTTGCTCTCATCTGAAAAAGTTTTCTCATGTCAAATTGAATAATAGTAGGACATGGTAGTCAGAGGCGTGATATCATAAAAATATTTGAATGATCGTAAATCACATTGATGCGATGCTAATATATCTGTTTCATCACCTGAGCGACATGCTCGGCATATTTTTTGCCAAAGAGTTAATCGCAGTTACTTTCAGGCGAAAAGATATCGAAGATGTTTTACGTAACAAAGAGCAGGAAGAGCTGGTTAGAATTTTTGTCTCTTCATTTTCAATCACATGGACTGGATGGGATACTTGATTATGTAGGTAGGTAGGTAGTCCATGTGAAAATCAATCGCGGACCTAATGTTTCCAATTCAACTGACTTGTTGCAGTAACGGTGGCAAAAAACAGACCAACACTTTGAGTATGGCTGATGTAGGTACCAATCCAATACGTGATCCCCTTTTTCCTTTCCAAGGCTTTAAAATTTCAATGGTGAAATTATCAACGTACCTAGTTCTGGCAGTATGACGTAAGGAATGACACGTGAACGCCATAGATAGTGTCTATCCCTCATGGCGTTCCTCTTCTGAATTGCTTGCTGGATTGTCTTTCCATCAATATTACCATTTTTGGAAAAATCAATGCCAGGTTGGAAACTGTTAGCCACATCAATGTCGCCTTCAAATAAATTTACATCACGATCTGTGAAGGGAAACAAAATAATCACAAAACTATACTTCATTGCAAAATGTAAAAGAACGCGGACTGTAAACTATATAAGAGGACCTCTTTGGTGTTCAATACCAAATAACACATCTTCAAAGATAAGCATAACGACATCAGCAATGTCTATAAATGCAACAGCATAAATTTAGTTATTAAATTATTGGAAAATGATTAGATCTACTATATGACAGATTGTTGTCTTCAACAAAAAAGTTTTCAAGAAAGAGTAAAATTCAGCAACTTTTAATTTCCATTCCTAAGATGTTTCTGAAATTCGTTATATAAAGCAGTCTCGATGATATTAGCATGAAGTAATTGAAAACAAATTAAAAAGTGATAATTAGAAGAGTCAGAAAAAATAGAATAGCAAAGCCTTTATGATGATCGTCATCACAATTATTTTGGGCGTCGCAACAATCATGAAAATCATGATACTCATAGTCACCATCATCATTGATATTGTAATTATTCTTATTGATTCCTCTGTTACTATTAGTTGATGTGTTACTTTCATTTATAAAATTCTAATCAACTACCTTTCTGTTAATAAATTCTTCTATTCCTTACCTCTGTTGTTTTCTATAATTTGATCCAGAGTGTTCTTATCATTCTTCAACGCAAGTTTTTTCTTCACTTTCTCTGCTCGTTTAGCTTCCACGGCATCTAGAAAACCATGAAACGAAAGAAAAAGATCTTTTCAAGAAGTAGTTCATTGTGATACCGTTCACTTTGGTATCAGAGGACTTGAGACTAATGAAGTAACTTATATCAGTGCTCATTTAGTAGCTATTGTTTGTTCCCCAATTGCCAACCAACCTCTTACATTCGCAGTGAATATGTATCCTTACTTAACTGGACTTCAGCTCATGGACTTCAACACTGAAGATGGAGAAGTCTTGCCAGTTCACTTTTTACTAGGGGCTGATTATTACTGGCAATTGGTGGATGAGTAGTCGAAATGGGGGGAGTATGGCCCCGTTGCACTTTCAAGGAAACTAGGCTGGATATTAAGTAGCCCAGTCAATGGTGGAGAACTGTATTCTAGTAGTATGGTCAATCTCGCGAACCATTACGTACTGCAATATGAGTAAGTGTCAACCGAATCCAATGAAATTCACCAGGAGTTAAGTAAGTTTTGGGATATGGAGGCATTAGAGGTTCATACGAATGAGCAGTAGGTTTACGACACGTTTTTGGAAAAAATCGAGTTTAAAAATGGAAGGTATGAAGTTGAAATTCTGTTGAAATCAAATCTTCTTAATTTACCAGATAATTATTTTCTTTGTGTTCGACAATTAACTTTGGTAGTTAATTGATTGCAAAGTACGCCTGAAATTTTGAAGGAGTCCGATCATGTAATACGTGATCAACCTAGTTGTAATATAATTGAACCTGTTGCAAACCACGCTAAATCCTATAATTGTCCAACGCATTTCTTGGCCCATCATCCCATTATTTGGGAAAATTGCAGAAGCACACGCCTGCGCGTCGTTTACAATGGATCCGCTCATATTTCAGACTGTTTTAGTTTAAATGATAGCCTTTTTTCAGGGCATGCTTATTACATAATGTTTCAGATAATTTTTTTATTGGTGCTACAAAAAGATAGCTTAAGTCAGTGATATTTCGAAAACATTTTAACCAAGTATCCGTAGCACCTAAACACCGCAATTTGCTATGGTTCTTATGGTATGACAACGTTTTTTCAGACACGCCCAAGTTAATCATGTATCGTTTTGCACGAGTTTGTTTTGGTGAATATTCGTTAGGTCCAGTGCAGCTTAATCTAGCAATGGGTTAAGCCAATTTGATGTAAGATAATTATGAACTGATGAAGTAAAGACGTTCAAAATCTGGGAAAAATGTGACAAGGCCAACGGAGGAGGGCTGGAGGACATGTTCCCCCAATATTTAGAATTATTTGACAACTCATTCGTATCTTGTTCTGATCACCTCATATCCGAAAACCATGCCTAGAAAAATAGTGAAACAGGGTGTTGCAGACATTATGGACCTCAGAACAGGTAGTGAAAGTATTTAATTGAACAAATTCTTGCACAGTAAGTTGTTATTGTAACTAGATCTTTTCGTCGAGTGACGGATTCATTTTTCTAAACGTTTTCGCCATACACTGATCACAGCAATCGTATGGAGTGAAATGAGAAAGCTGTTACAATGAATTCATAGGAAATGAGAAGATCCTAGGAAGATTCGATTAGGGTATTAGCGAGAGCCAGATCTCCTTTTTATACTGCCGATTTAGTAGCCGCATTTATCAAAACGAAGAAGCCGGTTCCTATAAATTCATCGTAATAGCTTTCTCATTTCACTCCATACGATTGTTGTGATCAGTGTATGGCAAAAACGATGAGCAAAATGAATCCGTTATTCAACGCAATATTCAAGTTCTGTACCACAATTAGATCTTTGTCTTGCATATAGCTGCTTTCTTATGTTGTATTTTACTCATTAAATTGAATCTCGATAAGGCATTATTAGTCCGTTGACTTTAAGCAATAGCACTGGTTGTAAATTTTATGGACTGTGAATATAAAAGGTGGGGTAGTTCATTTTTTAAATGCAATAGGTAACTAGGCAAAGTACTTTAAAGGTACCATAGACAAATATGATGTTTCAGAGGAATTTGTGTAATTGCCCCCTCATACAATATGTTAGAAAATTGTGGCACGCGACGTATCTGCCAGTTTACTATCCAGCCGCCACCATAAAAGGTTGCCATTACCTGATGGAACAGGTAAACTTCTTCCTTTACATATGAACCAAATCTGTATGTAAATACACAAATCCATTGCATAATGCGCATAAGACAAAGACATTACTTGAACCTTACACGTATCAACTATTGATTATGACACTCGAATCGCACTCTGCCATATCAAGAATTAATCACTCTAACAGACGACAACCTGATGGAAGCACACAGTTAGGATATTTTCTATATAATATCATTAATGCACATAAGACAAAGACATAACTAAGACCTTAAAAGTAACAACTCTTGATTATCACAGTCTAATCGCACTCTGACATATCAGCAATTAGTCGCTCTAACAAACGAAATCCTTATGAAAGCACACATTTACCATATTTCCTATATATCACCATTAATGCGCATAAGATGCAGGCATAACTTAGACCTTACACGTATCAAGTCTTGATTAGAACACTCGAATCGCACTCTGACACATCAAGAAATAATCGCTCTAACAGACGACAACCTTATGGAAGCACACAGTTACAATTTTTTTTATAAACTATCATTAATGCGCATAAGACAAAGATATCACTTAGACCTTACAAGTAATCACTCTTGATTATAACACTCGAATCACACTCTGACAAAACAAGAATTAGTCGCTCTAACAGACAACAACCTTATGGAAGCACACAGTTACCATATTTCCTATATAATATCATTAATGCGCATTTAGATGAAGACATAACTTAGACCTTAAAAGTAATAACTCTTGATTATAACACTCGAATAGCAGTCTGACATATCAAGAATTAATACCTCTAACAGACAAAAACGTTATGGAATCACACAGTTACCATATTTCCTATATAATATCACTAATGCGCATAAGACGAAGACATTACTTAGACCTTACACGTATCAACTCTTAATTAAAACACTCGAATCGCACTCTGACATGTCATGAATTTGTTTCTCTAACAGACGACAACCTTATGGAAGCACACGGTTACTTTATTTTATATACTATCAGTAAAGCGCATAAGACAAAGACATCACTTAGACCTTACACGCATCAACTCTTGATTAAAACACTATAATAGCACTCTGTCGTAGCAAGAAGTAATCACTCTAGCAGACGACAACCTCATTAAAATCCGTGTCTTACCTCGTCTATGGGTGTGCCTTCCGATGCACTCAGAGATGAGGCCTAAAACGAATAGCAGACAATTTAAATCCTGTTTACACTTGTACGGATTAAAAATGGTACGATCCGATCCCGTCTAAATACTCTATTCTGGAGTCTTCAGACGGAATGGGTTTCATTTGGCTCCAAAACTAAGCATGGAATCCCTTCTATTGTTCTAAGGAATACAGTGAAGTACCACGTTGAAATACGAACATTTGGTTATTATGGCTAAAGCGTTAATACTGGGGCCAAAATCAGACATGGAGATAACGTCAAAATGTACCTCGCAATGGTACTTCCTGCCGCCTCATTTTCAATCTACACCAGTTTGGGTCTGGTCAAAAGTATTAACATGAGACGTCCACGAGAACGGACCCAAACTGATACGGATAGCAAATCCAACCGAGTTCGGATACAGCAGGTCCCTTGTAAACGTAAGGCCGATCCGTACTAGTTCAGGTAGAGATTCATTTAGATCCGCACCCGTGTAGACTGGGTCTTATAATTCAGAAGCAACGTTAACAAGTTGTTCTGGGCTTTTCGATAGTATAACTATGGCGTCCCTTTTCTAAAGTAAGAGCCGATCGCCTGTCGGTGGAACGGCGAAAAGTGACATTTAAGTATAAGATCATTGGATTAACAACTTAAACACCTTTCCCCTCTCGTCAGAGAGAGTTACATCAAGTAAAAGACGAAAATAGAGATATATTAAGTCAAATACCTCTTCCTTCAGCTGGAATAAATATCAAGCTCGAAATTGAAATAAACGTCAGATTTGGATTTTAAGTTTTAAGTTGAAGTGCAAAAAGATCATAGCACTCACTTGTTCACTGGCTTCACAAATTGTGTTGAGGATAACACAGCAATGCCTATCCAACGTATATTCGAAGTCCACGCGGCTTTTATCGATAATCTGCTGTAATGCTTCCATACACCTGATAACGCGAAATCATAATGGCTTTACATGTAAGACCTTATGTTTGAAATATTTAGTAAGACAACGTAAATGTTCATGAGTGAATTTCCCACTTCCTCAACTCTAATGGTTTCATTGAAAGACTTGCGGGTACTGCCAAGAGAACTTTCACCAAATGCAGTGGGAATGAATCAGACCCTCACCTCGCCATACTACTTCACAGAGCCACCCTTCTCTCTTCTCATCTTTCCTCTCCAGCTGATCTTCTTTCTGGTAGAAAATATAAAACACTGCTGATCTCCCGACTTTACCAGTAGATGATGACACTTGACCACAGCTCACCTCATTGAAAGATTCCTCTGCATCTTATTACAATCAAAGGTCATGACCTCTGACAGCTCTCACACCTGGTCAGAATGTCAGAGTACGAAACCCCACCACTGGTACATGGGACCCTGCAACTGTTACTACTCCTGATGTTCAACCCCACAGCACATAGTGAAAACTGTCTCAGGTCAAGTCTGCAGGAAAAGAAGACATCAGAACCACAAGGGAACAATTTTACCCATCAACTTCACCTACATCTTCAATTCCACAAACTAACCCATATGCTCTCACAGCACAGACTCCTCAATGTGAAAGCACCTCTGACCTCCAACGCACAAACATTACAGCAACTGCAAGTACAAAATACATTCAGCCACGATAGCTTGCCAACAGTGAACTTCGTCACTCCAGTAGATCAATCATAGCACCAACCAGATTAGACTTATAGACCTATGAACAATTAAAGATTTACATTGTTATTGACTTGCTACTGAAATGTTTCCATTTTAACACTTAAGTTTTTTAGGAAGAGACATGTTGTGTTATGACTTTTGTGACCTCCGTTGCATTAGATAATGCCTATAACCTCATTTGTACTTACCCACTCTCTGTTATGTTAACTCAAGAGTGATAGCAGCGCCCCAAGAAAGCTCCATTTCATACTTGTGTATCCTCTAACAAGGCGTGGTACAATATATAACAGACGGCTTATTGTATTTTGCGAAAAATAGCGAAAAATAACGAAAAATAGCGAAAAATTAATTTCTTGTAATGAGCTAAGTAGAAGAAATATATTTAAAATAGTACCTTTACGAAGGTCAGCAGCCTTCGAAACCCGATTCCTCGGATACCCACTCTGAAGTAGCAGCCAAAATTGATGATTACCTATGGTTGAAGGTAAGTTAGTTGCTTTTAGTGTCAGATATGCTTTGTGGTTTGTCAGTGCATTTTCCTTTTTTCTTGTTATGTGTCAATGCAATGAACATTTTCAGGCCTTGTCTCTGCGGAAGACATCTGTACAAAATTCTCCCCGTTTCATTTCAAATTTATGCAATACGTTTACGATATGACCCGTTAAAATTTTACTTCAAAGAATCCTTACTTTAGCGAACCTTTTTGCGAGGTGATGCCGTCTTGCTCTCGTAGAAATAACTATTATTTGAACCAACACTGCAGCTCACTAATGACGGTGTCCTATCTCTTTCTGAAAGCAATAAACACATCGGAAAGTTGGACGAAGTCATTGCAAAACGATTCAGTCATAAGAATTAAGTATGGATACTTGTGCCACTATTTGTTTCGTTTATTTGTCTTCATTGCCACATACAATTCCAGAGATAAAGTGGAATAAGACATCCTCTTCAACTCTTCTTTAAATTAATTAGCATTGGAATATTAGAAAAATGAAACGCGTATAAATTTTCCAATCTGTAAATAACACTTTGTTTCCGACTTGGAACGAAGGACACAATACGTAATAGACGACAACTTCTTTTTATTTTGGTACCTGTATAGGCAACCGTGTCTGGTTCGTGATCGTACTACGTTCTTGTGTACCTAAATGTGACCAATCATTTGTGCCAATGGGTCGTCTATCAAAGTTCTGGCGTAACAAGGCCATATTTTTGTCTACAGTCAAATGTGAGGCCTTTCAGGGTATTCGATGTAACGTGACATGACGAAGGTTTCTAGATAAAACACTTATCATGTGAAAAAACTAAAACGTATAAGAGATAAGAGTTAAAATTTGAGTGACATGAAAAATAATAATGTGATACAACCGCATCTTGTTGTTTTTAGATTCACAAAAATGTTTCTTAATTGATATATTCAACTGAAGTCAAGAATTTCGGAAAACCAGACAGCCATACACACTCTAAATAATAGAATTGTGTGAAATTAATAATAAAGTTTGATGAAAAGTTATTATCATTATTTAAATGTTTAATGAAACCCTAGAGATATATCCGTTGCTGAATGGTTGTTTATCCTTTCTCAGAACACAAAATTCAAATGTACGTCGGAATCTGCAAAGGGCTTAGTGAATTATTAAAGCTGAATTACAGGGGCGTATATTGCAACTAATTCTTCATTATTTAGGTCAACGTCGTAATTAGACCACGGTTTTGCGCATCAAATAGTTTTAAAGGTCTTAAAATTCATAAACCCTTCTAAACCCCTCGTTAAATTGGTGCGATTATTCAAAAACGTGAACGTAAACCAATAATGGCTGCAGCTTACGACCCCTCTATAGAGATTATAAATCTGGTAGCATATAATGATGAACTAAAACCACAGAGGAACCAAACTGTAACATCATCCACGAGGTAGATTTGTACTAGCTGAAGTCAACTATTCAAATGACCTGCTACGATACTGCTTTACGACAAAATATAAAATGCTAAAAATCTTGCATAAAATATTGGAAAATTTTATACCGGTGCATAAAAGTCAAGTAAGGTTTAAAGTGTTTAAAATGTTTCGAAGTGTTCAAATAATTCAAAGGGTTCAAATTTATCACAGATTTTAATGTTTGTTAGTGGTACAAAACAAGAATATTGCACGAAATAGCATAAAAATATTGTACTGAAAAGCTTTTTTCGTCTGACACTCTTCAGAGTACTAACGTCAGAATGACCGACATGGAATTGATCTTGTTGTAAGGGACGCTGATTGGTCCAAAACCACAAGCCATTCAGGCAGTTCAGTTTCTGATTGGCTCCTTCAAAATACAGTTGAGTATACTCTTTCACACATTCCATTTCGGTCATTCTGACGTTAGTACTCTGAGGGGTGTCAGACGAAAAAAGGTTTTCAGTACAATATGTTTACGCTATTTCGTGGAAGATGTTTGAAAAGTTTTAAATGCTGGAAGCGATTGAAATGTTTCAAAAGATTTCAATGTTTGAAATGTTGCTAGTGTTTAGAATGTATAAATATTTAAAAGTTTCGTGTGGTCATGCAGTGAGATGAAAAGAGGAAAAACTGACATCGTGACATGTCACAGTTCTCACGATTAGCGACAGAAGGAAAAACTCAAGAACTCTGTTGCAATGTTCGCCTGTCTGGCATGACTCGAGGCAAAGAATAGTCGGTTGCTACCGTATAAGTAGGCCCACCTAAAACTATTCTTTATACAGTCATATTTGTATATATAAATATTTACATTGATCAAATTTGTTTATTAGATATAGGCCTACTGCGCTCTTAGTACAACTTTAAGCGTATCACTCTTAGTTTCACTACAGACCAAAAAACTAAAGGATCCAGAAACGAACATTACAACAATGCTTTCCAGTAACTACTGTAACAATGATACTTAGCAATCTACAACTAAACTAACCTAGAACGACTTTGAAAATAACGTTCGTAATTTTCATTCTCAGTTTCCAAAAAACTGAATAGGTCTTTATCATCACGTCAAATATGCATTTTCTAGTTTTGTGAGAACATGTCGAAAAATCAATTTGGGGACATGATGTCGCTGAAACAATCGAACTCGCTTGAAGACCCCATGGGCTGTAAAGCAAAGGTCAGAGGTGAATAACGATAGTCATAGTTGATTGAGTAGAAGTTGTATCCCTGTATCCATTCGTGCCTCTGGACAAAACTAAAGTATTGTCGAAATACATCGAAACACAAACTCCTCATCGAGTGAATTGCAAATCCTTAGTCAGCTAGTAGGTGCAAGAGAAAAATACTAGCATGCCGCTGGAATTTGTAGCCTCTCACAGTAGCAGACTTTTTAGTTTCTGCAAATTTTTGAGGAGATGAGCCCGTTGTAGACACAATTCATTGCAGTGCTAAATGAATATGGGGGCGGGTGAGGAGTTTCTAATTACTTTTTTAATCACGCAATAAGCGGGAATAAAAGTGATAGGGAATGTCTAAACGATTAAGTTAAACGTATCATGTTATTGTTTGGGCTCGTTAGGCCAGGCACTACTTATCGTCCTCAGATTTAATGCCAAATTTAAGATTAAAGTGTACAAAACTCCCTCCCTTGCATTGCTGCTACGTAAAGACACGGGCTCAGTTTTGTGGCATTTTACAACCTTTTCCCGCTGACTTGCTGGAGCTTTTTTTTTGATCTCACACAGTTTGTATTTCCTTAGAAAGTGATTTTTACCATTATCATGCCGGCCAGTGTTCACTGTAAGACGTTATTTGTTCCCTTAGTATCTCTATGGAGGTATCCCTGGTCCAATTAAATCTTTACTTATGTCACGGGGTTCCACCTAGAGATCGCTGTCGGTTTTGTCATGGAATTGTTACGTCATCGTTTGCTAAAAAGTCTGAAAAGGCTTACAATTAGTTCACGAAATCGAAACTCTACGTCTCACTCGTATCTTACTTAAATCCATTCTTTATACCCTGTCCTACTTGATGGCAAGTACTTTAAACTTAAATTTAATAGCCAATCCTCCAAAGTCTGTCCACATCAGATAAACCAGAAATCCATAGTACAACTAAAAGAGGACCACTAGCACTTTTCTTTTAACCTTTAAAATACTGCATTCTGTAGATTTTAATTTCCCAACCGCGGAATGGAGGAAACGCAGGAGAGACAGTAGCGTCGACATCCTGTAAATCTTTTGTATAACTGAACTATCTTCGCTTTGATTATGAGGCTAAATTTGTATTTATCGCCAAAGGTTGTACTTATTGCTTGAGCTGTGGCAAGACTGTTGCTTACCAAGCTGAGCGTCAATGAAAATACAGTAGAGGCTTCGAAGCTCAAAGCAAAATCTAATGCGTTTTATAACGGACAGTCTCCGTCATATTTTGTGATTCATAACACTAAAACAGCCATGAGTACACATCACATTCAATGCTAGTTTCTTCGATAGCGAGTCGTGATGTAACATTAAAGAGCTAAGTGTCTGTGTATCACTTAAATGGGACACACCTTTAAACTCTTTTGCGGAGTGTCTTTCTTTGCGTAAATGAAAAGAACATCCATTTACTTCAGAAAAGCATGGTGCTCCTTTTTCTGTTTTGTGTATCAACATTTCTTCCGTCAGATAACATCAAATTGAGCATTTTGCATGCACATTGTATTACAAAATCAACAGAGACTTTAACAAATCCGATGAATCGATTGCGCTTCTTGGCACTGTCAGGATGTTATAAGATCACTGACAGTGGGCTGAGGTAAGTGTCTCAGACTGTTATATTTCTCGCATTTTCTCATGTTAGCCATAAGAGCTTCTCGGCCTTTCGGCAAGGAATGAATGTAGTATCAGTTCTCATTGATGACAGATACTTTCCATAATCCGCGAGAGGCGGTCCCACTGGGCAGTTGAGCCTGCTTTATGTCTTGCTTCTCTGCCCGGTAGCACAAATTGAGGGGCGTCGCCTTTGGACGCCCCAGCTGCCCTTTATTTATTAGTTTGCCTGTTTGGTGGTTTTTCTGTTTATTTAGGGTAGTTTTCAATGTCGGACCCACTGCGCACCCGGGGTCTTTGCTTGAGAGATTGCCATAAGAGCAGAAAAGACCCCGAAGCTGTTGTGCTTGTTTTTATCCCATCATACTTAAGCCGTTTCCCTACCCGTATCTCTTACGGAAACGAGGCATCGAAGCTGGTGACGAAGAATAAGGAAGCAAGTAGCCCACACTCCTCGTAAAGACCTCTTAGATTAATGCCCCCATCTTGATTGGTGACATTGTAATTTTATTGTGAACTCAGGCGAGTCTATGTACGTATCATAAAAAGCATACACGGCCCTCCACGCATGTCATCATGAACACCATCATTATCATCAGTATCATCATCATTTCAGCATCGTCATCATCGTCATCATCGTCATAATCGTCATCATCGTCATAATCGTCGTCATCGTCGTCATCATCTTCATTAACATCGTCGTTACGTCATTATCATCGTCGTTACGTCATTATCATCGTCATCATCATCATCTTCCTTAACACCCTCGTCGTCATAGTTATCATCGATATCATTAAAATCCCGATCGTCATCACGATCATCATCATCATCATCATCATTGTCATCATCATCATCATTATCATCATCATCATCATCCTCCTCCTCGTCATCATCATTGTCATCATCATTGTCATCATCATCATCATCATCATCATCATCATCATCATCATCATTAAAAAAAGCGCTAATAAAACATCCAAATGTTCTCAAATATCTTTATTTTTACCTCAAAATAATAAATTAAATAAATAAATTTAAAAATGAATTAACAAAAACCAATCAGTAAAAAAATAAATGAAATAATAATAATCATCATACGGCAGATGTCAGCGGCTTCACGGCTTCTCCTCCGCCCAGCTGACTGAAGGAATGAATGAGTGTGTGAGTGGAGCACTGGACAGCCCAACCGATGTATCGCCGTCCAGAGCCTTTTACCCGACCATGATAGGTTCTTTCAGCTTCGCACACAACAAGCTTCAATTGTATCAATTTTGCGGGAAGCACTTACATAAATTATCACATTAAGACGGAACAAATTATCGTCCAGGGAGCCGCAGCTGGGCCGCGGGCCGCGAGTTTGAGACCCCTGCTCTAGACACCTAAGCAGCGCAAAACAGCAGAAATTTTCAGGAGAAAGAGTGAACACAATTCTCCGTCACTTTTTTACCATCTTTCTTGTCGTAAACAGTTTTATGTCGTCTATTATAAATTGTTTTCTCTTTTTACATTTTGTGGTTTCAGACGTACACAAGACAGTGCTGTATAGTACCATGGTAGCAATCCGCGTAATATTTGCTTTCTACCTGGTTACCACGGTTTACAAATACCTCGAACAAGATCACGCGGTCTTGGGAACAGTTGCAAACACAAAATGTAGCCCTGAGGTACTATGGAACGATGAGAGTGGAACTTTGAAAGATTGCCTACCACGACGTTCTCAGGGTATTTACACAAACGTAAGTTATATTAACACTTTATTACAGGAACGTACATATAGACTCTATATTTCATTTCCTCTGTTAATTTTTTAATACTCTGCGCATGCGCTAACCCTGGTGACGCATTTAGTAATCAGTGATTTGCTTGCTTTTCTTCAGGCTACTAAAGCTATCTTCTCAAGAAGCATCTTCAATATCGAGTCAACTGGTGCCCAAGAACTAGTCAAGACGCAGTCGCTGGACGTTTTGGAAATCCTATTTATGGTAAAACTCATCCGTGAACATGCACTAAAACTTGCCTGTGAATGGGTTGGTTGCCATCTGATGGTTTTTCCAAGCAGGTGACCTCTTGTCTCGGCGGACATGGCCAGCCAGTGGAAGCCTTCGGGTCTTAATTCGGCCTGAGACCCCAAGCAGGCTGTTGTATAGTGAGCTATTGGCTATATGGGTTTTCCAGCTTTTTACGGCAGCTCTTAACGTTCTTGTTTACGTTCCGTCAAAAGATTTAGCTTCTTTATCGGGAAAGCTTAATGAATAGTTGTATAGCAGTGTGGCGGTGACAGTAGGTTAATGCGTGATGATGGAACTCTTTGCAATCATACCAGACTTAACATATTTTCTTTCTTACGTTGTGAGTCTTTGGCAACAAGGCATCTTACATTACACATTTGAGACCAAGCGTTGAACATGCACCTCTCGAACACTTGGGTGCATTAGAGCTAAATGATAATGATTAAAGAAATGTATGGCAATGTTTATCTATTAATGGGATTTAACTCCAGTTACTGAAATGGCGCATCGGTTTTAGGGTACCCATCGTCACCGAAATGTTGATTTCGCAATACTTTCTGTTACCCAGTACAGTAATAAAATAATGTAGTTACAATATTTACTTTGAGAAAAGTAACTTTTTGGTACACCACAATGGTAGCTCGACCATGAAACTCTCTTAAACAAAATCTGCCGTTTTTTGATTTTTCCATCCGGAGTAAAGACCATTTGAATCTAAGAAAAGTCCGAAGGAAACACTTTTGCTCTGTCCATAAAATTATGAATTAGGTATAAATAGTATGTATCGTTCGAGTATTGAATAGGCCTATACTGATATTTGTTCAAGATGTCATTAAAGTTTGAAAGGGTAAGTATTTTAATGGCATTAACTTGCAAGTGGCAGGTATCATCTGGATTTCCTTGATACATATCTCCTGCATTTGTCAGAGAAGGTCATTTTTATTAGTAATCGTCTTGACATTTGATCTGATAGGTCCTTCCATACACCAAGCAGTGGTCTAATGCAAACAAGAGGGCAAGGATTGAAAACTGGACATTACGACACAGACAGAAAGGTAATGCTTGTTAAGATGAAGTAAAGCGAGGCACCTTTCAATCCCAAGCATTGTCATCAGCAGAAACATGGTAAAAATTGTTACTCCTTGTAGCCCACTGTAAATATCATCCAAACTTTCGACGCATCGCCGTGCAAGTATTTCGAGCTGTACAGCAATGTTACAGGGAATGACAAGAAGGCTGGTATTTAAATGACATGCAAAGATTCCTATGAGCAAGACCGAGTAGAATGACTTTCCTCCCTTCAGAAAGATTACAAGTAATATGGTGTTTTCTACAACGGACATTATTATCAGAACACATTCCACCATTATGCTGAGGATGGAGGATATCAACAAGACGGCTGTTACTTCCAATCGTGGAATTTCGCTTCCTACGCAGGCGGAGCTAGTGTTGTTGAACAGGGTTTCGTTTGCCATACTTTTTATGCCAAGATGTACCTTCTCCGTTTATTTAGCGTTTAGATTATCTCTCTTTTCTTGCGTTGCATCGAATCCGATCCTGCAAAAGCTTTCTCAATGCATTCATTAACATGGTATACGGTTATCATTCTACTTTTTGTCAATCCTTTGCAAACCATAAAAAATTTGTAATCTGTAAAAACAAGTTACAAAATATCACTCTAGCCTCAAATCAACCTGCCACATGCTCTGACAAGAGCTTGCTTTTATCTTAACAAAATACAGCTATAACTCCTTTCCTTAACAAAGCTTTTAAAATCTTTGTCACACCTTGTTTTTATGCAAAATGTAAAAGTGTCCTAAAGTGAGGACGTGCCATCCAAACCAGAGTACTTAATACATAATTGCAACTCCTTCTGATCTTACTGTAGATATGATGGCATAACATCAGAAAATAAGTCGAAAAGAGCTACGTGAGACTTCCGTTACATACATGTGTCTAAACGAAATATCCCTTGTCACAGCTGGGTGAGAACGTTGAGTGACGAGGCAGAGCATGAGGCATGTTGTAACGATGGAAAAACACTGTTGTTGATGTTTAATATGCAAATACTTGTGTTTTAATGGACTAAAATATGATTGCTGCCCTTTAGCATTACCGTGTAGTGAGCAACCACTGCGATAATTGAAAAGTGTTGTGATAGGTTCTTACCATTGCTCATAGAAACCTATGGAATTATACTTCAGGTTTTTTGACATAAATGATATAGCATTCTTTTGTAAACATTTCAGTCAAAGGTTGCGTATTTTACAATGGCCGAAACTGTTTCGTGGTAATTGCTTTCTTGTGTATACTTGCATAATGTGAATGTCTGAATGTCACAGGACCATTTATGCTGAGTGGCTACCTCTTTTCTCCATCAATCCTCATGGAACTACTGGGCAAAGCCCCCTCCCCCTGGTGTGTAATCTAACACCTGTTCTTTACTGACAGTAGCATAGTAGAATATGAGTACCTTTTTAACATACTAATGACATGTAGCTCCTCTCCCTTTTTATTGTGAAATTGAAAATAGTTGGAGAACCGAGTACAGACCCTTCTGAGCTACCTCCACCACCGCCAATTGATATGACTGAGGACTCGTTCCCTTATGGACCAGGTGGGGAAAAATTAAGAGAAATCCATAGCACTTACTGACCCTTATCTTATTGTTGATTAACTCGCATCGAAGCTTATAGTATTGATAACGTGTTAGTCTTCTTGTAAAACGAATTATTTGTGACTTTTCTCATCCTCACTTCCTGTTTTTGGTTAACTTTTAGTAAATCAATTTAGTGTAGAAGCTAGTCTGAAAACACCAAAACATTTCAAGGTTATTGCAAAAATATATTTTAGTTGCTGTCATGCTACTATTAATGGGTGTGTAATGAGCTGGGGAAAAGCTTGGATAAAAACATACAGTTTAGAGAATTGTGCTGCAATTGTCAGGTATACTAAACAAAGTGTGCTGCTGGATGACAATACAACCCTAGTAGGTGTAAAGCCTATGTTCTCCTCTGCATCTTTGTATAAGAAATTTATCCAATTCTTATAGAAGAAAATTTTAAGTGAAGTCTTAATCATATTGAATTAACCTTGGTTTAGTTACAACTATACTTAGTATGTCTGTATGCCTTCGGGAAAACGTCTAACATAATTTGTGAAAAGAATGCTCTGCTTGGCAAACATCCTAGGTCTTTGACATTTTATAATAAAGGCTTGTCAAGCCTCCTAATTTCGGTTACTGGAATGTTAAAGAGGTTATCTTTAAATTTTAAGTATAAATTGTTGCCTATATATCTTGCCACTGAAAGTTGTTACTTAAGGAATGTTGTTCATGCTCTTGTGCTACGATTGGGGAAGGACGGCTTGCAGCGTATGAAAAACGATCCCTGTTATCCCAAAACAAGGTACAAAAGATTTTAAATTCAAAGATGATAAAAGAAGCTCCATCATACTCTAAAATTTACAGTATCATCTCAATCAGTTAGAAATTACAAAGAAGCAAACACAGCAAACCCACAACGTTGTATTAGGCAATCTTGAAGGTATTCACTAAACAATGAGATTAGTCCTCAAATTATCACGCTCCTACAATTAATATTTCTTTCTTCAAATATTCGGGTTTCTCTCAATTTAAATGACGTGATTGGGATGGTGAGGCAAAAAGGGCAACTTTCAGGCTCTGGTGACGGAAGATAACTCCGTCATGCATACAGCGTCAGACAAACGACACAGACTTCAACGATCTTCAGCGATGGAGGACAACGCAATAACAGAGCGTGGGCCACTGGAAGGCTTTAAAGAAAGCAAATCCCGTTCATAGAGGGGGAAAGAGAGAGATCAGGACGTTGCTGTCGAATAACAGTACTGCTACTTCATAAGACTTCCCCTTCGAACTTCTCCTCTACGTTCTCTCTGATTCGAAGCTTCGATCCATTTGCATAAAACGATACTTTGATTGACATCAACGATTATGCAGGAAATAGTTTACCAATCATATTCGAAGCCATAAAACTACCTAAACTTATTTTTCACTAGTGATTTTCCTGCGTTGTCATGTCTGTATCTCATGAAGGTAACTATATGGACTCTGCGTAATACGTCACACCCTTGTTTTAGATACATTTTTTGACATGAGAATAGAAACAGTATACAAATAGTTTGTTAGTGGTACAAAACAAGAATATTGCACGAAATAGCGAAAACATTGTGTACTTAAAAGCTTTTTTCGTAATGTGTTGTATTTGGTACAACTGAAGCTGCTATTGAATGGCATCCATACAATTTGTAGTCCAAATCATTTTCTCCCAACCAATCACAAAATAGAATGATAAGCTTAGTGGTGTGATTTAAAGGGTTATGCTGCATCTTGGAAACTGCCAAATATTCTGAATTTTTCCTACTTTTCAACTTTGCTTCTGATAAATTTTAATGCCTTGTAATACTGTATTTAAATTTTGTCCAATGAATTTAATTCTACGCATGTGATTATATCAATCGTAACTAATTACATCCCAAATTTCTCTGTTTTAATGATGATGGGCCATGGTGTAGAGGCTGCACATTGGAGTTGCAATGAAGAAAGACAGAGTTCGATTCCTCGTGGTCCTACGTATTCACGATTGCAATTTCATCCAATGTCATTATTAACAAACGTAGCAAATTTTGGCTTGATTTTATTATGAAAGTTACAGCTTTAATTTCGAAAGGACTAGAAATTTTTAAGGGATTTTTATCTTTATTTCTGACGCTTGTTAATAGAGAATTAACCCATTGCCATAGTTTATGCAGCCACGGGGGAAGGTAAAGCGGATTGGGAAGGCCAAGTAGACTGGGCTCATTTTTTTTCATATTCCACTAAGGTGCCTTTGGTCACTGTGTAGAAAAGGGTGTTTCGTCTGGATATGTATGTCTTGCTGTGAATGTAACGAAATGTCTGTCGCAATTAATTTTGATTTCGATGAAGCAGAAAAGTGGTCAGACCAGTGGACAGTGGAGCAGACCAAAGTCAGAGACATCCTCGAGACAATTCACAATGCAAAGTTCAAATGGGCTGGACACGTTGTACGACTAGACGACAACAGATGGTCGACACGTTTAACTCTGTGGTAGCCCCGAGGTCACACGCGTAACAGAGGTCGCCCCAAAATTCGTTGGCATGATGAGCTAGATGCGTTCCGAAGACACTGGGAGGGAGCTGCGTGGGATCGGATTGGCTGGCAAAATTTGAGAAAGGCTAACGTCCAACAACGGATTGCAGAAATCAGAAGAAGAAGAAAAATGGTCAAACACACACCAATTCCAGCTCGGGCTGAAACTCACCTCGAGCTGAGATTTCGTCTCGAGCTCATGTAAACAGGGCCTTAGATGTATCTAGGTGTTTCACTATATCAGTAATAATTTATCTGACCCTTCAAATAACTTCCTGCTTTCGTTTTCATTTGAGAACAGCAATATCTGTCCATAACCAAGTTAATCTTAATCAGGCGAGCTTAATTGAAGAGTCAAAGGCAATAATGACTGAAATTTATTTCCTACCAGTGGTGGACACTTGGGGGGAGGGAGTGGTCATCCCAATTATTTGTCTTCAAATATTTAAAAGAATTATTAATATATGATGATATTGCAGAGCAAACCAATTTTAGTAGCATACTTTAACTGCTTATTATGGGGGTATTACCCTTAATTTTATATTGTTTTGTGCATAAATCCCTTTGTGAGGATGGTCAAAATGTGCCTCTTAATGGCCCTCCCCACCCCCGTCCCACTTTTATTAACTATGACCTTAAGTTACTTCATGTAAAACTTACTGTGTTAGGGAGATGTATTCTTGATGAATTAATATTGGCACTGTGAAATTCACACAGCACACCATCCATTTTACACTTTTCTATCACAGTGAACAACTATTTACTATTTTTTGGAGTTCTGACATACCTTATCATAACCAAAAGAGCATATAACTATCTCAAAACTAAACCTACTTAAGTATTAGATGCAAATATATTGCAAAATGGGGTAACCGTTAAATCTAAAATTGAGGCTAATGTATAAAAACAATAGCAGCATGGGTAAAGTGTTGAATCCATAAAGTTAAAACTGGAGTTGCTGTTGCATTCACTATTAAATGCTTTCTTAAACACAAAATACTTTGACCAGTTTCAAAGTAAGAAGTGTTTTGAGTCAACTTCAGCTTGTGAGGAAGTTTATTCTACAGTGTTGATGTGCAATGGATGAATGCACACAAACTATTTTTCTGTAGTTACGCATCAACTAACACAGAGAAAAATCATATTGAATATATTTTGGAATCATTCAATTTATCCCTTTAAAGGTAACAAGAATCGATGGACTTTTAGCTTTAAATAACCCACGGCTACAAACTTCTGTTGATTAACGTCTTAACGACTTCACTTATGGTCGGGACATTTTCCTAACATTTGCTGAGAATTTTTTTGAAAGTTAAAAATTTTTAATTTTTTTTTAGATTTTGTGATATTGCCGTCTTGTTGCATCATCATAGATTTTTTTGGACTTTCTGTTTTGTTACTTTTCTTTGAAATTCATGATCATTTTAACTATAAGCTTAGATTTTATATCTTTAATTCGTAAGAACAATGTGCTACCATCAAATTCAATTAGAGTATGATGAAAAATATTTTACTTTTAGCCAAAAAATTATTAAGTATGTTATGCAATGAGGCGAACGTTATTGGAGAAACTAACTTTGCAGAACAATTCAATGAAGTTTGCACAAACAATGATTTAAGAGTGACATTTTGCATCCTTTGCGGTCATTTTTTTCCAGCTATAATGCTAAAAAGAAAGAAAAATGGCTGAATTGTTATTAAAAACCTTTTCAGTAGACACTAAACTCAGAATTTTTGTAAAATAATCTTGCCAATATTAAAAACTATACTGCCTCAGACCAACATATACCTGCAGTAATACCATTAAGACACTACAAACAGTTGAAAAAAAAAATTCACCACAAATTTTAAGGCTTTTTTTACAATTTTTTAGAAATTTTGCAATATTGTGCAACAGCGCAGAGTCGTATATGACGTCACTGATAATAAGATTTTTTTGAAATTGTTGAAAAGGAGTTGAATTATCATCCCATCAACAATTTTTGCAATAGCACCAGTAAATACAGAGTTATAGCAAGTCAAACTGCCGCGGGCCTACTACCACTATCCCCACCCCCAGTCCCCCCTCCTCCCCCGTGTGAGAATAGGCAAAAAGCGCATGTAAGATAGGGTTAAAGGACTCAAATATATCTTTCAAAAGGAAAACTGGAGATACGGTCCATTTTATGTCTTTGTTGATTTCATGTAGACGACTTTTCAAGTTGGGAGAGGAATAAATCCTTTGCTTCACAACATGTACAATATTCCCGTTCATGTTCGTGGGTAGTGGGGAAACCTGCCCAACAAGATGTTTGCTCAGATGTTTTTCTAGTTTCCCCCGGCCTTAAGGCTCTGCTGACCCTAAAGCACATTTTGGTAGCTAATCTGAAATACAGATAAAGGTGCACTCAACACGTTACTAGGCAACAAGGAGTTCGGAAAGCCTCAAAAGGCAAAGCAGTAGTTGAAAAAGGATGTTCTTTACTGAGATGAAAATGGAGGAACGTGTATGGTCATCACCTGGCAATTTTTCTTTTCACCTACATTTTTGGTAGCTCAGGCACGTACCGTTTGCCTGATGATTAATCCAGCGCTTTACGTAGGCGTTTTATAGCTTGTAAAGAAAGCAGTACTCTAAACGAATCTGGACTTGGGCAATGTTGCCACTGCTAACGAGGTCCCGTATTTTAACAAATGTTCCGACTTGATAGTAGTAGTAGTAGTAGTAGTAGTAGCAGTAGCAGTGGTAGTAGTGGAAGTAGTATTGGTAGTAGTAAAGGTAGTAGTAATAGTAGTAGCAGTGGTAGTAGTGGAAGTAGTAGCAGTAGTAGTAGTAGTAGTAGTAGTAGTTGAAGCAGAAGTAGTGGTAGTAGTAGTAGTAGCATTAGTAGTAGTGGTAGCAGTGGTAGTAGTGGAAGTAGTAGTAGTAGTAG
The DNA here is from genome assembly GCA_010016025.2 of Alatinidae sp. Z8VKAUB7J3. NCBI lineage: Eukaryota > Metazoa > Cnidaria > Cubozoa > Carybdeida > Alatinidae > Alatinidae sp. Z8VKAUB7J3. The sequence goes on from JAAAKM020073195.1 coordinate 139,319,213, forward strand.
TAGTAGTAGTAGTTGAAGCAGAAATAGTGGTAGTAGTAGTAGTAGTGGTAGTAGTAGTAGTAGTGGTAGAAGTGGTAGTAGTAGTAGTAGTAGTAGTAGTAGTAGTAGTAGTAGTAGTAGTAGTAGTAGCAGTGGTCGTAGTGGAAGTAGTAGTAGCAGCAGTAGTAGTAGTAGTAGTAGTAGTAGTAGTAGTAGCAGTGGTAGTAGTGGGAGTAGTAGTAGCAGTAGTAGTTGTAGTAGTAGTTGAAGCAGAAGTAGTAGTAGTAGTAGTAGTAGTAGTAGTAGTAGTAGTAGCAGTGGTAGTAGTAGTAGTAGTAGCAGTAGTAGTTGTAGTAGTAGTAGTGGAAGTAGTAGTAATAGTAGTAGTAGTAGTGGTAGTAGTTGTAGTAGTAGTAGGATGCATTGGTTGTAAAAGAAACACATGTCAAATATTACTTCAACTCGTATTGCCACATACACGTTCTTTTTTCATATAAGCAACTCAGCAACTCGAGGCCTCAAATTCAGAAGGGACAATTTTTAAAACGCCTGAAGAACAAATCAAGAAACGTTTTTCATTAAGAATTTATTACAAACTGTTGATAACTTGTAATATAACAAATATCACACTGTTGATCATGTGTTAAGCAAAGAGATCAAAGATCCAACCATCATTTGGTATTTCATCACTTACGACAAGCTCGTTATCTCTGTTTAATACACAACTGCCAGGGGCTGCATTTTGTCAACCGACAGCACAAAGAAACTCGACGATAACCTGTAGTGATAGGTAGGCAACTACTTAAGGAACTCCTGGCCAGATTTTGGAAAATTGCTAAGCAACGCGAGGCCTGACCTCGTAAATCGAGATGCTTATTAAAAAAACAGTGTATAAAAGACACTATTTGCAAAAGGACATTACTCTTCAAAAATCACTTCTGAAAATTGCAACAGTTCAATCCAATGGACTGACATTCCCTCTAACTACAAATTCTCGAGTGTTGAAGTTCAATATTTACGGCATTGCTGTACCTCTCTCCCTTCTGTTTTTCTTGAATCAAAGTCCAAATGATATGGCTTTCTTCTCAGGGTCCTTTTGTATTCATCTCAACCTTAAGGAAGTTTGAATAAATGCCATGATACAAGCTAAGGCTTCATTTACGCCGTTCAGCATGCATGTCTGTGCTTTCCACGCCATCGCCGTCCTAGGTAAACTCGTCCATTTAGAATTCAACAAGTCTCAAATTCCTCTCTTACCAATCGTCAAAATCCATCAAATTCTATCCGTTTCCTCCTGGTGTTATTAATAGTACTGTAAGACACTCTGCAATTCTTTCAGAATCCATGCACTTATTCTTTTCTCTATACGTGTAATACTCTATTTCTTCTTCTTCTTCTTCTTCTTCTTCTTCTTCTTCCGCTTCTGCTTCTGCTTCTGCTTCTGCTTCTGCTTCTGCTTCTGCTTCTGCTTCTGCACCCCTTCCCTTTTATTAATCACCCCTTTCCTTTTATTAATCACCCTTTCCCTTTTATTAATCACCCCTTTCCTTTAATTATTACCCCTTTCCTCTTATTAATAACCCCTTTCCTTTTATTAATCACCCCTTTCCTTTTATTAATCACCCCTTTCCTTTAACCTTCCACTTTCTACATCAGCTTCATTGAATTCAAATTTCTAAACACCTTCAGCTAAACATGATTACTTCAACCACATGTATCTCACTATATACTTACCGCACCATCGTCAAATATTCGTAGATTCATCTCTTGCTGGTTAGCTCGCTCTAAAATCTCAGCCTTCCGATCGGCATCGCATTTTACCTGAGGTAAAACAAAAAGGAATCTTGATAAAGTTGTGCTCATTTCAGTTAATGTACAAACCCCGACAAACATATAAAGTAAGAATAGAAGCCAACCAGATGATGGGCCAAAGGCAGTGTATTTATAGCTCATATTTGCGCAAAGCACCATCTTAACCGGAAGTGTATCTTCCATTTTCAAATTCGTATAATTTTCATTAGCATCTTTCAAAAGTGTTTACAGTATTACACAAGCACTGGACATGGTATAAACAACAAGATGGCCAACTAAGTGAAATTCAACTGTGTGGTTTAGTCTCGATAAAAGTACAACGTCTTTCACTTATATTCAGTCTGAAGGGTGTTTAAGGAATTACTGTCTAACAAATCAAACTTGATACATTAAAGTTGAGACCTGGTCCCCGAAAACATGCAGTCATTCGGTTGAAACTGCGCAACAATGTTTCATTAACGCATAATTATCTGCAATGAACAGCATCTTTCACAAAGCCTCGTCACGCTTAATTGTACCTCCTATACTATCTTCTTGTTTTATACGAAAAACAACATGCAAACGTCCCACTGAGTTCAGAGTGTACAAGTACCACTAACGTGTTAATCGATCCTACAGTTCCCTATTTCCGTAGTTACATACGGAATCAATAACAGAAATATTTTACCTTTAAAGTATCGAAGTAAGTATCGTTGACAATCTGGTGTCCACTAACAGTAACTGCAAACCAGTCATCTATTTTGGAGAGTTGTTTCTTCATCGTTTTGAAAAGCTATTTATAAATTCTCTCAGTCATGAACAAAGTGGCATCGTCTGTAAACATGATAACATTTAACAATGGGACTGACCTAAACAAGTCATTTACATGTACTAAAAACAGAAAGGGGTCTCAGATGGGACCTTGCGGAACACCTTATTTTATCAGTCTAAATCCCAGTCTTTATCTTGAAGGGCTACGTACTGATTTCTATTTGAGAAAAAATTTTCAAACCATTTACGTTTGTTGTTCCTTAGACCTTAAAGCTTAGTTTCTTTATTAAAATTGTGTGATCTACGGTGTTAAATCCTTTAACAAGCCTATAAAGCAAGCATGAGTTGATTGGATGCCAAAGCATGAGTTGATTGGATGCCAAAGCCTCCTCAATTGTGTTTGTAAGTTTAAATAGTCCTATATCAATATTACTGCTTTTTCTAAAGCCAACTATTTGCTATACAAAGCTTCAATTTGTCAAAATACGAAAACAATTTCGAGTGCACATCTTTTCTACTAGTTTAGAAAACACAGGGAGAAGAGATATTGGTCGGTAATTCCCGCAGTCTCTCTCATTTCTTGCTTTAAAAACAGGAAGAACAGTTTTCGTTTTATTGGAAACAAGACTACAGTAGATGAAAGCATAAAAAATGTGAAGAAGACGACGTTTAAGCTCTTCAGACTTGCGCTTTAATTACCTTGGCACAAATCTTGTCATATCAAAGGCCCTTCTAACTTTCAGAAAGTCAAACGCGCATGTTAATTCTATTTCCGCAATAGCGACTTCTCTGAATTGACCCTGGCCTCCTTTCATAAATTTTGCAAACCCTGAATGGGGACGACGAATGTTTTCGGCAAAGGAAAGCCCTATGTTTACTAAATAGTTGTTAAAACATTTAGCAATTTACTTTTTGTCTGTAATATAACATTTATTTGATTTTATTAATGTCGGATATTTTTAGAAACATTTTTACATAAAAGCTGCTTTATTATAGACCACGTCTTTTTGATATTATCTTGATATTCAATTAATCACGCTGAAAAGATGCAAATATTTACTTAAATAATAAAAACCTTTCAGTTGTATTATTTTGTTTGCGTATCGCTAAACATAAATAACTGTTAAGATAGGAGAAGAAGATGCAATCGCTATAAGTAAAACTACAGTAGTTTGACGACAATGGGATGAAGAACACGTAAGTATCTCAATTTTTACATATTGAGCTACATTTCAGTGCTTTCTTGGGAGGCAAAATGCATCTAAGGACACCCATGGCCGACACTATGACCCTACGACATCAGTATCATTTTTCAGGATTCTCTACTATTGATCATAAACGGAGATTAGCGAAGTGCTTGGAATCTGCCATTGGGATGTGACGTTGTGCAAAGGAATAAGACTGACTGGTTTGACCTCCATACTTCTTGTGCGATCTATAATTTACGTTTCATTGGTAAAAGGGTTTTACATTACAGAATGTATTGAACAAAATCGCTTATAACACAGCAAAATTACAACTACAATGTAACGAGTTACCGGAAAGGAGGGCATAGATTAAGCAGATAATATAAATAGAACACCTAGCTCCAATCTTCCGGGGTTTCAAACGTTAGTAACTCGCAATGAAAATCACCGAAATCATAAAAGACATTTGGTAAGAAAAGGAGCTCCCGTTTCTGATGTTACTAGTCATGATTTTTTAAATCTCTTATCGGTTACAACGGGAATCAGACCAGTTAACGCAAACCAAAGCCTAAAGTTGTAGATAAAATTTATCTCTTAGTAAAATCTTTAAACCGGTTAACGTTGTAGTCGTAAAGGAGGAAAGAAAAAGGAAAAGATCTCCAGATTGTAGCAAAGAGAAAAGAAAGGTCTTACACTCAGGAACCTAGATTGCGTATGGATGTTACTTTCTTAACGAGCGAGCAACGCAATTGATTTTTAGGGTGGTACCAGACCGGAAAGATCCCGAATGCATAGCCATTGGACTAGTTTCTGTAAAAAAGCCAGAAATGAGATATCTTCTCCATGATGCGAGGGAGCTTGAAGAGCTTTAGAAAGTTCAGTGCCTTGAGAATCGAATGCGCTACAACCCTAGCAGCAATCATTCCTGCTCTCCATTCCACAATGTTGTTAACACACTCTGCTCTCCCTATTTATCTTCTACCTTTTGCGTAAGTCTCCTCCAACTGTGGCCAGTACAAGACAATTTATCCAATTCTTTTCCAGCGATCATATTATTTTATTATTCCTTTCTTCACTTGCTCCAGCATGCTGTATTCTGGAAGTACTTTAACCATTCTTCTTATCCATTCATTTGTTCTTCTATCTATACAACTGATTAGCTTTACTCTACGCCACAGCCAAGTTCAAACACTTTTATCATTCTCTCTTCTGTTTTCCTTAGAGTCCAGCTCTCAGATCCGTACAACGCTACAGTCCCAACTAGTGCCTTCGCCAACTTTACTTTCAGCTTCAAGCCTAGATCTTGTTATTTTCACACATAGAAATAAATCACAATTTCAAAAAAAGATTTATAAAAATTTTTGTAGTTTAAATTATTTTGAATAGAACACTAGAGAAATAGTAAAGTATGTCACCACCGGGGATCGAACCCGTGTCCCACGCTTTCACGGCGTGCGCACTACCAACTGAGCTAGGTCACCTATGTTGATTCGATTTATGCAACTAAACGATAGATTGGAATTGCGCAGTTGTGGCTCATGATGCCCCACGAGGACGTGCCGATGACGTTTTACCATTCATTGCAACAGCAAAGCATTTTACTTTATTGAATATAAAAACATTTCTTTATGGTCATTTATAAATGGAAAATCAGACAACAGCAACAATCGAAGAGTAAAAAGTTTTAAATAATTTAATGAAGAAGAAACAGAGGTTACAGAAGTTTAAAAGTTTGCCATAAAAGTGAAGGAACCTACGTAGCACTAGCAGATTAAACATGAATGGATGAACTCATCTTTTGCCATTCAAAACTAAACTTAAATACGAAAGGTACACTTAACCTCATTCTTACGTTAGCAATTGTTATCGTTAAAGTGATGATGGGAACAGATACAAAACCAACTTTGTTTCTCTGTTCTCAAGTGAGATTACCCTACTTTTTTGTAAGAACATTAGCAGAGAGGTGACTGACATAAGCTGCGCTCGGCGAAGGATTTTCTGTGTCAGTTATTTTGTCTTGGCAATTTACTATGTCAATTTTTGCGCAATTAAGTGAGGTAAAAATGGTTAAGTTTACATGCGTGTATGGCACAGACCACCAAGGTTCTTTATCTTACAGCAGTGATGAAATAACCGCACTTCAATACACTTTCAATTTAATCCGAGTTGATATGCCTCACCTGACCCAAACAGTTTTACACAGCCTGCACAAATGTTTACTGGCCCTTTTGCTATCCTATTGTTGACCTCCACGTCTATGTGCATATCTCTAGAAAGAGTGCTCTCAAGGTATGTCAAGTTTCCAGTAGTGGGTAGTTTGTGGTCATAAATAGATATGGTTGGATCACTGTATTGCTTGTCCATGTGCTGTCTGATGCAAGACCTCCTTTTTTTGGTACTTACAGTAAGGCCAAAATTATTTCAGGCATCTGCAAATCTGTTAAACCTAAGTGGTATTTTCTGATCAGAGCTGGCATTAAGTTCATAGTCATCAGTAAAAAGAAACTCCCAGAGAATAGACTTCCCTCTGGTGTAGGCCCTTAATCTGCGCAAATAAAACGGTTTGCCATCTGTTCTGTAGTTAATTTTGACTCCTGCATTGCAGTCCTGGAAGGTGTCTGTAAGCATGACAGCAAACATCATGCTGAACAGGGTGTGTGCGAGAACGTAACCTGGCTTAACATCATTGGGAAAGCGTCAGAGGAGTCGCTATCATTGAAAATATCCGCCATCATGCCGTCATGGATGCCGTTGTTCTACAGAAGATGGATATTTAAGCAGTCAAGTAGCACCTTTGCAAGAACCTTTCCAGTAATAGGGTGGAGAGATATCCCGTGCGGTTATCGCAAGATCGGTTGTCATCGTTCCTTTGCATAACATGGATAGTTGACACACCCTTGAGATCCTGTGGCAGTTGGCCTTTCGCCTTAAACTGCGGTGAGTATTGTAAGCAGCAGTGCCCAACCAGCTTTTAAAACTACTGCAGGCACAGTATCTTCACCGGAAGCTTTAGGTTAGTGGAGCCAGTTAGCAACGGGTAGCTAGTTAGTGGTTAGTAGTAGAGAGGTGGTGGGTAGGTGGTAGTTAGGGTTAGAAAGTGATAGTTAAGTTAATGGAGTTAGTTACTTAGTGGTAGTATGTTAGGGAGACGTAGCAGGGATAGCATGATGGCAGGTAGAAATAGGTAGATAGGTAAGTGGATGTAGGTAGCTAGGGTTAGTAGTACGTAGTTTGGGGTAGTAGTAGAGAGGTGGGTTAGTGGTAGTAGGTACTTAGGTATATAAATAGGGAGGTAGTTAGTTAGGGGTTAGTAGTTTAGCAGTAGTTAGTTAAAGGTAATTACAGCTTAGTAGGTAGTTAGGGTGTGGCAGTTGGGATGTAGGTTAGTAGTGGTAGATAGTAGAAATGGGTAGGTAAGTGGAGGTAGGTACTTAGGGGTAGTAGTAGGAAGGTAGGTAGTTTGGGGGTAGTAGTAGGGAGGTGGGTAGCTAGGGGTAGTTATAGGTTAGTGGTAGTAGGGAGGCAGGTTAGCAGTCGTAGGTAGTTTGGGTAATAGTAGGGAGGTAGGTTGCTAGGAGTAGAAATAGGTAGTTTAGTGGAGGTAGGTAGTTAGGGGTAGTAGTGGGAAGGTAGGTAGTTTGGGGGCAGTAGTAGGGAGGTAGGTAGCTAGAGGTAGTTATAGGTTAGTGGTAGCAGGGAGGCAGGTTAGTAGTGGTATATAGTTAGGAGTAGAAATAGGTAGGTTAGTAGAGGTAGGTAGTTAGGGGTAATAGTAGGGAAGTAGGTAGCTAGGGGTAGTTATAGGTTATTTATAGGTTAGTGGTAGGTAGTTAGGGGTAGTAGTAGGAAGGTAGGTAGTTTGGGGGTAGTAGTTAGGAATGTAGATAGTTTGGGGGTAGTAGTAGGGAAGTAGGTAGCTAGGGGTACTTATAGGTTAGTTATAGGTTAGTGGTAGGTAGTAAGGGGTAGTAGTAGGGAGGTAGGTAGTTTGGGGTAGTAGTAGGGAGGTGGGTAGCTAGGGGTAGTTATAGGTTAGTGGTAGTAGGGAGGCAGGTTAGCAGTCGTAGTTCCTCTGTAGTTTTTTCGATTGCTTAAGCCTCCTTTCTTTGGGATGGGCGTTATTGCTGCAAGCTTCCATAGACTGAGGCAATCATCATTATAAACTTTGTTGCAGATTTTAAGTAGCTCTTTTGAGAGTGCTTCGGTTTTCCATATTTCTGTTGGTATTCCATCTATGCCTGGTGCTTTCCCTGTGGGCATTGATTTAATTGCATGAGTAAACTTCCTGCATTGTAAATTCGTTTGTGTTGATGGGAAGAATGTGTGGGATGACAGTTTCCACTTTTTGTGACTTTCCTGCTTGTTATTAAATGTATTGTGTTCCACGCTAGCTTTGCTCGTCTTTGAATGTGGGCTTGTTCTATTGCTTTGATTTTGCTTTGAATATACGATTCTTTGTTGCTGTCATAAGCTTGTCAAAGCTCTTCGAGTGCCTCGCTAAGCTGCCTAGATCTGACGTCAACTGACTAGATCTTGGTAAAACATCTTTATTTGTACCAAGTCACAATATAGAGATTCTGAGAGATTGCAACAATTGGCAAGTGTGGTGGAAGTTAAAAAAAACCGTCAAAAGGGGTCATTGAATTAAATACAATATGGATAGATATACAATGCACAAAATTATCAAGTAACTAGAACCAGGTCATAAGGGGTAATGCAGGGATAAGAGGGTATCATACTGTCTGTAAAGTGACCAGGTTACACATACATGACCCAAGGGTAATGGGCTCAAATCATTTGCAGCACTTGTCTTAAAGCCAAGATTGTTGACCATTGCTCCCTACCATAAGCATGAGTAGGTCTGCATTTCATTTAGCTGTGCTAGAGTTGTTTTGCATAACTGCAAGAAAAGCTCTGACACAAAAATGTTTTGTATTCTCATTGGGCCTTTTCAGTTAATCCATACAGCAATCTTCTGTGTGAAAGGTAGTACATTTATTTAGTGAAACGTGGTATGCCTTTGTGTGAATGGCATTATATCTTTTGCGTGAATGTTGGTTTGCCATTGTATTATGTCTTAAACCAGGGTTCCCAGCCTTACCTTGGAAAATAGTCATGATTAAATACATAATCATATTCTCTTTAAATCTGAGGTAAGGGGGGGGGGAAGAGAGCTGGCAATGGACATCTTGGGGGTGATATGACCCCCTTAAAGAATCATAAGCACAACAATGCATATTCCTATAACTCCAACTGGGTCAACAAAAGAAAATTTAACTAAGGATGTGTAGCAACAATGTGGTCCGTAGACACGGGGGTATATATTTACCGTCAGCCCCGCAATTCTCTCCTCAAAAATCAATAGGCTTTTCTTAAGCCAGGGGACCAACTTTATTTGCCCCGTGGTTCAAATTATCATCTGTGGAGTCAAGCGGGGCCGTAGCAAATTTTTGCAATAGGATTATTTGAACAAATATCACTGTGGGTCCACCATTGGTAGTGAACGCTCCAGTTTTGTAAATTTAGGCAATGTAAGTCAGTGTTATGGATAGTTTTATTGGAGTTATACTTCTATTTGTGAACTAAACTCCACATGTATTCTCAGGACATTTGCTCTTATCATGGGCGCACGGCCAAAGGGGCTGAGGGGGCTACAGCTGCCCCCAGCTTGTTAAAATGTTATACTTTCTCGGGCTAAAAATTGCAGAACCGTCGATTCATGTCCTAAAAATTTTCGGGCAAAGGAGTATTTTTTCGAGAAATTAATCCACAGCCCCCCTCCCTCCCCCAATATTTTTTGTCCGTTGCGCCTATGGCTCTTATATGTATCTGCATCTCTAAAGAATTCTTTCAAATGAGAGTCTTAAAATGTCCTACATTTTAAAAAGATTTTATACTCCCCCATTTTTCTTAGCCACGTCAATCTTTCAAAATCATTGTAATACCTAAATTTAAGGTATATTTAAATGAGCTTATAAAGAGTACTAACGGAAAGAAGATTTGAGAACAGTCATAGAAGTGCTTTTTGACGCTTGGTAACTCCAACTTCCGATATATATTTAAAAACACCGTAGAACTGGAATCATAATTGTAACAAAATTGGCGAATTTACTGCCAATGGTAAAAAATTAAGGGAGATCTAAGCTTCCCTCACGATGGATCCACGGTTATATTAGCTTAAGATAAGTTTGCATTGTCAGGTAAAGTCCTTAATTTAATCTGAGTGCCTCTTGGAGATTTCAAGCACTCATAAGAGGATCACGCATGTTGCCAAGATTAGAAAAGTTTCAAATGAGGATAACTAGAGGTTAATACCTAACGCCTTCTTTTTCAAAACAGTGACACCGGGTATGGCGGGTGGCAAAACAAAACAATCTAGGCCTAATTGAAGTAAAACCGGAATGCGCTCTATCAATTATGTTTGTTTGGGCGAAAGAAAGTGTGGGCACCCAATTCAAAGTGAGAAGTGCTTAATTTGGTAAATTTTCTGCACAGGACCTGACAAAGTACTAACGTTTGGTCATCGATAAATAGGGTTAGAGGGTTAATTATCTCGGATTAATAAAAACCATTTACAAATACATTCAAACCTATGATGATAATACAAGCAACTTTTATGTCCTCCTAGAACTGATTTTTCTACTACTTTGATTTCGAATCAAGAAACAAAAATAGCTTTTAAGTATCATCAATCTACTCAAGGTTTAAAGGCAGGTTATGACTTTTGGGAATTTTGTAAACAAAAAGTGATGATAAAACAGGGGCACAAAACATCTCATCATGGCTCCAATAAACGTTTAAGTTTTATGTACATTACTATGGAATCAAGACATTGCTAACCACTGTTGTACTCTAGTTCTTTTTTTATATTCCACTTTGCTATAAAAGTGGTTTTGCAGTAGGCCTAGACCTTTTGTAACTTTGTATCATAAATACATTTGCCATGCTTTCATTGCCATCCTTTAATACAAGAATGATTTTAAAAGTTTGTTTAAAAATGTTTTAGTTTTCTTGGTGGGGGCTATTTGTACCCCGAGGTCATAATGGCGTTGCTGGAAAATTTCTTTGCAATTTTTAAAATATCTGCCTTTGAATCAAGCATTTTTTTAAAAGTAAAATCTTGGAGTTCATTTGCTTGTGTAAAGAACTTGATATCATATAAATTGCAGTCTTTATAATATGAATTTTAATAACTTTAAACGAATAAATTAGTACTGAAAATGGGCGTTTGGTATTGTTATAGCATCCCACAGGTCCTATGATATACAAACCCTTGACAACTTCCCCCGCAAAAGCAAATATATCTATAACCCTACAGTTTAAAATATTAATCCAGAAGGTATGGTATGCCATAACATGTAACATCAGATAGTTTATCTTGAAATACAATTAACTGGATTAAAATATATCGATAATACATATTTAAAATATTAGTAAAAGATTGTCGTTAAGACAATCTTGAGGTAATCTATTTTGATTTTCTGCTGATGTTTAAACCAAGGTGCTGATATAAAAGAACTCTGACCAAATTATGAAATAATTTAACAAAATATGGCACGAAGACACATAGCATATTCACAAAGGCCATATTATATTATAATTCACAATAATGTATTGTAACAACAAAGAAATAGCATAACGACAATAAAATAACAAAATATATCATAGGGTAACATTTTCAAGTCTGTTCCAAACCATTTTGCAGAGATATTTAGATTTAAAAAATGTAAGATCTAAAATTTAGTTATGTCTGTAACAGTTTTATTGTTACTATTGTGGGCAAAATGTCTGGTTTCATCCATTATCAAGTGGCCACTGTTAAAGATATGAGAAGCCATCTCTGTTGTCAAATTCACTACATTCTATAACAGTATCTCCTTAACAATAAACTTAGTGTTACGGTTTTCTTTCATCTTCTTACAATTGGGCATCTTCATACATCATTGATGGCTATATATCTATAAATAAACCCATTGATATGAAAAAAGGAGCAAATATTATTGCGGTGCAACCGCACAATAGTGTTCACATCGTTAAATTTTTCTAATGACGATGAACTTGTCTTTTAAACCTATACTCTAAGATAACAAACCAGTTAAAATTAACACTTTGCACATCTTTGAATAATTAAGGACGGGCTATTAGGACTTCCTTATTTCTGTACGAGCAAATGAACTACTTTCAAACACTTTATCGAGGGTTTTATGAGTTTATCTAAAATGGACACACAAGTTAAATCTGAGTAAAAAACATGTCATTTTGGCTCAGTTGGAAAATCATTTAAATAATGTGAGAATACGGAGGTGAGTTGTGTCCATTTGGATATTATTCAAAATTATCAAGTTATTATGATCATTGTGATGATCATGATCATCCTTTCATCATCATCATTATTATCATCATTATCGTCATCATCATCATCATCATCATCATCATAATCATCATCATCATTATCAACATCATCATCATCATCATCATCATTATCATCATCAGCATAATCATCATCATCATCAGCCTTATCATCCTTATCACCCTAATCACCATGGTCATCATTGTCATCATCATCATGATCATGATCATCACGATCATCATCATCAGCAGCAGCAGCAGCCGCAGCCTTATCATCCTTATCATCCTAATCATCATCGCTATCATCATCATCATCATCATCATCATCATCATCATCCTTATCGTCATCATCGTTATCATTATGATCATCATCGTCATCTTCATCTTCCTTATCATTACCAGCCTTATCATCATTATTATCCTAATCATCATGGTCATCATCATTATCATTATCATTATTATCGTCGTCATCTTCACAATTAATAGCCTGTCTATATTGTTTGTGGACTTCGTGGGTGCATCTTTTTAATTTCGTTTTCATTTCAATCCCATTTCTCTAGGTTTAAAAGCGGTGGTTCACCTTTGGCATGAGTTTGTTTTAGAAATGAGATATAGATATGAGAATAATATATTAATTCCAAGGTAATTTATAGAGCATTACTATTAGTGTTGATGTATTCTTACGCCTTAGAGTGTTCAAGGTTATAAGTTGTTTTGTGAAATAGCCAACGAGAAACTTGGCTTTCCAATCGAGTTTTGCATCCGTTTGATTTGATTGGTTTGTTTTCGAGTGGGTAGGGTATGGTAATTATGGTATGCCACAGGTATGAAGGCGCCGTGGGAGGAACCCAAGAAATTTTAAGAAATAGCAGGGGTGTATTTTGTAGGAGAATTCTACAGATGTGAAGAAAGCAGTCAGTCTGGTAAAGCTACCAACTTTATTTGCCATGTTATTCTCACCTTAAGCAGAGGATCAGCAACTGTTTTTAATTTTATTTCACTTAATCGATGTTACATGAAGCTGGTGATTTGCGAAAGTAATCCAGGTTACTTTTGTATAGGTTCCCTGTTGTCGTATAACAGCTGATATCATCAAATAGATTCAGTTAGAGTAGAGCAGTGCATCCGTATTTGCAGTGTACATATACTAAATTCACAAAGCAACCATCGCCTTTGTAAGTCCCGCTTCCTTTTTATCAACGACTGATGTACTCAGTGCCGTCATCGAGGTAAACGGAAAGTGGCCCCTTAGCTGTACATTGTCACTTAAGCGAACCGATTTATGTCTGACACCAGGATAGGTATAAGTAAGTACATTTAAGGAATTTGGATAGCGCAACCGGCACGTAACATGGTGTACAGACCTACCGTAAGTCGAATGTTCTGTCAAAACAGTACTTGAGCCACAAGACAACTGACCAACACTCACACCCACACTCGCCCCCACACTCGCCCACAGCAAAGATTATATGTTAACTGGCTACACGTACTCATACTCCTAGCCCTGCCAGTTCACATCTGTAACGAAAATGATACGTTACATACGTTAAAACAGTAACCTGTTGTGCTAAGCTACAGCATTACGGGGGTTATTAGTTAATTTCTAGCTGATTTCACACTTCTACGCCTTAATTTGCTCCTTGCATATATATTTGTAGCACGGGGTATTAACCCCTCCGTTTATCATTTATCCCAAAGAGTATTCTAGGAATTGAGTTCCTAGAATATGCGTTCCTCGAAATATTGCGTTAACCATGCCAACGCCACATGAGGTATTGTTACTCAGATATCACAATGAACTTCTGTATGATTACGAAGCAAAGCTAGGATGCTTGAGTAATTTGTGGTATGACGTACCTGTATTTATTACAACAATGTTTTAGAGATTGTGGTTTTCTATTCATTCATTCTTCATTGGAATTGAGAAGTACTATGGTTTTTTCGGCCTGAACTGATGAGGTATCTTAACCGAAAAAAATGCACAAAGCGAGTAGCGCATCAAGGTAGAGAGAAAGAGAGCACGATCATAACTGTGTGCTGTGCAAAGGATTCTTCTCTTATACACTAGAACATGCTTTCCCTTAGAATGTTTGTCATGAGGTTGAGATTTTTGCAAATGAATTTGAAAATGGTTTCACTAAGTGTTGGTCAAGGATGTTCAAATATTGGATATTGTTTACATGTTCTCTTGTTGTGTTAGAATAGAAGCTTGTAAGTACTTTTAAGGTACTGTATTAATTTCCATGTAATAATTATTATAAGCAGTGGTTGGTACAGTTGGGGAAATTGTACTATGATTGTTTTTTTAGGCTATATTTTAGTAAATATGTGTATCATGAGTAATCTTGTGATTGGCACGGCAATTCCAGTTGTTGTCTCACTACCACTCATGAGTAACTTTATACAAACTGTTTCAGACCTGCATTGATGGTTTTCATGACCATCCTTGTAAGATAAATAAAGAGTAGGTGTGTTGTTGGATTTGTTTATATTGAATGATTTTGGTGACAGTAGTGGTATTAATGAAAATATGATGGCACTCAGTCTGTTAATTACAGTCTTCACAATAAACAACTAGAATGCGTTAACATTAAAAGGCACTTTGAAAAATAGCATTTCAACCTATTAGCATTTCAAAATTATTATAATGGTGGAGAGACACTTTCGGAAGTTTATGCTGTGTGCACTTAGCTTGTTATAATGTAAAAGTTTTAGTGATGTGATAAATGCCTGGTAAAAGGTTTGTTCTTCTAATTTTCGCATTAGAAAACTGACAGTACTGTGGCACCAGAGGTGCTTACTGGTATTTAAGTTGGTACTTATTATTATTATAATTAACTTATATTGTACGAAATAGGGAAAACATTGTGTACTGAACAGCTTTTTTCGTCTGACACTCCTCAGAGTACTAACGTCAGAATGACCAAAATGGAATGTGTGAAAGAGTATACCAACTGTATTTTGAAGGAGCCAATCAGAAATTGGACTGCCTGAATGGCTTATGTTGTTGAACCAATCAGCCTCCATTACAACAAGGTTGATTAAATAGGCCTAGCGAGAAAACAAACTCTTTTTGTCTGCATAGTAAAGGTTTTCTTGCTTTTATGTGGACTGACTCACCCAGGACTACTAACCCTGGACTACAAACCCTTGACTACCAACCTTGGACTAGTAACCCTGGACTACTACCCTTGGACTACTAACCCCGGACTACTAACCCTGGACTACTAATCCCGGACTACTAACCCCGGACTACTAACCCTGGACTACTAACCTTGGATACTAATCCTGGACTACTGACACAGGACTACTAATCCTGGGCTAATATGAAAATATAAAGCGTCGATAAAGAACCCCTTCTTCCAATTAATTACGGGCCATTCCATGTAAAAGAAGGACAAAAAAAGGAATTTTTTAACCCACCATCTCAGATTTTCTTCAAATTTGCACCATTGATACATATAATTGAAACATTTCAAATACTGCAAAATTTTAACTTCTAACTCTTTCTCTTTCAAAAGTTATGACATTTTGACATTTTAGCCAAAATGCTCACAAGCTCAACCCAGGCGGCCATTATGGATTTTCACATATTATGTTTGTTAATATGTGATATTTATGTTTAAAATATTTTTAAACATTACTTTGAAAAACTCAACATGGTGGACAGAGTAGGCCGTAAAAAAGTTGCCCAACTGGCATCAAAGCCAAATCTTATGGAGGTATTCTCAGGATATTGATATACATGCATATCAAGTTTGGTCTTGGTCCTGTGCTGTCTACAGGTATTATGGACAATTAACTACGACTGAATTTTTGCTCCGGGTAGAGTATTTTCTAGTTGATTTTCATACTGCCAAGACATTTTCAAGGCTTGTTTCTTAAATAACTTCTCACGTAACAGCTTTTGAAAAATATTATATTTATTCAGATTTGGATGTGCCATTGGAGCTATTTGGACTTTAATAGCACTTTGATACGGTACCTTAAGAACATTACCTTCATTTGCAAAGAAGTTTGTTAACTTCAGAAATAGATTCATCTGACAGGTGATACTGCCGTGCACCAGTAGATGTTGGCATTGGTGGTTCTACATAGATAGGGTATCCAACATATATCATCTCGAGAGGGCCACTTGTATAAATTAGCTGGGCAATGAGGATGCATGAACTTCATGAGATGTAAAAGAAAATAGATAAGTCTTATATCTTTCTCATACTTATTAAAGACTATCAGGCCACTACCGTAATTTTTTTTGTGGTTTTTGTGTTTTCAGAAAAGTCCTAGTTTTTCATAACCCTACGAATATAGGGAAACATCATAAGATGGTTTATTTTCAATCATTTTATAGAATTCAGTTGGGTGCAAAACTATTTTCGGATTTCGAAATTCTATAGAATTTGGTTTACGAAATGTTGGTGAAAATATTTTCGCTTCTGTCCCCTTAGCCGGAATTACTTGCCCAAATAAGTTTAAAAACACTCTCTGTTTTTTATCGTGAAATTCGGAGAAGATATATGCGGCTTTGAAATCGTCATTTTATTTTCCATCTGCCCAGCGTGCTAGCCCCAAAAATTTCAAGCTGATACAGAAAAGAAAGGGCTTTCCAACCTCTCTGGGGAAAATCTAATGCAAAGAAGGGGTTTTGGTGTCGTTGTTTTGCCTGTAATCATAGCTATAAGAATTGACGGTATTACTCCGCTTTAAAAAGTATGCAATATGCCTACCTTTCTGCTAAAACATTGATAAGAAAATGTCGTGGGTATTGGATGGACTTTGGACCCTTTCTTTGCTTTAAATCACATAGTATAAAATCACCTTGTGTTTTCGATTTGATCCCTGAATGACAAGTGTGAGCCCCCAAAAGTTTAATAATTAGATCGTATTTTCGATTTACCCTTGAAAATAAATGGTTTCCGACCCCTTCCCCCTTCAAATACGAACCATAATAGGCATATAAAAGTGAAGTATGTCTGTTGAAGTTCCAGCTAACTATTACTGCTACTAATAACTTACCACAGTACCAAGCCGCCTGAAGCCAACAAAGCTACTCACGCTCCTTCTCCAAACCAATCTATTCAAAGCATCCCTCTTTACACCCTCCAGGAAGTACCTATTTCCTTTAGATCTTTATTTATGACATCCTCCCACCCCAGACGAGGACGACCTGGTTTCCGTTTAGCCCTAGAGGGTTGGCTGAAAAGGACAATCTTCAGTAATCTGTCATCCTTTGCATCCAGTAAACATTTTTTGACATAACTACCTTACCTTATGATACTAATAAAACACATATTTTACCAATAATTTCGAAATAAAACGCTTTAATTCAACGTCAAAGGTGTTGAAGTATTTACAACCTGAATATCAAAGCATAACACCACGTTTTATAGAAGTTATACATGTTCAAACTGCCGCGGGCCTACTAGCCCCCTAACTAGTTAGGGTTAAGGTGAGAAATGCACAAGAAGCAAAAGAGAACTGGATTTAGAAAATGCACGTTAGGGATCTACCAAAGGCAGTGGACAAGGAAAAGACCTGGTGACGGTTGGCAAAATGTGACATGAAGATAAGGGCAGAAATCCTAATATGTGCCACACACGAGCAATGGGTCAGGAAAAATTATGCAAAGTATCATATTGATAAAATAGCTACTACCACCCCCCCCCCCCACACCTTTGTCGCTTGTGTGGGCAAAAAGGTGAAAATGTAAAACACATAGTCAGTAGTTACAGGAAGTTAGCTCAAAGTTGTACAACAGGCGTCATGACAATGTTACGGCAAAGGTCCACGCGGATATATGCAAGAAACGAGGGTTTGAATGCAGTGAAAAATGGTATGAGCTTGTTCCAGAAGGAGTGATAGAGACGGATATTGTGACGTTATAGTGGAATATGAATATCCAATGTGACAATTTGACTGAATCAAAAAGACCAAAAGATCAGTTAATTTGAATGTAGAGGAACAAGAAAAGGAGAAGGTCGAAAAGTAAAAAGACTTGAAAAGGAAGATGAATATATTGTGGAAGTTGGATAATGTGAAAGAGTCACGGGGAGTGTGAAAAAGGCTTTTGACAACTGGGTTGAGAAAGTTGGCCTCCATTGCAATGTTAGAGTACTTCAGAAGACTACCTAATTTTGCGGAAAGTAGTGGAGGTGTGAGAGATGAAGATGCTCATAGCCCATTGTCATTTGTTATGGCCCGCCTATCACCATAAACATGGTCAATAACAACAGTCAGACACAAAATTTAACAACTGAAATAATAATATTATTATTTGTATGCAATTCAGTAAATATATTAGTTATCTGAAAAGTGAAAGATCTTCATGCAGTCATAAACAATTGTAGTTAAAATAAAACGCAGGGTACGAATGTGATTTTTAAATTAAGAAGTCACCAGACCAAATGTTACCCAAACATTCTCCAAAAACCGCATCTTAAAGACCTGCAATTAACAACAAGACATGATCCTCTCGTACAATCATACATATCATAGTACTAAAAATAACTGTCATTTTATGATTAAGATATTAAAAACTTACATTAACTATTTGATAATTTCACGATATATTTTACATATAGCGCACTAAGTCTATCCACATGCATACATAAATATAAAATTTATATCCAAAGTTTTACAGACATTACAAACTATAAACTGAATAAATTAATATAAATTAAGTTTTCAAAAGATGTTTAACCTTGTTTTCCTCATCAGATAAAGGACAATATCCACCCTTTCTGCTTGTCTCTTCCAAAAACCAAGCTATTTATTAAGTCTTGCATACCTTTATCGTACTAATGGCTACTTCTATTTCAGTACCGTCTTTCACTAGCTGGCGTACCTTCCTTTATATCACAGGGCCAGGGTATGATTTTCTCAAGGTCTTCTGTGACTGCATTCAACTCATGTAATTTATTATCTAGTTTATTGTGTTATGGTTAGACTATTTAGTGGACCTATTTGAGGCCATTAATATTTCTTTACGAATTGAAGAGTCAGTATTTTCTCATTTGTAAACAGAAAGTTAAAGATTGATCCAAAACCTGTTATAAGTGTTTCACTTCAGAAAGTAAATAAGCCGAGAGTGACACTAGTTTAGGATTCTTTTTCTAACAGCTTTAAATCTTGTTAAGACAGTTGCAAGATGAGTCAGCTCAGTCTGGAAAGAGCTGACCTAGAAAACTTAAGGTCAGTCAACAGCCAGCCGTCGATCTGAAAACTCCTACTACAAACCAAGCAGGAATATAGAAACCTGGCATTAACTGGGGTACGATTCAGGCAGTCAGAATAGGAACTGGATGCCCTAGCTCCGAATGCTGTGGCTTAGGACATATGATTGCCTATTGCTACCAACCAACTCGCTAAACTGAGCAGAATCTGGAGCTCAAGTGGAATATCCATCACAGTCAAGATCAGACTGATGAGATCTCTGATAACATCTATTGACTTGTATGGATGTGAATCGTGGACCCACAGCAAGACGCTGGAAAAATGAATATCTGCTTTTGAGCTCCGCTGCTTTAGAAGACTGCTTGGGATCACGTGGAAACAGAAAATCACTAATACTGAAGTCAAAGGAGGATCACACATGAAATCATTGTGTATGGCCCTTTGCTAGAGACAGCAAGGAGAAGAAAGCTGCAATAGTTCAGTCATGTCACTAGAAAGATGGGGACTCTTGCTTTCGACATCATGCACAAAAGTTTAGAAGGTAGTAGAGGACGAGGTCTGGCAAAGAGAATGTGGTTGACAGACATTGGTGAATGGGCAGGGGAAGAGTGTCGTATCATGTATTCAAGAAGCAAAGAACTGTGATTGGGAGGGGTACTAGGGAGGGTCCAACAGCTAATAATATGTTTCATTGCTTTTCTTGTCCAGAATAGCTAAACCAAAGAAAGGGATAAAGATTGCCCTTGTTTATTTCATAGTTTTGTTTAAAATCTAGTAAAATATGACTCTTTCATTGATTCTTTATTTCATGGTGTGCTTGTTTAATATCAATGATGTGAAACAATGCCAGATTCCTTCATATCGGTAGGAACAAGTAATTTATGCAATCTCTCAGTTTGGCCCCCTGTAAACTACACCCCCTCCCCTCAAGATACCAAAATTTTCAGGTACCCCCTTGGGTCTGAAGGAATTTGGCATTGTTTCACATCATCAATATTAAGCGAATACACCAAGAAATAAACAGTACTTGTTAATGATGCAGAGAAACAAAAGACTCTAGTTAAAGCAGAATCAAGACGTTATGCATTCAATGAGGCATTATTGTTGTGGATAAAAAGAGAGCACTTAGGTATGAGATCACATTGTAGTGAAAATCAGCTCCTTCCATTCTTCTTGTTTCTATAAGTACTCAGCCCAAACTATATCATGGACAATAATCACTCGTTTAATGACAAAATTTTTCTGTTTAGCAAACTTTTGATAAAATAATGCCCGAAAATAAGGACAGGTATATTCCGGTCTGTAAAGAATATTGAAAAAGGGGTTGGGTGACTTTTCATCACAGCGACAATACATCACAGCGACAATTCATCACACAGATTATTCATCACAGCGACAATCCATCACACGACAATTCATCACAGCAACAATGCATCACACAGATTATGCATCACAAGGACAATTCATCATGCAACTATTTATCACCTGAAGATGACACCAAGGTGTTTTCGCTAACTTTGGTGAAACTGACATTTTAACATATCTAAATGCAGTGCAGTATTTGGCCTGCAAGTAGATTTTGTTGTACTCTGGTAGAATAAATAAAAAAATTAAGGTGACGAATAGTCGCATGATGAATCGTCGGTGATGAATTGTCGCGTGATGAAAAGTAGCACCGAAAAAAGTAATGTGCAAACTTTAAGAATAAAAAAACTTTATTCAAGACTCACGCCTAATCATATAGAGGTTAAAATTACGCATCGCTTTCAGTACCCTTTAGCCTGATTTGAACTATCTCATCAACTGTATGCAGAACTGGACATTGAACTAAGGTGCTTTTGAACTCACCTTATTAATAAAGTTACAAATATTCTTTTCTTCTGGAACTTTGTTTTTAAAAAGTGTAGTACTGTAGTTGAAGATGTTCTTTTGCATTTGTTCAACGCACTATGGCCTAGTCAACCTCGTTTGGATACCAGACATCGTAAACTTGGCCCCCACTGAAAAAGGTTACCCTTTCCTCCCAAACGTTCAACTCACTGTATGTCACTGTTGTATCTCACCTTTGTCAAGTGAGATGCTTAAATCACTTTGAAAACGTAGCGCAGGTCTCTTATGTTGAATCCTTGTTGAAGTCGAGTCTGTTTTTGCACATGGACAGAAATTTGAAGCGTAGGGACTAGAGAAGTGTGCTAAGGCAGGTTTGTCTTGTGGTTGTCATTTCAAATGTATAAAAACGTCTTGTTTGTCAAGTGCAGGGAGGGAAGTGTACCCTTTACGTTCCTTGCATAACAATTTGGGCTTCCAAGTGCGAGCTAAAAGATTAAAGAGAGAAGAGATCGGAGGCGACAGCGACTCAGTTTTGCCAAGAGCCTCTCAAAATGGATGAGAATGAACTGCCTGACCCTGCTTCATCTTTCATTGAATCACACTCTGTGGACGACTGTTGTCATCAACGTCCTTCGGATAAGTGGCACTTTGTGAGGGAGCGATTGATAACTTTGCCATCAGGATCCTTTTGTGCCGTGTATCCACAAAGCGCAGTGGCGGCTGGTGGTTAAAATCTATTTGTGTCCAATCCTTGGCGCAACCTAGGGTGGAGACAGAACTGGACGTGACCGGTCTGATAAGGCGGAGCTAAATATCATGCCTACATTTCTACGTTGGAAATGACCTATCAGTTGAACCTTACACATTTTACAATAAGCAAGTTAGATTAATACTTTAAGTTAAAAATAAAAGTTCAAAAGCATTATGTTAGGGTACCAAGACAGCCAATTTACCCAGCACCATTGATAGATAAGGCACACCATTCATTTGGAAACCCCGTTCACTTAGTAAACATTTGGCTTATACGGATAAGATAAACCCCATCCCACAACTGGAGACTCTATAAAACGCTCAAAGTTATTTATTTTGTCACTGTACTTAAAACATGTCCCGCGGAGAGGGTGCAAGGGGACTATAGCTATCTTTTGGAAACAATCTGTTTAAACATTGTGAGTCGCGAGTAGAAAGAGAAGCTGTGCACAAAAAACAGTACGACTGCCTGCGATCGACGCAGGAGTTTCGGTGCTATGAATACTGATGCGCGAACCAAGGAAAGACAACTATTACTTCGTCCATGGTAACACTTCGCGATAATATTCTATAAAATTGAAGATGATTACATTAATTAACATAAAGTTGCTTAAATAAAAGGTTAAATGGTTGTATATAACGACTTCGATAACATGAATAATCATGCATACCATTTGGTGCCATGCCACAACCTACATCAAATAGGAATCCTAACGCTAGGATAGCTTTATGACAGCACTAATGCCTCATGCAAACAATATTTAAAAGATTTCATCCAAGATTTGGGAGATAATCTATGAGGTTTAGTTGTCTACGTAATAAGTGGCCCAACGTTAAAAACTCGATTTTAGGTGTGCTTCTTTTCTGTCTGCCTAATTGTGTTTCATGATTCTTCAAATGGTAAACGGTATCACGGCTTTTCTCGCTATCGTCAAACAGTTTTGTTTGGAATGGGTTGTCTTTTATCATTTCTTTGCATGTTCAGAAAACAATTGCAGCTGGTGGAAGTCCCCTTTCGAATTAGGCCACATATGTGGTTCATTTCAGGGCTCGAAATAAAAGTTCATAACGCACCGCGCAAATTTTCAGCAAAAGTTTGAACCTGGAAAGTATGATATGGTCACACTGCTGTTTCTAATCAAAGTGCTGCATTGCACTGGGAAAATTTGAAGCGTCTAAAGTATGCCCGCGAAAATTCAAAAACGCGTTGACCCAAACGCTACATATTTGCAACTACAATGTAGCTCCCTCGACGTTCTTTATGTGGTCTTCTGGATTTCTTCTTCGATTACTATTTTGGAAAAGGGCCTTTCAACAATGAAGAGAACATTGAAAGAACGAGAGTCTTTGAACAGAACAGCATATACTAAACATCTTTTTGTCGTTTCAGGAACTGATCACCAAATTAGCACGATGATTAGATGATATTCCGACTGAGACTTCAAGATATTTACTAAGCAATATTTTCAGCAATGCCACATATTTGGAAGAAATTTGTTACAAATATCAGAAAAATTTCCATATCAAAATCTCTTCGATGTCAAAGTTAAACATTGGGGGAAATTAGAGGAAGAACGTTCAATACTGAAAAAGAAAGACAAGACCCAAAATGTCGTGGGTTGAGATTTCAATTTACACATGTACTTTCAATATCGAAACCAAACATTCTAAAACAAGTTTCTGAACCAAGTTTACACTGATTCGAATGGGCAGCTTAACGATTAGCCTGTTAATCAATCAAATTAGATGCACTATGGTTTGGTTGTTAGATCTCAAGCCTTACATTGTAGACCAGTAATTCAACTTTATTTCAAACAAATAAAAGGCATATCAATACTGTTACGATATACAACCCTAGTAACAAGAAATACTTTGAATCATCGAGAGAGAGAAAAAATAAATAAATAAATAAAAAGAAACAAACCAATAATAACAACAATAATGATAATAATAATGATAATTTTTCTAAACTTCTATCTGTTGTCATTATTCTTATACAATTCCAGTACTCGCTTACAAAAAGGTATACAGGAACTATTATGGCAAACTCAATGCCTTTCTTGGTGATCTTTACAAAAACATTTTAATAATAATAATAATAATAATAATAATAATAATAATAATAATAATAATAATGTCGGGCCCACTGCTCATCGGAGGTATTAGATTGAGAGATTGCCAATTTTAAATATTCTCCCTCCTTCAGTAGATTTTGAGAATTAGTCGATACCCCCTTCTTATTCCAATACTTTGGCTATTAAATACCATAGAGCATTGTTTCTCAACCCCGGGAAGTCTATTCCCCCCCCCCTCACACACACACACACGCACGCCACCCAAATTTCAAAGTGCCCTTGTTCCGGGCGTCCTAGTGTATAGAGAGTCCGAGTCAATAACAGAACATTTTATTATGGTTAAAACTGAAATGTATATTAGTAACAATAAGTAAAATAAGTTTAACAATCTTTGGTTGATAACATGATTTAATACTCTTACTAATAACTTGAAAACACTTCTTAAAACTCTTCAACAACTCTTTTTCTTTGCTCATTGAAACCCTATTGAAAACTAATTCACATCATGTGCCCTCTGGGATTAAATGAACACATGATTGACAACTGTAGGTGTGGCGCTAAGGCATATGGCGTATTACGTTTGACACGACAAAAACTAGAAATTACAATCAAAACACCCTCCCCTAAATCCAAAGTAGTACTATCAAAGATTATTAACTCGTGTTAAAATGCGCAATGAAATTTTAAAGAGTCCTAACGTGGTTACAAGGCGTGAAATGACGAAGTTAGCAGTGTAAAACAAAAACAGAAAAACATATCTTTTTTTTGTTCAAGTTTCGGTGTTTTGATGCAAAACCAATTGATATGGTGACATTAGTGTTAAAACCCTAATGCTTGTAAAGTAGCACGTGGCCGGACTCGGAAGTTGACGCCTTGAGTGGGTCAGATTCGGACATTTTATATCATCTATGAATTGTTAGTCTTCTTATTGTTATATGATACCGATTATACAGATTCCCTGTATTGAGGAAATAGTGAAGAAATAGAAACAGGATTGCTTTTCTCCTCATTAGGTATGCAAAATATACTACAAAACCCTTAGATGTTACTTTCACGGCGAAGCATTGTATATACCAAACAGTTGGAAGACTTTGGTTTCTATTCTGAGGAAGGAAAGCAAGGGAGTCAATGTCAACTTAAAGAAAGTTCAGCGAGACAAATGAATACTATGTTTTGAATTAAGTCCATGGAATGTATAGCACCTGGATTATAAATTACAGACGGAGGTAAGAAATCACTCATCAAATGCCGTTAGATGTATTATGAGTTTTGAAAACTCAGCTAAAACCAACTAAAAACACTCCAAACAATCATCCTTAAGGACACCAGCTGTCCTGACCCCAGTTGGTAAAATTAGGCTCAGATCGTGACCGCTTTGCCGCTTACATGTAAAAGATCGGCCTCTCTATTACTGAGAAGTGTCTGTGCATTGCCAAGCTATCTGAAGGGTAAGCACTAAAACTGCACGGTATTAGCACACTATTTTTATATCAAAGAGGTGGAGATTATATCTGACTGGACTTGACTTAAATGCGTAATCTTCGCCAGGTCTTTGCACATTTTGTGTTCACTACTTCCTTTCATCGACGACGATCCATTGCACTTTGTGCTGTGGTTAACATTGGAGTCTGCATTTCCTTTCTGATTTGGTCTGACCAGCTCTTCGAAGGTGTCTCTTTTGGTCGCTTGTGCAGATTATGAAAAAACTGAGCTTGCTCTTTAAACTTAACTCATATGCACATATGAAGAGAGACATAGTACGTTAAATTTTCTCCAATAAACGCCACCCTCTGATAAACGCCGCCCTCTATTAAATGCTGCACATCTAGACAAACATTTGTACTAAGCGCCGTCCTCTATTTGTTTACAATTTACGCCTTTTTCAATAACAGGAGTGGCAGAAAACGTGTCGCTCTCGTGACCGTTATTTTCTAGGATCTTCTCGTTTCCTACAAGTTCATCGTAATAGCTTTTTAATTTTACTCTACACGATTGCTGTGATCAGTGTATGGCGAAAACGTTTAGCGAAATGAATCCGTTACTCAACGCAATATTCAATTGATGAAAATGCAGAACGAACATACGTGAGTAAGTTACACTATCGGCATAATTTATATCAAACAAATATCAATCAAACAGAACTCAAAGAACATTCCGTGTATACACCAGGCATCATGTGCCATCCACACAAGTTCCTTACGAAAAATTTCCGAAACCGAACAAAGTGACGAAAAATATTGTCTCTGCTTTCTCTATTCTTACATATATGTTTGTTTTACAGCTAGTAAACAAGTTTGGATTATTTATTGATTGTTTCTTTCATAGTATACTCGTTTAATATAGATGAAGAAAAGAAATGCCGAATTCCTAAGGACCCAGGGGAGGTAGTTAGGAATTGCGGTAGCCTGAGGGGGGCAGTATACCCCGAGCGGGGTAATCTATCCCTGCTTTAAACTATCTCAGTATAGGGAGAACGCCAAGAAGGAAACTACAATTATGACAACGTTTCGTCTTTTCTTGAAGACTTCGTCAGGTTTTTGTACACTGGAGGTTATAACGTAAAAAAAAAGAAGTTTTTTTTTGGTTTCATTTTGGTTTTTTCTTTTTTTTAAGTTATAACCACCAATGTACAAGGACTTTTTTTTTACGTTATAACCTCCAATGTACGTACAAGTTTAAGAAAATACGAAACGTTGTCATAATTGTGGATTCCTTCTTGGCGTTCTCCCTATAGTTTGTCAGTGTAGTTGTCACCATAGTATTAAACTACTTCTTTTCGTCAGGAAAGTTGTGTTATAACAAAGCAGTACAACGTTTCTCGTCTGTTCTCCAAAACCATAAATAAAGGTTGCAATAAATTTTAAGATACTTTACGCGTAGCTATCAAGGTGAGATTACAAGCACGAGACTTGTGAATCCAAATTTTATTACAATTCTTAAAAAAATTATCACTACATATTATATACGAGATATTTCATCTAACTTACTTTTAGACAAATTTAGAAACAAAAGAAGTTGATGGTGGCAAGTGCTACTAAAACTAAATGGGAGCTGGTTGCAGCTAACGATCCTAAACCCCACGTAAGTGTCTGTTGGTATTCAGCTATCTGTGTAAAGCTAAATGTCTTAAAAAGATCTAGTTTTGCGGTTGGTTTCCAAAAGTACACGAGTGCGATTAAATTTCGTTGTAGAAACTGACTCTCTTTTCTCGGAACTCTAGTAGGGTATTATCGCAAATGATAAGGGATTCCCCACATTAACCAAAATTGCAGAAAGAAGAGCGTGCACGCAACTGTCGTTAAGTTAGGAGCCGCAAACATATCGATTGTTCTCCAACAACGTCGTTTGGACGGGGTTTCTTTGGGGGGGAGGGGGGTTCTCAAGACGTTTTCATATTGAGATCATACATCGAAAAATGGCCTTATAAAATAAAATAGATACTCAGACCGTAAAATAAAGATGTTTTTAAATTCAACTCAACAATGATATGAAATCAATCAATCAATCAATCAATCAATCAATCACTCAATCAATCAATCAATCAATCTTTTATGGAAATTCTGTAGGATGCTGTTTTTCTTTGATATGCAGAAATTTAAAGTCGAAAATGGTTGTGATTAAGTGTATTTCTCACTCTTTGCAGATAATTTTGCTATCAGAATCGTTCTTAGCAGCGAAATTTGATATGAACACAAGGTCAGTCTCCCCGCTAAGCACTGCAAAATTCCGGCCTATATCATGCACAAATTTCGCGTATATCGATATTTAGGTCCTGGATGTTTTTGGTGGGAGGGGGCCTAAAGGAAAACGTCGAAAGGATGTGGTTGGGGCAAAAAATCGATATGTTTGCGGCCTCTCGGAATGTTATTGATGGCGAGAGGAGGGGGTCGCTATGGGGCGTCAGCTATTTATTGTTTAGGGGACGTGCACACCTGAGTGCTTACTCAGTAAATAAAACATCACAATCGAAATTAACGTATGATTAAAATAGAAATGGCCTCAACATGAAGCCCTGTAGGACACCGCAAGGCTTACATATTACGTCAGTGAATTACTCACTTAAAGGAAATAGAACCAAATCTGAAGGCGTAGTGTCAATATGACTAGTCCTCTCTTATTACTTGTATCCCGTCAAAGAGCTTAAACGACCATTCAAACCGTTAATGAAAAAATTGAGTTGGCATATAAGTCAATTTATCGAAAATCTTGAAAACACAAATCATTAAATTCACACTATTCAACCATTCTTTTTTTTCTGCAGGGACATTGGCAATGATACTTTGCTACCATCCGAAAATGAAGTGGGACCAATCTATGGTAAACGTCTTGACAATAATGGAAAAATAGTTGTACTTCAAGCGAAAGAAGCAATTACTTCCATAACACTAAGGACGTCACCTGTAAAGAATGGTACCAATTTTGGAAGATTACATGGAATATGCAGTAAGTCATTTTTTCTTTTCCTCTGTTAATAATAGCCCATCTCGGAAGTTTCCAAAAAGTGTTTGCTTGAGACACCGTAGGCCAGAGATGGGAAAATGGTCTGCAGTTTTCTGTCTTTTGTAACTAGCCTAATTACTTAATAAAAAAAGAAGAAAATCGTAGGAATAGTGGTGAAAAAATCTTTCTTTCATTAATCCGTTCCAAACTTTCTAGAAGTTTCCTAACCTCTCACGTTTATTGATATTGTTTCTTAAAATTTCATTACCAGTTAGTCTTTTACCTTATACATTCAATTTTTACTGTTGAGAAGAAAAATAAAAACTAAAATTTCCTCGAGATCGGAGAATTAATTCATTGCTTGACAGCAAGATGTTCTTCAATAAGGTTCTTAAGTTGGAATAGAATTGGCAAGAAGGAAAGACACCAAAAAGAATTTTTATCGTAGAATGTATTTAAGATTTATTTGGACTCTATTTGAATGTTATGGGAAGCTTACAGAAATGGGTAGCTGTCCAATGTATGAAATTAGTGTCTTGTCCCTTCGCAACAATTGCAAGTACTTCAGACTTATAGACAAGGTTCAATTTAAGAAGAGCGCAATGCTACTTCTGTAAGTTTGTCCATGATTCTTTTACTATCAAGACCATATTTTCCCAACAGTTTTTCAAGTTTGGAAGCATTATTATAATATAATCCTAACGTTGATATCTCTAGCGTTAACAATTGGAGATTTTGATTTGGGCCCACAAGGTCATCTCGAAGATTCTGGTACTTTTGCTCTTTGTAAGTTTTCGAATTATTTAAGTTTGTTTCAAAACAAACTGTAAGCTCTACAACAGTTACTGCATTACCCTCAATTAAAGCAATGTCGGGTCGTAAAGACTTGAATAGAACACACGGATTTTTGAAACCTGATAGGTCTATGAAGAATTGCAGGCGTTCCTTATTTACGCCTGCCAGGTGACTAGCCATCGTTTTCAGGACATTGTTATGTCTCCAAAGATGTCTACCCTCTGTGACTGCAGATACGCAATCATTAATGTTATTAATGTTGGTAGTACTAGTAGTAGTAGTAGTAGTAGTAGTAGCAGCACTAGCAGTAGCAGCAGTAGTAGACGTAGTAGAAGTAGTAGTATAAGTGATATAGTTTGACCTAGCATGGCTCCTTTCCTCCTTTTGACAATTGATGACTTGTAGTGTAATCATTTTGACCTGGAAATTATAGTGCATATAAAATACATTTCAAAGTTCCATTGTTTGTACTGTTTCAAGTGAAAAGCTACATTAATATATATACTACACTAATACAGTATATACATCACCTTTTTCAAGTTTCTGAGTCATTTGCACTTTAATTTTGTAGAAATTCGAAGCAAAGTTTGTAGCTGAGAAAAGTTTGGGATCAGTCTCACCAACAACACATTTTGAGTATGCATGGTGCCTCATAAGAAGTAAATACAAAGATGATGTTAGAGAAGGAATAAGATTGTTAGAAGGTAAGACACTGTATTCACAGTTTGACTGTATCCTATTGATTTTATGCTCCTTTGTGTAAGAGGACCATTTCTCCTTGGAATTATAGGTAACAATAATTTTCTATTTTATTTTATGCTGTCAAAAAATGCTCCAGTGTGTCAGTGTATAGGATGCAAGACCAGCGACAAGATAGCCGGTAAGTACCTTGAAGTTTTGTTTAGGAATGTTGTGATTCGATAACTGTCGCCTGAAAATCTCTATAGGATTGTTTAAGAGTGTCTAAGGTAACTTTCGTGGACTGCGATGCCCATTAAGTCCATATTTAAGGCCCTATTTTCTATTTTGTTGGAGCTAAATTGCAAAGTTAAGTTCGCCAATCGTTCATGATTTCTGCAACGTTAGTATATATTTGGTCGCTGCTACGATTTGAAGAGTAAGAGGTAGAACGTCTTGTTGTGTAAACTATTTAGCGTTAATGCACTTGAGCACCAGTTCATGTAATGCACATACACCGTACCTACTTAAGCTTGATTTATCATGGTTAGTTACTTTAATCTAATAGAGATGTCATGCAAAGTTCACGATGAGTTGTTTTCTTGATGTTGGCTTCGCTGTAACTTTTTAAGCTCAGATTGCTATATTTTCCAATGGTTTCTTTAGTCACCTCAAGTTCAAACTATTAGAATACGTCACATTTGCGTCCTGTTTGGTCTTCTCATGCCATTGACGACATATCGACGAGTATTTATATAGGTAAATGCTATGATGGATTGCAGAAGGAATATTTGCGATATCATGCATAGTCCACAATGAGTTGCTTTCTTGTCTTTGGTTTCGCTGTACAAATTTCAACTTCAGGTTGCTAGTTTCTCAAATAGCTTATTTAGTCAAATCAAGTTTGAATTGTTAGAGTATACGTCACATTTGTATTTTTTTGTGTAATTGTGTTCGTCTTGCAGGAGAGGCTTTCGTAGTTACATCTATTTAATAGAGTTTCTGCGCTTCGTCTTCTCAACACGTATTAATATAGGTAAATCTTACGATGCATTTCAGAAGAAAACATAGTATTTGTTGACTTTGTATCTATATTGTTGTATACCTTTGCTTAAGCTTTTGGCATGATATACGCATTTATATTTTTGATGGTTGTACATACCACACTGTCGTTTACATCTCATCAAAGTTACATGATATGAACTTTTTTGCAAATTGATCTGTATCTATCCGCGGTTCCTTTGGTCTACAATCATGGCAAAACCAATCACCCTGCGGAATTTGTTTGATCGGCGGCACGAGGCAGTAAATATGAAAACCACGATCACACCCATCACATAACAGCATCTGCTCTGCATCACCTATATCAAAAGACGTAATACGATCGATCATCAATAATAGAAATTTGTAACATACGTCGAATTTACGCTTTTCAAAGGATAGCCTGATTTTCTCCCCTCAACGTATTACTATTGTACCACATCCCTTTCCTTATCTTCTTTACAAGCTATTTTTTGCCCTTGAAATCTTTCAACTCTCCTTCATTTGTTTCATGTATTCACTACCTGCCTCTCCTTAGCCTTCTTTCGATTTACCGTGTCTTTTCTTCGTTATCACTATTTTTCGTCTCTTTTCGTTACTAACAAACGGGTAAATATTGACGCGCTTACGAACAAACGGGTAAATATTGACGCGCTTACTAACAAACGGGTGAACATTGACTTCTTATGGCGGAGAAGTAAGATTCGGCCGTATACCATACAATATCACTGACGCAACCATCCGCTAACGAGAGATACTGTAATGTTAAGACTTTTGACCTGTACACATGTTAGGCATGCTTTATCATCTTGACGATGTTGTAGGTCCGATAACGCAGCCTCTTATGATTACTTATTACAGATTACATAAGTATTATAATGGCATTTGAAGTAGCGCTTCTAAAAACTTGGGGTAAGTCAGATCAGTACTACAGGAAACCTAAAGTGAAGAGTACGACAACCGTGTACTTCTGTCAAATCAATAACATTATCATGTAATCACATTGCAGCAACTAGGTTTCACTACTTGCTTGGTTTGCACAGCCCTAGAGCAAATTTCAACATCCTCCATCCTACAATATCCAGTCGTTACGGAGAGACAATAAGGTTCCAGTCCGCAACAGTTATGACCAACTCTTCCGAATTATACTACACTGGTTAAATTCCATCACAGTAATGTCACGCAATAATACATTTTCTTAAATGTCCATACCCTTTCTCCTGCACTTTCTACAACGTGCATTGAGTTGGTGATATTTAAACATCTGTGAACTTACCTCACAAGTGTAATAATGTAATCCATTGGCATCATGTACGCAACGTCTGTGATATATTACATCATTGTAATCATGATTTCAAAAGGTATGGGATTGAATTTTGAATGGTACTACCATGAAGCTATAATCTGCTCTAATCGGCATCTTTGAGGTCATTATGACTTGCTGATTTGCAGAAGGTTGTAGAAATGGTAGAATCTTTGCCAGACATTTGTAGTGGGTTTGTAAAGTATAATACTCACGCCGACGAGTTTCATTTTCCTCTAGCAAGCAGGGAGTTTAAGCTCCCTCAGCCCACCACTAAAAAACAGCATTTACATTATTGTTCAAATGGTTTCCTTTCAAAGCGGCGCAAATTAGCATGGGAAGTCTTGAAAGAGTACTTCCTTGCACTCCATTTTAAAACTTTTTAAAACTGAAGACGGAACGAGGCCAAAGGGCATAGCAAGTACCACTAATGGTAACCAGGCATGATGTACCACACGCCTGCATTACATTTTTCGTTATAAGGTTTTCCGGCTTCCATGGCCTACTAGCCCGTATCATCTCGGTCCTCTCAATGTTGATTAATTTTCACTTCACACTACTAACATTTTTGTCATTTGCCGAAACTCTGAGCGCTTTCTTGAGTGAACACGATGTCATCGGCGCATTTCAGATCTGTTAGAAATCTGTCGACAGTCCACAGTATTTCGATTAATTATTTATTCATGCTTTTCCCATTGTCAAGTTAATTACCAGAAAGAACAATAGAGGTGACAGTGTACAGCAGTGTCTAATATCAGACTTCCGAGATGACTTACAAACTGTACTTGAAAAAAAGCTGATTTCAAGCCTGGTGCGCTAGGTGGTGGTCTACAACTATAGTTATTCTAAGAGATTTTTGACGAAACTGAAGAAAGTATCTCTACAGACTCTACAGAAAGTAATTTCTTTCACCAACAGAAAACAGTTGATGTTGATGTTGATGTTGATGTTGATGTTGATGTTGATGTTGATGTTGATGTTGATGTTGATGTTGATGTTGATCGCGCGAAATTAGAATTTACTTACTCTGGTCACAGGGCGCCGCGGGCCCAGTGCGCAAAATTGGAAATCATAGGATCTCATAAAAAAAGGGCAGAGTGGGTTCTCTGTACATTCCTCCTCTGTGCTATAAGTACCAAATACTCAAATTTATGGAGAGGGGGCTTATACGGGCCCCTTACCCCTTACCCCCTCGTCGGTATTGGTCAGCACGACCATTGACAAGAGCCCAGCTAAGCCACTGCGGGTAACCCCCTGTCCCCACCTAATACAGGAATAGAATGCGGTCGAGCTATTCGAATTTAAACCTCACATATTGAAATAAGTTACTTCGGTCCCACTTAACCATATAACTGCAACGCAATTCCGGGGAAGTCGCTCGGCAACGTTTCTCTATTCACTCTTGCACATTGTCAAAGACAACAGATCCTCCTCGTTGTTTGTTCAAGTAAAAAGCTTGAAGTACACTTCAATCTTATAGCGCCCTTTTGTCCCAGGTACATTCCAAGGTACTTTATAACTGATACTTACCCCGCAACCTAGGCGCTTTGGCCTATGTATTCTGTTAATCCTTTTTTTCATTCAATTCCTGAGGGCTGAGACAGATGGCAGCCAGACACGGTGTTTACGTTTGGGTTTTTTTGCCATCATAGCCACCTCCCAATATTGCACTTTGGTACGATGAAGCACTACAGAGTTCATATCTTTCTCAAGAATATTACGGTACGATCGGGTCTCAAACCTTTGATTGTGAGACAGCTGCTCTACCCATTGGGCCACACTACGACGCGTCATGGATTGCACTTTACTCCTAAAGTATTTGAAGCATCTCTCCATCAAAGAATGCCCATTGCATTAGCCTCTATTAAATAATACTGCTACCGGAGCATCAGAGAGAAATCTGTCAGGATATCAAGGCCATGAGTAAACGCGAAACCAAAATTCAGCACAATACTTTATAAATCGGACAAAGTATTTTATCTGTAAACCTGCAAGGTTTGCATGTTCAAGATAAGCGTAAACTTAGCATTCTGTTGTTGACGATAATTAGAAAAAAGGCAAGAAGATTCGCTAGTAATTAGTTCCTGAAATAATTGATGCAATAAAATAACAGCTAATTCCACAAAAAATGCAAGGGTAAGGAGATAAAAACAAGCAATCTTTAAGTAAGTGTTACTAGTAAATGCAATACTTGCATGTCTTAAATTCTCCAAAACTCTCCTTAGAGCCAATGCATCTTACATATATACATGATGCTTACTAATTTAAATGGGCTTTGCACAGTATGACGGGCCGGATGGCAGTCCTTTCTTGGCCAAGTCACATGGCGTAGAGAAGCTGGCGACATATTTTCTATAGCTCTCGTGTTCTTTTCAAAACATTCATCTCAACCGTTAAAATAATATCATTTACTTTTAGGTTAGCTGAGTGTTTGGTTTTAACTGTACATGCACGTCTTCGGCAGTTTGGGCAAAAAATATCCCTAACACCCCAGAGAATACGAGGTGTAACTAGAACAAAATAATGTAAAATGTGTAAGCAGCGGACTCAAAAATCAGCTATTTTCGGTCAAACTAATTTGATTGTACGAAAAGGCAGGTTATTGGTGATCAGTACCGAGAAAAAAGTTGTCTCCTGCATCCACTAACAATTGCAATATAGTAGTCACGGCCTGATTTTATGAAGGGTCAATGATATCAGTGATGGATACCTTGCTTGCTCTTGGCATTGGCAAGCCTCTATTTTAGATTCGAAATGTAGAAAGCCACTACTAGGGTCGTTACCTCAGAAGAGGAAATAATGAATCCGAGTCTCAGTCATCTGAGTCATCAAAGCCCATTGCCATTTTGGTTGCAAGCAAGGCACATTTGATAGTAGGTATTAACCGCGACGGAGCGATGTCTTTCAGTCTACTCAGATTTCAAAACCTGCAATGAAGCAGTTTAAAATGCACGTTTTTGTACTGGATTTGTTCGGTTATGATATGAATATGGCAGACCTTAGCTGGAGCAACGGTCTATTAAAAATATTGTAAGAAAGGGTTCATCCTGATGCAAGTTACATAAAGTTTATTAATAGTCGTAGGGAAGGACTTCTTTCAAATATTTAAATCTTATTTGTCAATATGATTCTATTCGTGACAGGATTCGGCGTTTGATGAAAATTTCCCGTCGGAAATATTTGCAGTGACACTCCAGTTCAGTCCTGACAAACATTTTCATGACATCAAAGGTACATTTCGCGTTGTGTAGGAGAACAATAAGCTGCAATTTGTATGATTCTTGTGTTTTCGTGAACAGACACCCCCCTCCCTCAAACACACACAGACACACACACACGCCCCACGCATACACACACTTTAAAAACGAACATCATTGGCGGTGTAGAGAGCTTCGCAGATTATAAGGACAAACAGGCTTGTGGGAAAACGTACAATGAGACCCTTGAACGAATTCAACACAATTAATTTTAAAAAACATTTGACGTCATCATTTTTTTAGACCAGAAGCCTTGTGTGGCCACAACGCTCTGCTGCACGCCCGCTAGGTTCACCGGTTAATACATGTTAGTCAGAATGAGGATAGCATAAGGATTCTTTTCTCTGTACTAGAAAAATCGTCACTGTTTGCGCCGACAGTTGAAAAACAATGAATTTTGGAGCAAACGACCTGTCTCATTGGTTGATGTTGTTCCTCTGTGTCCCCGGCGCTGATAAAGCCGTGGTGCCGTAACCTGTTCTGGGCATCAACCAATGTTCTACGCATTTGTCAAGGCCCCTTACCCTCCAAGGAGTGTTTGGGGCAATAGAAATAATTACCGTGCTTTGATAAATAGGTCTCGTCCTGAAAACAATTTTTTACTACATCTTGTATTTACATGCATTAATAATATTTGGAGCGTAACAGCTTCTTTCAGAGCTGGTTGTATATTTTTTTCCCCAAATTTGGATGGAGCTCTGGCATTTTCTGTACAAAAATTAAAAAACCTGAATTACATGAATAATTAATAAATGAAATGTGGTTCTAATTATTTTCTACTTTCGCCACGATTTATCGTGTCATGTTTTAAAGAAATATTTTCTTTATATTTCTAAATAGATGTAAACATTCCATACATTAGTAAGCTAGAAAGAGGTGGTAGTACTCGTGATGGTACGTATTGTGCATTTCTTAAAGACGGCAAATTGCGTGTGGCATGTAGCTTGTGCCCTCTAATAAGTTGGAGCTTTGAAGGAAGGGTTGTCAAGGGGTGCATAGGCCTCTCTAACGGTTTTTGTGGCACCTCGACAAAACCTATAACAAGTATAAGATGGGCCGTACTACAATAACCAATAAAAGTGTAGATAGGCATGTACTGGTTATAGTAGCTACCCAAGTAACACATGGTAGCATGAAGACGACGAAGAAAATACCTGTTATAGAATAGAAAAAATGAATCATCAATTATCATATAATATATTCAAAGTTGCGTACCCCAGAGGACGGAGGTCTTGTGAACTTTAAATGACAGATAGGCTTGCAACTCTTCCCTGCATCTAATTACGTATTTTGTTGAACTAGCTAAACATCTTACAGTGCATGTACATTTTCACCCATAAACCTCTTCAACCACGGCAACTTAGCACTCAACCCTTTCACTGCATTCAAGTATTACAATTTCAACATTATCAGATTCCGTGAAATTATCATTACGATTATCTGCCAAGTTACAAGGACAATAATGTGGTTGCATGCGCTCACACTAGTAATAATGGTTCTTGCACGAGTTGAAAAGAATACTCCAAAGGATCACATTTCTTTCTAAGAGCAACGGGCAACTTTCTAAGAGCAACGGACAACTTTCTAAGAGCAACGGGCAACTTTCTAAGAGCAACGGACAACTTCTCTCTTTTGATTTACATAAGTCGACAACGCGACTCCTCTTGGTCGACAACTGATTCTTGGCCGGTTTTTTATTCTATTTATATACGTTTCTTATGATCTGAAATTTTATATAAAAGCAAAGTCCAAGTTTGAGTTTAACTTTGGTAATATATCTCTCTTGGCTACCTTATTCCTTTCAAATTTCGTCAGCGACAGGAGTGTGGGGGGAGGGGGGGCGAAATTTAAAGGGAGTAAAAATCAATTTTTAAAATTCAGGAAGGGGCAAAATCAAAGGAAATCAGGTAGGCAAAGACATAGATACATTAGCATTCTGAAGAAGGTAGTCTACTTCAATACCACAGATAATGTCATCACAGCTTAATAAACAAATGAAAGAATGTATGAAAGGAATGTACGTATGGAGAAATTAAAATCCATAACTAGGTAAAAAGGAGTATCCTACCAAAATAGCTTAAGTATCAAGAAATATAAAAGATGTACTGGAGTCAAGGGGTGGGTGGGATAACTCAACGATTATTTACAATTAAAAACTATATAGTTAAAGCTTTTACATCATCTAGTAGCTAAAATGCTCAAGACTTATGTGATAGAAGGAAATACTAGAAAATATAAAGAGGACTTTTAGTAACCGAGTAAAACCTTCATCCTTCTTATTTTCTTAAGTAGCCGTTTCCACAAAGTCATTTGAAAGCTTTTCATATATCTTGTGGTTGTGCTTTACTCCTTCCAATCAAAACTGGACTTTCTCTTCACTATGGCAAGCACTGAGATCAAACGTTTTTCATGGCTACAAGTTATTACTCTGTTGATAGATGCAACTATATTTCTGTTGTGAGTCTTTGGGAGCAACCTTGATCAGCTGCTTCAAAATCAGCACTCGGAGAGACGAACGTTATGAAATTTTGCGCGCTGAAGTTAAATTAAAGCATCGTATACGCAAGGGCAACTAAAACAGTGCTAGGCCCTTCTGAGCTTTTACACCGTTGAATTGATCCATGATAGGCTAGTCGCGATTCTTGGCTCACCTCTCTTATACAAACTAGCAGCTTTTTAAATGCGCTTACATTACCGGTTAGTGCAGCCTAACAACATTGAAGTTAGTTTTTGGGCTGCAACTCAAGCTAGCACTGAATACAGGTCAAAGGGTATAGTTAAATATTGTACAATTTAATGCAGAACAATTATTGTTGTGTTTTCTGATACAAGGCAATGTCCCTAAGTTCTGTACTTATGCATGCTGCTAATGGGTAATGGCAATTGAGAAACAAGATTTTTATGCTATTTGTAAACCATACAGAAGAAAAGTAATAACGTTCTTGGTGTAATGGCAGCAATCATCAGATATCTAGCTGTTCATTTAGGTTTGCTTACTTTTTCTATGTTTTGCTTTGCTTTGGATAAGGAACTTCACTTACACGATTTCTTTCCGTAATATTCTTTTGTGTTAAGGAAACTCGAAACCATTAAAGGGACGTTGACATGAAACATAAAAGAGAGCAATCAAAGTTGTATGCAGATGAAATCTTAATAAGAGCGGCGTTCAACACTGATACAAATTAGACAAAGCATTATACAAGGTGAAATTTGCCAACTTGAATCAAAGCGCTCAGTATCAAGAAAAGCCTTGGTAATTCTACTTTGTCCGCATGCTCAAGATCTAACTTCACTTAAACGATTTCCTTCCGCAATAATCTTTTGTGTTAAGGAAAATCGAAAGCATTAAGGGAACAATGATATGAAACATAAAGGAGAGCAATCAAAGTTGTATGCAGATAAAATCTTAATAAAAGCGGAGTTCAACACTGATACAAATTAGACAAAGCCTTATACAAGGTGAAATTTGCCAACTTGAATCAAAGCGCTCAGTATCAAGATAAGCCTTGGTAATTCTACTTTGCCCGCATGTTCAAAATCTAACTTCACTTACACGACTTGTTTCCGTAATATTCTTTTGTGTTAAGGAAACTCGAAAGCATTAAAGGAACGTTGACATGAAACATAAAAGAGAGCAAACAAAGTTGTATGCAGATGAAATCTTAATAAGAGCGGCGTTCAACACTAAAACAAATTAGACAAGGCATTATACAAGGTGAAATTTGCCAACTTGAATCAAAGCGCTCAGTATCAAGAAAAGCCTTGTTAATTCTACTTTGCCCGCATGCTCAAGATCTAACTTCACTTAAACGATTTCCTTCCGCAATAATCTTTTGTGTTAAGGAAAATCGAAAGTAAAGGGAACTTTGATATGAAACATAAAGGAGAGCAATCAAAGTTGTATGCAGATAAAATCTTAATAAAAGCGGAGTTCAACAATGATCCAAATTAGACAAAGCCTGATACAAGGTGAAATTTGCCAACTTGAATCAAAGCGCTCAGTATCAGAAAAAAGCCTTGGTAATTGTACTTTGCCCACATGTTCAAGATCTAACTTCACTTACACGATTTCTTTCCGTAATATTCTTTTTAAATTGTTTAGTATTTGCGAAGTAAAAATGATAATTGCATAATCATTTTACTTAAGTAAGGCACCTCATAAAAAGTTGTGAAAATATCCTTTGTTGACTTGTTTCCAGGTTTCTGCGAATCATTTCGTGTTTTTTCACATTACTTACATTAACTATCAACTAAATAATGCAATGATAAAAACATAAAATTAAAAACACTTATACATTATACATTACATTTTACACGTATACAAAGAATTATGTCAACCTTATATCTGATTAAATTTTAGATTTGTTTGTTTAGCTTAAGATGTGTCGGTAAATCCCCGAAAAAGTCACAAAATTACAGCTCAAAATTGAAACACAAAAGCAATGGCGGGTAAGGGATTATGATAGCTTGTTTTTGCTTAAGGGCCACCCTCACTTGGTAGGGTTAACCTTATTCTGCTCAGGCTTTTTCCCGTGTAATTCTACTGAGGTCAGAGGGAGATTTCTTTTGCAGTCTCCCCCTTTGTAACGTTGCAGCCGTGAGTCCACGATCGCTTTATTATGGTACCCTTTTACCTTTATCCTTAACATAGATAACAGTTGTCAACACGAGTTTTGGCGTTAAGCAACAAAAAAGAAAGTTTTTTAGCAAATTTGATAGTGCTGAGTGCGACAATAGCCTAAAAATGTGAAAAAATTAAATTGCAAAATAACAAATCTAAGAACTAAATTTCTTCAATCATGTACCAAAATTTAATCAAAAACAAAATTGATCATCAATTATAATCCCATTTAGTAAACTTGATAGTTAAGGTGACGTCAAAAAAGGAAGCCCTAAATCTTTTGTTTAATAAACGTATCCCATCACTTTTATCCCCTCACTCAGATTTTATCAGTGCTGCAAGCAGAGGATTTTCCATTCCCATTTTTAAGAACCTTTTTAAAAACTTGTTGTAAGCGAGGAGTCTGGTTCTGATATGAATAAGACGCACATAGGAAACGATTCTAACTATGTTCCTGAAACTGCGCCAGAGCTATTTAAACAAAATAAGCTGAATTACTTGTTTCAGGATCTAAATCTAAGCAACCTAAGTGACCAAACCTTTGGTGCCGCAAATCAAGGGAATCAGCTACAACCGCAGCGTTTGCTTGGTGTGGTAAACTGTCTGGCACTAGACATTCCAACTGATATAGATTTCCTTTAACCCTACCACTCCCTACAACTTCCCTTGCTTCATTAAGGATTGCACACGAGGCTTCATCGAACGTCATTGAAAAACCTCAGTTGACTACTGAATTAACGCTAAGTAGATTTTTAGCCAATTTAGGGACATACAATACATTAGTTAACTTTGAAGGTTTATAATCATTCCTTGCTCGCACTTCTAACCACACTGCCCCCTTTCCAAAAGCATTTACAACCCTGTTATCACCTAGGCGAACACGCTCTGGCTTTGATAACGTTATCTGTTACAACACATATGTTGTGATGCCCCGGAATCAACGTACCATGTAAACCTGTCCCCCTTGAGCTGTTACTCTGGGACCAAAATAATTTACAATACTCGAACATTCGCTATCATGACTTTGATAAACTGAAACAAGATTTCCCTGCTTATCAGACCTCTGCTTTCGTCTAGGCATCTTACAATCACGGGCGAAATGGCCTAGCAGGTTACAATTGAAACATTTACCAGCTTCCTTTTTGCCTGGTGGTCCACCTTTAGTCGAGTTTAATGATTTTACTTCGTAAAAAGAAGAGTGCAGGCACGTTGGAATGGCTGGAGAAGGATAACTGGAATGATCTGTGACAGGAGGATATCAGCAAAAATGAAGGGTAAAATGTATAAGACATTGGTGAGACCAGCTATGATGTATGGCTTAGAGGCAGTAGCAATAACAAAAAGACAGGAGGCAGAGTTAGAGGTGGCAGAATTGAAAATGGTGAGATTTTCTCTAGGAGTAACGAGGATGGACAGGATTAGAAACGATTATATCAGAGGAACAGCCCGGGTAAGGCGTTTGGGTGAAAAGGTGAGGGAGGTGACACTGAGATGGTTTGGAGATGTGCATAGGAGGGATGAGGGATATATTGGAAGGAGGATGCTGGAGATGGGAATACCGGGTAGGAGAAAGAGAGGGCCCTCTGGTCGCACACACGGTTTCTCAGCTTTACAAAGGCTATTGCTGTAGAGTGGATCCTTTTTGATATTTCTGCAACTATACCTCGAATGTAGGTAAAAATCGCTAAAGAAAAAGTCCCTACGGAAAAAATCCCTATGGAAAAATTCTTAATGGAAAAAAGCCACCTAGGAAAATACCCCTAACGCAAAAATCCCTTATGGAAGATATCCCCTTTGGGAAAAATCCCTAAAGAAAAATTCCCTCTTGGAAAAAATACCTAAGGAAAATATCCCTAAAGAAAAGATCCCTACAGTAAAAGTTGCACTGGTTCCTAAGTACTAATCCACTGTAGGTGAAAATCCACCTAAAAGAAGGGAGTCTCTGCTTTTCAATTGATTCCATGATATTTAAATTACTTTTTTTCAAAAAAGGTTCAATGATCGTGCTGCTCCGCTGCAAAATTTTTTTATTAGTTACAATAGTATCTGACTGTTGTTATTTTGCCCACATTTTTCCAATGGCCGACCGATAGAAAAATTCAAAATGTTTTTGTAATGGTGTCATCACTTGGCCAGATACTGTTGTTGTTGTATGTGTATCTAGTATTCAGACAGCAATAGTAATTTCCTGAGCTCACTTGTGACGCAAATCTATTTTGAAGTGCTGCATGCTTGCTACTTGGTTTGCTAATAAGTTACCTTAACCCACCACCATGAAAAATTTTATCATTAGCTTAATTTGAGTTTAGTCAAAACTTGAAAAACTGGTTGTGAAGACACACTTTCATTATTAACTAACAGCTGCAGTGGAAGTTATACATTTTTTTATTGCCCAGGGTTGCCAAGTCTCAGTGTTTGAAATTTTACGACCAAATACTGCCCCCCCTTCTTTGGGTTAAGTTGGATAACTAAATTTCAGACTTGAAATCCAAGTAAAC
Organism: Alatinidae sp. Z8VKAUB7J3; assembly: GCA_010016025.2. Taxonomy (NCBI): domain Eukaryota; kingdom Metazoa; phylum Cnidaria; class Cubozoa; order Carybdeida; family Alatinidae; species Alatinidae sp. Z8VKAUB7J3. The sequence continues at coordinate 139,361,751 of JAAAKM020073195.1, forward strand.
TTGACAATTTTTCGTCAATATAAATGTAGTACTTGACTAAATGTTTTACATATGTAACAGTCGCGACTACTAAAAGCTTAAAGTATACATTGAATGTGAACAGAAATGAAACAAGAAGTAAGAACCAGGAATATATAAGATTAATTTTGCTAAAGAGTTTGCCAGACACTGGTTACAGCAATTTTATGGATTGGAGTAAGAAAGCTTTCAGGGAAGGATATTTTGGAAGCGAAAGGACTGAAAAATGCCGCAGAAAATAACATTTACCTGAGCGACATGTTTTCTATCCCTTTTGTTATTGAAAAGCGCGTAAGTTATAAAAATATTCTTTTTGTCAACACACCACCAATTGTGTTGTTTTGATGAATTCGGCTTCTAAAGCGGCAAGATGGAAGGGAGATCGTACTATAGCTAATCCCCCAAACGAATCATCTTGGTAGTTGTCGGCACATGGTGGGTTTTAAAGCAAATACTGCCCTATTGTCGAGTCTGTTTTGGGATCAGTTGACTTGATTTTATTTACACGATTCGGTAAAATTCACACTTCACTAGGCTTTTTTATGAACTAATTCTTGCTGTTCTATCAGGGACGTGAGGTCAGAGTATGCAAGGGATGCATTGCATGCCTTAAAATTCTCGAAAATATAAATATCGATAATAATAGCAGTATCCGTGTTGAATCTCTTTAATTTTTTATGGTCAATTTTCGAAAGAAGGGGAGAGGATCTTACTTCAAATACACAAAAATATTCACGCTGTAGAACACTAACGTGATGACGTCACAAAAGAGGTTTTTCGAGGGATCGCAATGATAACTATATCACAGTGTTAACCCTGCTACCAAATCCACCTATACAAAATATTGTGTTTAAATCTCGTATCATCTGTGAGAAATGGCTGTTTGGATTTGTAAAAGTCCTTAAGAACACACTGTTAATTTTGCCCAGTCCATAAAAGTATGAACTGGGTTCAAATAAAAAGGCTTTGATAGGCACGATTGAAAGTTTGAAAGGGCGTATCTCAACGATTGCTCAAGGTATGGCTCTCAAATTTAGACAAGTTATATATGTCAACAATAAAAATGCAATAGGTGTATAATATTATCAAACTTCTGATATTTATTAAATATCGCACTTTAGTACTCTATATAAATTTGGTAAGGCCTTAAGGAAAGGAAAACAACAGAAAGAAAGCACGTAGTAAACCGTATCTTTTCACTTATTTTTTAATTAGTCATTTCTGAGGGTGTAAGTAGATTGCGTTTTATCCGTGTATTTCCGTTGAGCCGTTCTGAAAATGAGCTACGCCAGAAGAATTTTAAATTTAAGTATTTTGTGACGTCGTCTTTTGTTTGTAAGTTACCGTAGAGCGTTGCGTCTCATTTGATTTAGAACGAGAATTAACATTAGATAGTACCCCGACCTATTTACTTTAAAAGGCACATGTGACACCTCCCAGATCAGTCAATGAAGGCATGCGTGGTTTCGTCTCACATAATCCGCAACAGCAGCAGACTGTTGGCTTCTAGTGCGTTGCAGTACCATTACGAGCATTATAAACTGAAATAATTCTTTAGTAGATTATGACTTGGTTTTTACTTCCTGAAAGTGAAGAGTGGTGCTCGCTGCTGATGTACCAAGTCTTGTTTGTCGTTGTAACGTCACTCCTGAAAGACAAAAGTGAACAAATCAATATCTTGTGCCAGTAACCGTAATTATTCGATTATCGGTCTCCCATTTGTTAGGCGAACCCCTTCCCCTTGTCTTTAACTCCAAAGCGATAATGGGGGAGGAGGATTTTGTGGTTGTTCTAATGTACACGGAGATATTTTCACGATGAGGTATTGCCCTTACGTGTGGTTATTTAGGTCAGTTTGGAAGGTATCTAACGTTAGTACCACGAGTACCATTCTTTTCGCTGATACTGATATTGTGGAGGAATTAACAGAAGAAAGGGGATATTTACGTATCTTTGCAATTTATCATTTAGAAATGAGAGGTCAATATTTACCTTTTTCACTGGTGGAATTCGGACTTTGTCGTTGTACTTTTGTGTATTGGAAATCGCTACAGAAAGTGACTCTTTCGCGTACATCAGCAGAAATGCTTTGACTTCATAGACTACCTAGCGTTACGGTAATGAAACGCCATGACAGCGTTCATGGTACTCCCTTATAAAATGTAGCTTTTTGTTTAACTTGACAGTTTTTCACAACTTGCTCTACTTTTAGAGAGACTGCGGACTGACGCCATTGAAAATTGTCATTGTAAGTAAGGTAAAAGGTGTTAGTAACTTTCACTCACAACTTTATTTTGCTTTCTGACGGGTATGGAACTGAATTTCTGGGCTGACCACTCATGCCATGACCCAGGGTCCATCTCAGGGACTCTTCATGTTCAGAATTTTTCAGTGGTATTCAATCTCTACCTTTTAAAAATTTAGATAATTTTATGGGTTTTCCCCTCACTTTAGTGCAAGAGTTTCCAATTGTGCGGTTATGTAATATGAAAGTGGCTGAACAGATTCCAGTCACTTGCACATATCCGTTAATTTATCAGGTACACTCACAGGTAAAACTCAGCTAATGGGCCAATCTCTCCAAAATGCCTCCTTGTCGACCAGCCGTCCCTGTTGCTGTGGCGAAGTAAATTATCAAGGTCTCTCAACGCAGGCTTCGAATGCCAGTGTTCGGTTTTTAAAAAAAAGATTTAAGTCATTTCATGAAATTACTGAGTGTATTACAGTAGCCTTTTCGCGCAATACCTGATTCGCCAAATACCAGTAAGACACATATCCTCGCTTATAAAGCCTACCAGAGCGACTCTTACATAGTTATTTAACGCGTTAAGAATCGGATTCATTTTCCAAAGCAGAGGCTTGAAACACAACGTCGAAAATAACAAATACGTGAGTGACATATTTCCGGACGCTATGTTATTGAAAAACGCGAAATCTGTCACAAGATCGTCTCTGTATCATATGAAACATTGGTAATATTGGTTTGTTGCGTTACCTTTTAAAATTTAGAGGTTTCATGCATTCTATACGTAATTTGCGTCTCTTCGCATCTGCCAGTGCATCAACAGCTGCGACGGAAAAGCTCACTGACAACGTTACAAATACGTATGCTAAGCATAACCAGGGTCTAAAATTCGTAGTAACTGTACAAAAGCATATTTTAGCCTGATGCTGAACTTTGGCATTGTTACAAAATAGAAAGTTAAAGCAAAATTTCATGGTTGCTCCAAGACAATGCTGACTTCCCCTGAACAAAAAAGTGGTCTTTGAATGAATTTCTACCTTAATAAGTCCACAGCAAGTTTAAAAAATACTAATACAATAGCTCAAAGGTAAAGAAATGTAAGCATATACCATAGTCAAGGAGCATTTGAAATAGCTAAATGATTATTTACAATTAAGTTCATCTCATTTGAACCTATGGAGTTGTTATATCACACTGGTTACTATATAATAAATTTAGTGTGATGAGGTATCAAGACTGATTTACTAAGGTAATTTTATTCCACATGCACTTGTTATCTATAGCAAATCCTCCCTCCCATTCACTCTGATTGTCGTCAATTTAGTGCGAGTAATTATGCTTATTTGTAACAATAAAGAAAAGAGGATTCTTGAAAAGTTGATTAGTGGTACAAAATTTGAAAATTGCATTGAGTAACGGATTCATTCGAGCTTTTTAAGAAGAACTTGGTTAAAATTTACGCCTTTTACAATAACATGAGTAGCAGAAAGGGTGTCACTCTCATGACTGTTATTTTCTATGACATGTTTTAGTCTTCTCGTTTTCTATCAATTCTTCATGAAAAGCTTTCTCATTTCACTCCGTACGTTGCTGTGATCAGTGTATGGCAAAAATGCTTAGCAGAATGAATCCGTTACTCAATGCAATATTCCAAAGGGGATTCCTTCAATTTTGCATATTCTACAGGAGTGCAACATGGTATTGGGTTACACAGGAATCTATGTCATCTTTAGCATTATTTGTGTTTTTATTCTGACTGATGTACACTATATCACAATATCTAGAATCATATACATTTACACCTTGACTTACTTTGACTTGATTCGAGCTCGCTCCAACACCATTGACCAGCTCCCTCCATTTCCCCCGTTCGTTCACGATCTTCTTCAGCTCATCTGTGGGCAACCTGGTGTCTCTTCTTGGCTGGTCCACATAGGTTGTTGCTGGTCTTCCCCTTTTTCTTGCTCCATGCTTCGGTTCCCAAAGAAGCATTTGACCCACCAATTCCTCCTTTCTCCTCCACAAATGTCCAATGAATTTTAACCTTCTAGCTTTGAGGACTGATGTTATGTTTGGCAGTTCTCCATATAGCTCTTTATTTGTAATGGCATGCTGTACGTGTTGTTTCTTATTTTAACTCGTTAAGCGTAACTGACACGTTTATCAATTTGTGTACTACTTTGCACCCAGTATTTCCGGTTGTTTTATGTTTAGACCTTGCGTTTATAACATTCGACACACTTACTTTAAAGGAAGAGATAATTTGTGCTCTAATGATTAGAACATGTAAGGAGAAGAGGAAGAGAGGAGTGTGAGCAGGATAGTACTTTCAACAGAATCAAAGGTGTATGATCAAATGATCTAACAGAGATTCCACGTATCACGGTTTTGATTACAATATCATCTTTTACCAACATAGAATTTATGTATATGTGGCCCTTAACATGTGATATACTCTTACATTAATGGCTATCGCAACACGACGTTTCTTGTTTATTATTGAGTCACACGTGACGAGTGACATGTCATCAACGAGATGTTAAAATGTGACTCCGGTTTGATCCCTCATAATACCCAAAGAACTTACTTTCCTTGATATGGGGAACTGTTCACTAGAAAGTGGGCATTTGTTAAGCTTTAAGCCAAGACAGATGGCGTTTATTCGGAGGTGTTTTAGAGAAGGGAGGGGGGCAATTCGAAGCATGACGGAGTTTGGGACTCTGGATGAGTAGAGCAGAAGATTAGTATTTTTAATAATTTCTACGCAAAAATAGGAAACGATAACTGAGAACCTACGGCAAAGTTTGTTTTTAATTATCCCAGAGTTCATTAAAAGCCTTTACAGATTTGAGAGGTGATAAATGCAAATTTTTTGCACCTTTTATTTCATTGACAAATACACTTTACTATAGTGAGAATATCCAAGCAAACTATGTATGTGTAGAGCATGAGATACGAATATTTTAACCTTTCTAATCGTTTTAAAGGGGGCGGAAAGTATGAGTAAATTTGTTAGTAATCGTTACGAGAGTCTTAAAGCAACTTCAAAGTCTTTAGAAACTCCATTGATTGGAGAGACATTATAAATAGGGTGTTTGAATGATACTTTAATTATGCATTGCTTATTCACCACAGATTTGTTTGAGAATGATAAAACAGGCCCCCTCCCTCCATTTTGACAATTCTTGCAAGTGTCCTGATATATACGAGACTAAACCTTGAGCTAACGTGGCCTTGCTAACGTGGTGGCAAAATCAATCTGAACATTGTATTTCTGCCAGATACTGAAACGATTTCTATTTTGAAAAACACTAGAGAAATAGAAATACGTATACACCGGGTTTCTAAGTGACCCACGCTATCCGATGAAACTATTTCTACTGCTTTTTAGAGTTACACCTGTTGAAGAATTCCGTCAACCAATTGCTGTTGTAAGTTAATTTAATCTTGCCCATCCTGCGTTATACCACCATAAACCTAGACGTGTTTTCAGCGGAACCTTGAAAACACTTTGCAAACACGTTGATTTGAAATTTCGAACTACTGGTAAACTGTATTTAGATATTAGACCGAGTTTTCGCTGCTCAATATATGTTTAAACTCTGATGAAATAATGATAACAGCTTTTAAGATTGTATTTCATTTGATCAGATAATGATAGTCTTTACTGTGTACTCCAGACTTTATACTCTGAACTCTGAAATTCTGAAGTCGGAACTCTATAGTCCTAACTCTGATCTCTGAACTCTGATCTCTAAACTCTGAACTCTGAACTCTGAACTCTGTACTCTGTACTCCAATCTCCTAACTCTACTCTGCTCATACAATTCCTAGCTTTCGGGTTGGTCATCTGAGTAGACCCAGTCGATTTCCGATCACGTGTCGTTGCAACCACATAACCAAGATCGTTAAGGCCTAACGAATGCTTCTGGTTTAGTCACGTCAATAGCTAAGGAGTCGCAGTAAAAATGAAGTCGAGTATACAATGCAGAATGCTGTCGATTATACATACATATGCAGTTCTTTTTCTAGGTTTCTCATCCCCATCAAGAGCGTTTGTAGCATGAACTCCGGCGGCGAATCAAGCGTAATTTTTTTGTAAATAGACAACAAGGGCGTCAAGCTGACCCACTTCTTGTACTAAAGCCTGGTTCACATAGGAGTAAAATCCGTCGCCAGACAAGCGTCTGGCATGATAAAGGCAGGTTTTCTTGCATACCAATTTTGCCAGGAATAAATTTTGTGTTAAACCCGCACCAATATTATTGTAGCCCATTGTAGAGTATCGTAGATTCATGATAAATCAACTTTTGGAATTATTTAGTTTGGTAGTTTTTCAATCATTTGAAATGATAGAACATCAGTAGTGCAGTCGTTTGTTATATATTATTTACAGGATGAGTTGCCAGCAATTAGAGAAGATTTAGTAGTAACAATCTGTACTAATGCAGGTATGTATAAACAAGAATGGAACCGCTGTTTTATATAGAAATATATAAACACGAACATGTTGATAGACCAGGGACAATTGAAAATATAGTCAGCATGCACGTTTACAAAAAGAGTAGAAATGCTTCATACTTTAGGTATATATCATTTTGCACTGTATGTGTTACCTCTTGCATTTTAAATAACTTGTGATCGTTGGACAAGAAGATTTTACTATATACAATGAATGAGAAAATATATCACAGGGCCTTGACATCATTTTATTGGTTTTTCTACTGATGTCCCCTATATGGTGCTACTATCGTCTGATTACGATTTTAGTTTTGAGAATAGGCAACAGATCACCTGTATTTGATGTTCATACACTATAAATAAAACTTCTCAGTTCGAGGAATATGGATTGAATCGGAAAGTATAATTAGGGGGTGGGGGGTGGGGTACAACTGGACGGTTACAACAGTACGGTTACAGCAGTACGGTTACAGCAGTACGGCTATAACAGTGCGGATACTGCAGTAGACTACAACAATTCCACTGCTACAGAATGCTATGGCTACATAAGTTGAGCTACGACAATACGGCTTCAAAAATGCGGCTACAACAGTACGTCTACAACTGAACGACTACAACATTACAGCTACAACAGTATGGATACAACAGCACGACTGCAACAGTACAGCTACAACAGTACAGCTACAATAGTACAGCTACAACTGTACGGCTACAACGGTATGACTACAACAGCACGGCTACAAAAGAAGGGGTGCAACTGTTTGATGATTAATCCACAGGTTACTTTAGATTCAGATTAGTTGCAGCGGTTGTTCCTATTTTTCAGTGAAAAAAAGTATAGCTTATTTGTATTTTAGACACTTCTTATTACATTTAAGTCTATAATGACTGTGAAGCTAAAAAATACACCATTTCCTTAATAATGGAGCTGTTTCTTGGCACAAAAGTTGTCAAAATATGACCCCCTCTGAAAATTGCTTTCCCGGGCATATTTTGCTTAGGACTTTTTTTTGGTACAAATGTATGTTGTGAAGTCTTCAAAAGTGCATTTGAAAATTCTTTTGCAATTTCCCCGACTTTCAACCTTAATTTGACTGTACTATTCAGACTGACGACGAAAGAGCAGAAATTGATCTTGACGTCACTAGTTGTGTAATGACGTCATCATTTATAATCAATTTCTTAATTTTTTCGGAATGTTTTATTTGAAGCGTAACGTTACTTGACATTCCACTTGTGGTCTTGGAGACAGCCTTGCACTTAAAATAAAGGTGTATAATTGTAAAACAGATGAAATTACAAATTAACAGCGACCTCTTTGCAATGATTCTAAGAAACGTCACAATACAACTCGTTCCTCCATTGCCTAGAAGAGACACGAGGATTTTTTGACTTCTACATTTAACAAAAAGCAGATGTTTGATAACATTAAATTTTGGACCCGTTGCAATTTTTTGCTGACAGGAATAAAGAGTGAAACTAAAAAGTGATATCTTAAAAAGTTGTCCAGATAAACCTTTCCAAACATTGATACACGCTGTTCAAATCATGTTATTTAAACCCAGTTCATGATTTTATGAACCGCGTAAAATTAACAGTGTTTCCCTTGGGCCTCTTGCTAACTCAAACATTCATTCCTGGCAACTGATGTTAGATTTGAACACTACAGTGTGTGAGCGGGCATTTGATGGTAGAGTTATCACTTTGGTGTAGTTTTAATTGGGATTTCTCGATGAAGATTTGTTTGTTGTCATCACTTTAGTACTCAATAGTCGAGAATGAAAATCAAAGGGGTTAAGTCTCAAACAATAGTTTACTCCTAAAGAGCTACTGGGCATTAACTTTTATAAATACAAATACAATGAAGTCAGGGTTCATTTAACAAGGTTTTGATAGGCATGTTGAAAGTTTGAAAGGGCGTATCTCATCGATTGCTCAAGATATCGTTCTCAAATTTGAACAGGTTGTCTATGTCAACAAGAAAAAAGCAGTGATTCCAAAAATTTATCAAATTTCTGATATTCATTAAATCGTGACGTCACACTTTAGTACTCTATTAACGACAGAGCAATTAACGTCCCGTCGTGCCTTCCAAGAGATTCCAAAATAAATTAAGATGTGGAGGGTTAACGAATCTATTTAACAGAAAAACCCCACGAGAGCGGTAAGAGATCAGGCTTTTGACAGATAGCGTTTTTGAGAGAGAGATACGTACATTTAAATTGACACAGAACTAAGAGGTACAGGAATATATTGGTGCCTGCTGCCCCAGTAATCAAAGATATAACATTCCCTTGTTCACAGTCAGATGAATAGATTGTAACAGATTTTTGTTGCTTTCCGTCATTAAATCCATAAGATTTTCTCAGTTCTAAGTGAAAAAGTCCTTGACTCGCGGAGGTGATTGACAATATAGAAATACACCACAAGAACACTCACAATTCCCTGCTTACTTCTATATTAAAGGCAAGTGCATATTGCATTGAGTAACAGAGTCGTATTGCTAAAACACATTCGCTAGACACTTGTCCCTGCAATCATCTCGAGAGAATGACGAAAACTCTTTGCCGAGCAAAACGAAGTCACTGGTTCTGGTAAGTAATTCAGCAATCGGATAAAATTTTCCTTGAAACCTGACTTGTGCCGGTAACTACCAAGAGAAATTGTTTGGCATTTCAGCAAAAGCGCAACCCCCTTTTCACCGTTCTCCTTTCGAAATCACATTAAGGCAAAGAAGCGGGAAATCTGGCGTCAAAAAGTTTGTTTACAGCCTCCGTATTTTGCAGGGACACGAGCGTCACTCGTATACGTGTTGTTTTTCATCGACGTATTTCCATACTATCCTATACCTTCCTCGCGAATAATTTCCTATTTTAATCCAAACAAATGACCAGTGTCTGCCAAACATTTTCACGATACGAATCCGTAAAGAGTCGAGCATGTGGAAAACGAGGTGGGAGAATACGAATCGATCCCTGCTCCAAATGGTGGATGAGGTAAGGTTGTTTTTGTTGTACGTAAATGATGACGATAAGGAGAGCTTTGTAGATGAGACATCTTCAAAGTGGTAGCTGGGTGTCCTAGTGAGAGGAGTCTCATTTGAATTACTGAATTAAACTTACTTTTATTTACTTGCCAGAAGTATTTGTTTCTCAACATTCGAGAACAGAAGTAATCCTAAAGATATTTAAGAGCATTGAATCTCGATCTTCATTGTTGGTGCCTGACAGAATTCAAACATCATCAGATACCCAGGTACAAGCTTTTTCGGCTCTTTGAGAGTTCCATGTCCGCAGACAAGCTCTGTGGATGGCTATGCCATCGTTTATGTTTGTAACTTTTTCCAGCAATGAGAATTACTCTTTTAGATGCCTACAGTGTAACGGGGCGAAATTTTTAGTCAATTTTTAAAAAATTTAAGTTAACTTTAAGGAGCTTAAGAGTACCGCTGATCTCGAGAGGCTGACATATCCAAAATGTGCATGGAGCTTTTAGAGTTTCAACTAGTATGAAAAGCTCTAATGTTTTAACCATGTAAAGGGTATTTCATTAGTAACGGTAGTTAACAATTGCCGCTGCCTTCATCCATCTTCCACAAGAACATCATAATATCTGGAGTTAAAAATATGTAAGGCCGCTTTCATCGTGGGCTTGTAGCCGACTCTGTCACCATAATTCAGTTTGGTACCTTGAACATAAGATATCTCATATGTCTTTCAAACTTTGAACAGCTCTAATCCCTTGATGCGGATGACATTTTTTTGGCGGCTCTTTTCTTACAATATATGGAAATCAGAGATCAGGTGAAAACAGATTCATCGGTTTCACAACTTAATTTTCACATAGATAGAAAATCTACTTGTGAGATTGATATCCATTTGGTATTTGAAACTAAAGCCGAGTGAATTTTGAATTTTGAAAGAACTGGAAGGAAGGGATAACTGTAGATGGATGGAAAACTGTACTGTTCCAAATCGGCAGTAGACAGTGCTCTCATATCTTATGAATGTGTTAGGAATCGCAAGTTCACTAAATTAAGTAATCATATTTATGGGTCCATATATATTGGAGGAGGCTAGTGCGCATTATTTTAGATTTGATATAAAATGCAAATACAAATACTGTAGTATTATTAATGCTGTTTAAAATAGCAAAAAAGTATTAATGCTGTTTAACATTAATGAGGATAAAAATCATGCTATGTAAAGTCTCTCAACCAACTTATAGGTCTTCTTCCATCAATCGCATCTCCATTTTGTGCCATCAGCCTCTGACGTACAAAAGGTATTAAAATCTACAAGGGATTACTCTTTACAGCAGTCAGCCTGATTTCCCTTTTGGAAAAGCACCTTCCTCTCTCATAACCATGGGTTGGGCAAAGTCTGGAACGTCTCGGCAAATGACAAAATCGAAGAGAGGAAAATACCCGTCCCGGATCTGCACTGTAATTAATAGTTACAGTCATTACTTAGAATGTATGTGCTTAAAACCCCTTTGCTTAATTCTAAACTCTATTGGTTTGTTTAATACTCTGCTAAGAGTTACCTATTTCTGACGAAATAAAATGATATGTTACATTTAAGGAAGTTTGCATTTGAGAAAATTTGGCAGAGCATAAATATCAGGACAGTAGTCGCCGGCGAGCAGGGGTTCATTTGTTTTTACCCCACTTTTTCCAAAGTGAACACTTTGCAAAACACCCTGTTAACCCAGGTAATAGAGGAATCGAAGAAGTGAGGTTTTGGAGGGCGTTTTGCCCCCCTCTTTTGAAAGGCCAAAAGCAACCCTAAATGTGGAATTAAAATCGAGGTTTTAGGTTGCTACTTTCTTTGACTAAGTACGAGGAATGAATGATAGTGCGGTACGCAACGCCTACTCGCTAACCTTGACTGAAATTAATTACATGGGACAAATTTGTCAGCGTGTTGATCCTATTGAATAGCGGTTGGAGCTACGAAAAGCACAATTCTTTCCTGCTTACTAATACTTAGTTAATTGTTTCTACAACACAGAATGTTTGTAAAGCCAATTAGTTCATATGCGTTACAGTAGAATTCCAAGTTTGCACCCTCGGAAAAAGTGCGCGCAGTCTGCCTTTCTCTTTTGGTAAGTCATTCAAAATTAATATTGGAGTTAATTGCCTATGCAATTGCACATATTGGTATTCCTATGTTTCTAAGGAGAAAAAAGACCATAAGCTATTTGCTTTCAGTTTCTTCAAACCTTAATTAACGTTAAGCACTTGAGTCATTTTGCTAGACTTTCTCGCCGGACACTGGTCACATTTATCGTCTGTTGTTAAAGGGAAGTACTTTAGTTACAGAACACAATCGTCCAACGCGTACCATCCTTCATAAGCAAACGCAGAACAGGTTCAAAAGCTTTCTGTTCCAAAGATATTCATGTGACTTGTAACATAAGATATTCATAGTGTTTATACTAAGAGAGTGCACACTTATTTTTTTACTGTTTTCTCTCCATGTAAGGAAGGTGCCACTATGATCATCTATGAAGGTACTTTTCCTTTTTTTTGCTGTAAGTCATCAATGTAAAACCCTATTCCTAATCTTAAAACATGAAAACATACTTTCCAGCTATCATTATAATTTGGCTAGGTCACAAAGTCTGATCGAAGTAGGTACTGGGTTCTAACCTGTCTAGTCAGAATTCACTGACTGCGCTGTCTCTCTGCCAACTCTGCTGTACACCTGGATCACAAAACACTATTTTATCAAACCCTGCGTTGTCCTATAATTGTTTCATTTCTAGTACATCCCCTAGATTAGAATCTAATCAAAAAGTAACTTAAACTTGAAAATTAAAATATTGAGATTCTTCGTTAAAAAATGCTACTCTACGAAAAGACGTATAAGGTAAAAACTTAAAAACCTATCAATGCTTTTCGTAATCTACCATAGATATAACATAAGAATGGTCGGAGAGTGTGTTGATGATTCTATTCTGCCATCAGCCATCTGTTTCCGGTAGTTTAAGTCCGGATTGATGGGGCAAGCATAATCGTCAAAGAACTCTATTAATGGAATTAGATACAGCCTATGCTTACAAAGCACTTCAGTTATCGCTGCCAAACAAAGGCTCAATATTTAGACATAAATTTAATACGATGTCTACGTGTAACGATTGTATTTACAGAACAGGTACTTTATTAGACTTGCTTCTCGTCTTCAGTCACTATTTTAAAGTCAATCGGTCTGAAAATACATGTTTTAGTGCATACTAAGGTCAAGTTTGTCATGTCTTAATGTATCTCATAGTCTGATGTCAATAAACTCCTATTTGCCGAATGACTTTTCTCCAAAAATGTTTGTAGCCATACACTCCAAGTACATCCGTCGCTAATCTCCATATTTACATTTGAAATGTAGTAACAGTCTTCCTTTCGTCCAACAGTTTTAGAGAAAATGATTCCTGCGAGTCCTATTATTTTCATCTTCTGGACAGCTATTGACAACGACTGAAAGTTGAAAGAAACTGAAAGTACCATGAGTTTGAACTACGCTAGTTCATGCGGGAAGACTGAAAGGGAATAGGCAGTATTAAATGCTTTCAATCGTTGTTCTGGTGAACTGATAAACCTATCACTTACAGGAAAGAAGCCCTTTAAGTCGAAACATTTCAAAGATTGAGAGTTCAATAACGTTATTTCATAAATTGAGTTCAATTATACCCTCTTCAGATGGCGAATGGTCAAATTCACTGAGGCGGACGTTTCGTGGTCAACTGTGTACTTGAAAATGATAATAATCTTTAGCTTCAGACATTTCCATTTCATTTCCTTCTTAAACATAAAAACATTCTTGTTTTTACCACAGAGGATATTAGGGGCATTAACAGGGCCACCGAAGTGTTTACAGCCAGTTTTTTCCCTTACAAAATGGTACGTTTAGCATTAATTTTGACAAGAATATCATTCTGGAAAACAGTGTAGATACTAGTGCACGTTTTTTTATAAGCAACTCAGTTGCTTAGGTGTGAGGCCTCGATCTGGTACAAAATCTAAGCAACAAGCTAATCAATTTGAGGCCTCAGATTCAGGAGGGACAATTTTTAAAATGCCTGAAAAACAAATCAAGAAACGTTTTTCATTAAGAACTAATTACAAACTGTTGATATATAACAAATATCACACTGTTGTAATCCTGAGATAAAAACAATAGAATTAAAAGTAAATGTGGTAGAATTGGATTAGCCATTCAAAACCTTCCCTAAATATAATCTTCTTACAGTAAAAATTACAGCCCCTCCCCTCTGTCCCTCTTAATGAGACAAATTAAGCTATAGTTTATGTTCAAATTCAGGGAATGGTTGATTAAAACAGAGGCAATCCCAAAACATGATCCATAAAAAATTGTATATTATAGCCAAGAGTAAAAATTTGGTTTTTATTTCCAGATGGTTTTCTTTCAAAGTTTTATATTCTTTTCAGACTTTTTTTTTTTACAAATGGCTGGTCTTTATTTCTAACTCTTTCTACCAGATATCTGTGTTTGAAGGTTGATCAATCAGTTTGTGGTAATGAACTGTAAGTAATTAACCAACATGAGCCAAAACTCTAAAAAAGAGCAACTACAAAACAAAAAGAACTGTTCTCGTTTTTGACTTTCTTTTTTTACTAGATGATGTATATTTTCTGAAATATCTCTTCTCACAAGATGTATGTATCTCTTCTTTCTTCTGCAAGAAGAGATGTATCTCTTTTCATTCTGCTGTTTTTTAAAACTTGTTCAAACTAAAAGCTCATTGGGTTTCAATGTTGCTATTTGAAAACTTACTTTTAAGGTGGTGTTATCATTTGTCCTTGTTGACAATTTTTTACTTATTCTGCTTCACTTCAACTGAAAGTGAATATTTGTCCAAATCTTGCAAAAATAGCCAAATTCTCTCAAAACTGTTAATTTGCCCGTTTAAAGAATCTTAAAAGGACTGGTAACTATCAAGGCGTATATGCAGTTCAAGCAGAAAATGGAAAAGCTGGAACATAGAAGATTAGTAGCCTAGAACAACCACACTAGAATGTAACAGCCAGTGCAACTTTCTGTTCATTTTGGGGATTAGAATAGGGCAAAACTAATATGACAGCTTCATAATGCATGTGACTGCAAAACTGCAAATCAATATTGCTCTCCCAGAAAATCAAATAGCACTTTTTATAGTTATGGTATAGTGATCAATGAGTATCAAGCATGCAGTTTGGGGTATTGTAAGTGAGGTCAATGGGATACTTGGCTACACTCCGGTGTCAAATTTTCTTCTTTCACTGAGGCCTATAATAATCTCCAAGGCAAAAGACATACCCTAGATGTGCTGCTCTCTAAGACGTCCGCAAGTTTTTATTGTAATTCAAGTTGCTTATTTACGTGTGGGAGTTGGGAAGACAAAATTCTAACATATAATCTGTTTTTATGGCAATTGTAATGTATAAATGTCAGAAAGGGAGTTCAAGCTAGCGTCAAAAAGGGGGAAACGAAATACGAGCTTTCATTTGTTCCAAATGTCATAGAGTAGAAATTGGCTACTGCCATAATGATTTTCCATCTACAACGCTTAATTAAGAATTGTTTGATTGATGGCGTTTCTGTATCTGCGATAAGTCTGTAGCCGGGAGGCAGGGGGGGATTAGGGGACATACAGCGTCTTCTGATTAAATTTGCTACCCCTTTCAAATATTGCATAGGTACTTCCCCGCTTTAATTTTCTTTGTCTGTCATTGCGTTGATTATGTCGGTTATTGTAAGTTAAACTGACATTGTCAACAGTCTCTGACATTACAGTACGCTGTCTACAGTAACAACAAATACTAATTAATTGGATTTCTATAGTTTTGTCTACTTAAAATTATTTCGGGAGGAACATTTTACAGGAGTCCACTGGCCAATCCATCTCATATCTACTATAAGCATACAGCAAAAAAGTAAAAAGTAATACTTTAATAGTTTACCCGACATGTTTTTGCACGTTATGACACAACAACAAAATACCTACAAACATGTACTAAATGATTTTTCATAGATTTGTGAAATGTATGTTAGTATAGGAAGAATTTATTGAGTCCTCTTTTTACCTGTATTTACGGACTAAAAAAGCTTTAATGGTTCAGCTGTAAATGGCAAACTTTATTTAGCAAACTCATCAACTCGTTTGAGGAAGTATAAACAATGAGTCACTTCATTTTGAAGTCGGGAAAGGCATTTACGCTACCATTTTGTCAAACGGACGTCTTTGCTACTTAATGGTTTCATGATGACCATGTTTAATAATTGTAAAATCCTTTTCAAATTTAGTTTCTGTTTTAACTTGTTAATACCACTTTGTCTAGTTTTATTGGTTTTTTCTGTAGATACTATTTTGTAGAATCTTGTAAATTAGTTTCAACTCAAAAGGGATAGAGGATATCCGAACATGTCTTGGAGACTTAAATCAATAGTCGTTTTCTTTAAATGTGTCAGAAATAAGACAAGTTTAAATGCATTCCGATTGTTCTCTACCCAAAACCTATATAACGGCCTGGAAATTTACTTGATTTCTAATTAACGGGTATTTTATTAACGCAAATTTAAAAAGACCGCGTTAATTAAGTGCTGCGTTAATTTCCAGGAATAAGGTAGCCCTTATCGCGATGCATGCTTTAATCGAAATTGGACCATAATATGGACCCGCTAGCTAGGTTCGCAGAATGGTGTGTCGCAACATCAAATGACGATCACGCGAGTCGCTGCTCTGATCTACAACAATAAATTTTAGTAACGAAATCTATTTTCTCTCAACTGCCTTAATAGCTAATTTTCAAGCGTTCTTACTGCTCACGAAGGTGGGTGGAGCAAGGTGGGGCGCCGCTCCCTTGGGAGAATTCACTAGCGTATTCCGCCCCACCTGACATTCTTATCGGCATATATATTCTTCATTTTAGTATATCATAGTGCATCGAAAACCAAAAACGTAGGACCTATGGAATGACTATGGAATGACTCTTACCCATGGCGTTCTTTACTACGCCAGTATGTCCGTATGTCCATACGTATCTTCGTTGAAGTATTGCTCAAAATGCCTTCCGTGAGATATAATTTCAGAACTGCGCAAAAATGGTGTCTTTTGGCCATAGGAAACAAGCTTCTCTTAAGACTTTAAACAAGTGACTAGAATGTAGACTATACAATGCCAATTTCAGTTCAAGTAAGCCAACTCTAACATTTCTGTATCGATGTAATCAAATATAATATAAAATTGAAAAGATAACATTTTAAGGATTGTTTCCAGAGAATAATGTAGCTTATGACCTTCCCCACCCTTTGATATTTTGGAAATCCCTCAAAAAACGAAAAATTATAATAAATAGAATCGAGTAAATGTAAGGAAATGCATTTTTTAACTATTCAAGCATAAGAATAGGGATTGAAAACATGTATTGAATTAAGCACAGGATAACCAGGAATTGTTGAACATACTTTTAATTATCCGCGACAACATGACAAATATAAATTCAATTTTTTTATATGTTTCAATGAACAAATCATCTGGTAGGAAAATGTCTGGAAATTGCTTGAGCATGGAGAACATTCAGCATAGTTTTGAATATATTCAGTCAATCTGGCCTTTTAAACATTATTTTAATGCCAGAGACAAGACATTTCGTTCTATCTTTTCAGTTATTTCTTATATTTAGGAAGACCCATATGACCACACAAAGCTAAAAATCAGTCAAGTATTTTACCCACAAAACCTCCAAACCGGCAGAAAGTTCAATTAGTGAGATTAGTTTCTTAAGTTATATTGATCTAGCCTGTTAATTGACATTTAAATGCAGGCCCAGACAATATCAACGGAATATTCTAATGTTCGAAACGCGCAATAATGTCGAAAACAGGTATCACCAACGTTGTCTAAAATTCGGAGATTTTGTCATTTTTAGTCTATCCTAAACGGATACGTATTTGTCATTTAGGTACATTGATTTTTAGGGGGGAGGGTGGCTGAAGATGGAAAAATTATGTCCTCTGTAGGCCTACCGGCCCCGAGGTATTAAACCATGGAAAAAAATGTGTTGCCCCATTGCTGACTGCCTGCCAATAGATTTTGATCCTTAATAAGGAAAATAAAAGTTCTAGCTTGTGCCTGAGTGACTACTTTCCAGTTTTCCAGAAACATTTTTTCTATGATTTGATTCTATGAAGTGGATTTTAAAGCATGAGCTTTAAAATCCACTTTCGATAATGAGACCGCCTTTTCCGACAAAATTAAATAAAAAAACAAGTTTTTTTAACTGAAAGTAAGGAGCGACATTAAAACTGAAAACGAACAGAAATTACTTCGTATATGAAAGGGGCTGCTTCCTCATCAACGCCCCGCTCTTTACGCTAAAGTTTTTTGTGATAATTGTTACAAACTACCAAATAAAGAGCAGGTAATTGGTATCCTTAACTTTACCTTTGAAATATATCAAATGTTAGTTCCTAGGACACACTTTTCAACATAAACATGCTTTGAAAAAGTAAAAGATATCTTGTGCTATATACAACTATAAATAATGTTGTTCATACTTGCATTTTTCCCCAAGCGGATACTTGATCTTGTTCTTGTTGCAGAATTTCATGGTGACAATTATCGGCTAATAATAGCTTACATCTTAATTTGCAATAAACTATTATATTTATCAAAAGTTAAGTATTTTCTTCCTTAATTCCAGCGGCTCGACGCTTTTACAAGAATTGTAAGGGAAACACTAAAAGAGGAAGGCTTCACTAACTATTGTTCACTATAAATGTTCCTCTAATGCTTACTGGAGAATTTCCCTGTGTAAAATTATAACGAGACAAAGCAAAAAATAAAATTTAAAAAAAAATTGTTTTTGTAGTAGCAAAAGTGAATACTCCTTCAAACAGCTATTACAAGCAGCTTTCCACCATAACTTTCAATGGATAATGTTACCACAATTATTATCTTTTCAAATGAGCAAAGATTGTTTACAAATATTACATTAGCGTAGCTGACAATTATTTGACGGTACATAAAGTGTTTTCGCTTTGCCAGAACCTTCACATACATTTTGTAGCCTTCTTTACTATTGAGTTGCTAATATTTCCAAGCCAGCTTTGCTACAATATTGATAACATTTCACAACCTGTCTCACTATTATATTGGTATATGTTCACTTTAATATTGATAACATTTCACAACCTGTCTCACTATTAAATTGGTATATGTTCACTTTAATATTGATAACATTTCACAACCTGTCTCACTACTATATTGGTAATATTCGACAGCCTGCTTCACTATGATATTGGTAAATTTTCACAAGATGTTTCACTATGATAATGAAAATATTTCACAGCCTGCTTTATTGCAATATTGGTAATATTTTACAGCTTTCCTGACTATTATATTGGTATTATTGTACAGCATGTATCCTTACTATATTGTTAGTCAGACCTCCTGGGCGAAATGCTTCATGGTAAGCCTAATCGGATTTGGGGCCGCCTGGCCCAATCCGCAAATCGAAGCGTCGGCCATGGTTTGGCATAGCTCTTCCAGCAGCGCCTGATTCCAAGTATCTGCCTGCATCAACTTGACGGCCTTTTCGCATCCTACGCGGCACGGCGTGCATTGGCCGCAGCTTTCATCTTCGAAGAAGCGCAGCATGTTCAGTGCGGCGGCTTTGGCACTGTCCTGGTCGGACAAAACGACGACCGCCGCAGAGCCGATAAATGTGCCGTGGGGATGCAGCGTATCGAAATCGAGCGGCACATCGTCCAGCGATGCCGGCAACAGCCCCGAAGAAGGTCCGCCCGGCTGGTATGCCTTGAAATTGTGGCCATCCAGCATCCCGCCGGCCGCCTCGATCACGTCCAGGATCGTCGAACCGGCAGGCAAAAGGTGGACGCCAGGTCTGTTCACGCGCCCTGATACCGAATAGGAGCGAAGGCCCTTGCGGCCATTTTTTTCAACCCCGTTCAGGATTTCAGGACCTTCGCGGCAGATGCGAGCCACCCAGTGAAGCGTTTCGACATTGTGGACCAGCGTTGGCCGATCGAACACGCCGACCTGTGCGACGAAGGGTGGCCGATGCCGCGGTAGTCCGCGTTTGCCTTCGATGGACTCGATCATCGCGCTCTCTTCGCCGCAGATGTAGGCCCCGGCCCCGCGTCGAAGGTCGACATAACCGGGCTCGACAAGTCCCGCGGCTTCCAGCGCTGCGATCTCGACGCGCAGGATTTCCAACACCGCCGGGTATTCGTCGCGCATGTAAATAAAACACGTCTGCGCGTCGACCGCCCAAGCGGCGATCAACATGCCTTCCAAAAACAGGTGGGGCGTCCGTTCAAGGTAATAGCGATCCTTGAACGTTCCCGGTTCGCCCTCATCGCCATTGACCGCCAGGTAGCGTGGCCCCTTTTCGGCCCGTACGAACGACCATTTTCGACCCGACGGGAACCCCGCCCCGCCAAGCCCGCGAAGGCCGGAGGCGAGCACGAGATCTTGAATATCGATAATGAGCCAACTAAATGAATAGTATCATAAAACTGGCCCATTAGCACTACGGTTTTATATCAACTCAAATAAGATATTCAGAGCAGCTCCAACTCAACAGTTGTTATGGATTTCATTTAGAAATTTTTTATGGAAACGGGACTTTAGACATTCAAGACATTAATACATTTTCCCTTACTTGTAGATATTTCATGTTTTATCTACACTTTCTTGACACTTAATTCGTTGTTTTATTTGAACTACCGCTTTCAGGACAAAATTTTCAACAAAAATTTCTATGTTTCTTCCCACAGAACTTTTCTTCATACAACGAAAGTCAAGGAAATTGAAAAATGATCATGGACTGTTCCAACCCCGCACGGTGTTAATAGAAGAAAATGCCCTTATTGCAGCTAGATTTTTAAATTAAATTTTAAACTTTAAGTTTAATTTTATTTGGGAATCTCCCCATTTTATTTCTTCTTGAGAAATGTAATCATTTCGTGAATTTACATGTACATATATTCACGTAACTACTAACAGTGACAACCCACTTTGTATCGTGTACGTGGTTATTATTACGTAGTAGTTTATCATTTTAATGCTTAGCATTAGCTAGTTATTTAGCTAAAAGTTAAGTAGTTGTGGCTTGAGTAAGTCAAGTAGTTTAATTATTTAGTTAGTTACTTAGCTAGCTCGGGTTAGGTCAAGTTATTAATGCGCAGGCTCTAAGTGAATAAAATTTATTTCGAGGGAATTTCGTTTTATTAAGGACTTTCCTACGTAGGTCCGCCGGCTCAGAGATATAAAGCCCCAGTGGGCACGAATTGTTTCTTGAGTGCTATTTAACCTTCAGGTTTAATTTCCGGCCTCGTGCCTCATTCTTGGTGATCGTGGTTGGCTTATAGATACCATTCCGTGGTAATTTGAAGGATTTTTGGAATCAGTGGACGTGATGTTCCTGTTTTAATCAAACTCTTTCTTTGTCATTGTATCGTAGCCTCTCTTTGGTACTGTGTATTTTGCCTAGTCTCTGTTTGGGCTTGTCAAAGTTTCAGAGGATTTGGCCGACCACTATCCGAGATGTCAGACACTAGAATAAAAACAATAAATACAGTCAAAACTAAGAAAACAAGAGTAGGACATAAGTAATAAACTGGTCAGACCTAATGGTTTTGGATATTAAAAATCTCCGCACAAACATTTCTAGCTTATGTTGTGATTTACAGCAAACTGTAAGACGAATCATTACGTGAGACTTGTTTTTTTCGATATCAAAAATCATTACTCAAAAAACCCCGTCTGGAAGTTCTGGTGCTTGATGAAAACTGGATTATGCCAAATTAGTAACACAAGCATCAGCAAAAAAAGGTGTTCTTAGCAATTTTTTTAAAAGTAGGTAATATAAATATGCAATTTGTATGCATTCCTATTTCTTCTTGCTCCTTTCGACGGATCAAAGAGGAATAACTGCACCTATTTACTAGTAGTAATGCTTGTATCCTTTTGCAGAAACAAGAGGCCCCTGTACCCCGTAACTGTGGCTTTCAGACACGACTCTCTATAATCTATGACCATTTTCACACATGGGTATTAGATGTTAAATACGGACAGTATATATAGCACATCTATCCTTGTGAAAGGCAACTGAAAAATAAGCACTGCGGGCCTAAATCAACCTTTCATATTTATACCTTCAATACTTATATTCTCTAGTCAGTAGAGTTTACTTTTAGCCAATCTCCGAAAAATCAGGACATCTGTACAACTATTTAGTTCAGGAGGCCTTCAGTAAGTAGTTTAGTTAGATTGGTCAGAAAAGTTCGGTTGGCAAAGTAGTTAATCAGTTAGTAACTTATTGTCCGGAGTCCATTCAAGTTTAATCCCCTCCTTTTCTGGCATCTTACTCTTGATTGCCTAATAAGCGGGTGGGGGTCCTAGTAGTAGTGGGGTGGGAAAAATTTTAGAAATTTGATAAGCGGGGGTTCCAAATAAGCAGGGGGGGTTTACAAATCCCAAATTTTTGTAAATTGCATGTTTGCCATATCCATATACCACCACATATTATAGCTGGAATTCACTGATAATGGAGCACTTTAAAGTACACATTCGAATTGCAGCAATAACGGCTAATTATGCTGTTGCCCATTGAGGCTACGAGTCTAAGAAAATTTGCCTGATTTTCGAAAAAAGAGGAAACAGCACCATCAGATTCAACGTATCAGAAAAGGCTACTGTAGAAGTTTCAAGCTCCTATCTGCAAAAACGAGGAATTTTATATTTTTTTGCCAGAAGATCACGAATGCGTGTTTATTTGCTTTTTTTTCTTTGTTTGTTTGTTTTCCCAGGGGTGATCGTATTGATCCAGTGGTCCTAGAACATCTTGAGAGGTTCATTCAGACGGAAATTAAAAGTTCTAATGCCCCTATATTGGAGGGGGCAATCCCCTTCATATACGTAATAATTTCTGTTCTTCTTAAGTTTTAATGTTGCTCCGTACCTTCAGTTGAAAAAACTTGTTATTTTATATTTAATTATATCAGAAATGATGGTGCTTTTCTTCAAGTGAAGAGTTTTGCTGAAAATATTTTCAAAAAGTACGGTCAGAGGGGGAATGTTTCTCATGACATCTCTGAACAGAATTTGACTTTAAAAAATATGGATTGTGCCAAGTGTCGTGGGTACGCTAGGACTTTTCAAAAAAGCTACCATTAATTGAGACAATTTGGAAACGCTGTAAGGATTGGAATTCAGCACTGCTCAGAAATACAAAGAGTGAGTCGAGTTTAACTGAAGCGCTTTGGTTGACAACTAAATCAGGACTGTGACTGGAAGCCAACTGTGCACAGGGAAATGTTTTTTTGGGGAATAGATTGTTTGGTGTCCATTTGTAGCTATGCCCTAGATCCAGCTGCATGTCTGATACGGCTCAATGAAGCTATTAATATACACAGTGAGTGTAAACAATTTAGCTTGGTACTCCATATATGTGTGAATCTAGGTATTATTATGTTGCTTCAGATGGTCGTTGTATTTTTCTAAACATATTTTTAAAGTTTTAATCACTAAGGGCCGTGATTTGATAGCAACACTCTTCCAAAGGAGCCCTTAAACATCTCTCTGTGATTTTTCAGCTCCCCACTGGTGGTGACAGAAAACAAAGCATGAAAATAAATAAAAGACGATTTTGAATTATAGGTTATTATAACAAGTGTTGTCAACAAGACATGGTACCTGTAGCCCTATACCAAGAAAAGTATTCAAACAATTTATGTACAAGAAGCTTTTCTGCCGAAGTTATCCTATCTAAACTACTCTAACTGCTTATTTAATTCTACAGTGAAAACGCTTGAGAATCATGAATCCGCTGATCAACGCCGTTTTCAAAGATTGTGTAACTAACCAGCTTTTCAACCACACTTAATTTTTTTTATAAGAAACCAGGGTTCAATCTCCCTAAAATTTAAGAAACTCGAAGGCTGGATGGGGCTGCTCTAAGAAACCTAAAAAATTTCCGAAAGGGGTTTAGACAGTTTGATAACGGGTTATTTCATAAATAGGCTAACCGGGAAAAGAGGGCACCCTAAATGAAGTGTGAATTTACTAACAGCAGTGTGACTAATTTTTTATTTGTCTGGGTCTATTTCATCCTTTATAATATGCATTGAATCCCCGCTGTTTTCTAGCCCCCTCCGCGTATTCCATCCCCTTCTATCTGGTACCAGAGAATAACAAACTGCTAAGAAACTTTGAGGGCTCAAAAGGTCAATATTTTAAGAAACTTCGAGGGCTGGAAGCTGAGGCAGTTGCTTATAAAAAAAATAAGTGTAACGCGATTATTAATTAATCAAAAAAATTATATGCATGAAAGTAAGTCTGAATAAAGTGAGTTTTCCAACAGAGAAATAATGTGATGAAGTCACAGACAATTTTGCTAAGTAAAGAAGCTTATTACTATGTCATTGCTGTAACCAAGCCATGAAACCCTGTCAGCAAAATTTCAAATTAAAAGCAAACCTGAACAACAAGTAACGACGCTTTTAATCTGCAGTAGTCTTGAGGAAAAACTAGTGACTTCGCTTAGTTAAGAAAATTGTTGACTTTCATATCTCGAGTTTTTCTAGGAATGTTTCTAGATTTAAAAGGGTGTATATTGATCTTTGTTAAAGATATCTTTCTCGACTTTTAACAGGAATATCTTTATCAAGCAGACAAATGCAGTGGGTATAACATAGCGTCATTCAAGTTTGGGCCAATGAACATTCTCAAATTCCTCTATCTCAATCTTGGACACTAAAGAAGGAAAATATGTTATAACCTTCAAAATTTTTATTTTCCTTTTAAAGGTTTTTGAATTATTGTATTCCCATGTCAAAATATATGGAAGTATTTTTGAAATGGCAAGTTTTTTTTCTTTAAGCAATATAATGTAAACTCCTCCGTACATAAAATCTTTAATTTTTCCACTAACGTGTGACAAGTGTCATGGCGTCGTTACAATTTCTACTGATAGTCGTAATAATAAAAGTTACCGGGAAATTTTTAATCCCAATTTACGGTTTTGTGGCCGTGATAACATGAATACGATACCTGTTGTGACTCCCTGTTAACACAAATGATAACTGATGTGATGTGACTTATGTACAACTAATTCTACCGTGCTAGTGGATGTTATAGCAGATTGCTATTATTGAATATGTTGATACTACTCCTTTTTTGGAATCAGTCCATTTTGGTTAGGTTGTAGAAAATCTTCAAGAATCGCCGTTACCATTTGGTTGAGAAGAAGATCTAATGACTTCCAGTCATCATTGCCAGGTTTGGAGACTAATTCCGCGTAATATTTAACTTTTGGCTCGGTTCCACTTGTTCTCAATGTGATGATCAGTCCATTCTCAAAAGAAAATGTGATCATTTCAGATGCCTTGCTTACCGGAAGGACGGCCTGCTTGTCAGGCTTAGAATCGTCATATCCAGTGGTTAAATCCCGAACAGATGCGATTTTGTACTTACCACCTAAGATACTTGTCGGGTATGTGCTTGGACCACTGAAATTCCCAAGCCTTGCAAAAATTCTGGCAATAATTTTCTTAAAATTGCATAGAAAGTAGTTCAAATTAGCATGGTAGCCGTACTCTTTTTATTCTTGGAATACGAAGTAGGGTGGCCTTCAAAGTCAAAGAGACCCATCTTCCTCCTTAGAAGACACAAAAATTAACAGTAGAACCTCGGTCTGTAATTTCTCTTTGAGTGTCCCAGTTGTCATTTATATTCCCTGTGTCCCACTTGTCATTTGTACGGTTCCGACGACCGTGCCGGCCGCGGCATTTTCGGCGATATCGTTATCGTCGATCGCAAGATCGACCGGCGCAACGTTGAGGATGTCTGCTTCAGGCAGGGTGATGTCGGCGAACTGAAAACTCTCGACGCCATCAATGACGTCAACCTGACCATCGATCTTGTTGGTCAGCTGATAGGTTCCCGCGCCAAGATCGACAATCGTGTAGTCAGACCAGTTACCTGTCAGGACGACGGTGTCATTGCCCGCCCCGCCGGAAATCGTGTCATCGCCTGCCCCGCCGACAATGGTGCCGTCGCCGGCGTTCGTCGAGGCGTTAACCGGATGGTCGGAAACCAGCGCCGACGCATCGACCGAGACGATGTCCGACAAGTCGAAACCGTTGGTCAGCCCGGCTGTCGTAAAGTCGCCGGCAATAAGGACCTGATCGCCTGGATGGGTGCCGATGATCGTGACGCTTTCGATATCGACCGAGTCGATAAAGACACTGCCGTCATCGGTCGTGATGATGACATGGTCGGCGGCCCGGGATTCGCCCGTGCGCGCGTTGTAGGTTGCGGCGTCTTCAATCCGGAAAAGCTGCGCGTAATCCGCCGAACCAGTGACAATGACCGTGTCGTCGCCCGCCCCGCCATCGACAGTGTCGCTTCCGTCGCCGGAATTGTAGACGACTTGATCGTCACCGGCGCCGCCGTCAACAACGTCATCGCCGGCATCGCCGCGCAGGATGTCGTTGCCGGTGCCACCTTCGAGCGTGTCGTCACCGGCACCGGCAATAAGCGTGTCGTCGCCGCCATGGCCACGCACGATGTCCATCCCGTGCAGGGCGGTGAGCAGATTGTCCGCCGCGTCGCCGTCTAGCGCCTCGACGACATCTTGGAGCGTGATCGAGAAATTCTTGGAGACGGTAAAGCCCGAGGAATCGCGCGCCAGCACGGTTACGGTGTGCGATCCCGAAGCCTCAAAATCCAAAATGCCGGAGTTGGCAACGCGTATATCGCCGGTACTGGCATCAATAGAAAAACGACCGCCGGCATCATTGGTAAGCGAATAGGAACTGACCACCGTACTTTTCCAGCACACCTTCGAATTTTTCGAACAGGGTAAACGCATCGGCCGTGCTGCCGGCAAAGCCAGCAATGACTTTGTCCTGATAAAGCTTCCTTACCTTCACAGCATTACCCTTCATGACCGTGTCACCAATGGAGACTTGACCGTCACCGCCCATAGCAACCGTTTTGTCGTCGCGAACGCTGAGGATGGTGGTGCCGTGAAATTGTTCCATGGTAATAAGTATGCTCGTGTCTGATTTGGTGCGCATGATACTCGCCCGCCGCGCCTGCGGACAAACAATCTACACGCAACTAGCCGCGGACAAACATGGCGTCCAGGCCCTGTTCGCGCAGCCGGGTCAGGGCGCGCTCAGCCTCTATACGGCGTGCAAAAGGGCCCACCGTGACCCGATGCCAGGTGCTGGAGCCTACAGTGTTGTCGCTGACAGTGGCCGGTAAATCCTGCAACAGCAGCTGCGCACGCAACTTGTTTGCGTCCACGCGGCTGCGAAAGGACGCTGCCTGTACATTAAAACTGCTGGGTTGCAGGTCGGCGGCCGGTTCCGGCACCGCATAGGGGGTTGGGTCTGCTTTTACTTCGCTGTTGCGCAGAAGTTGCGGGAATTCAAACTCCACCTGCGGGGTGGCAGGCTCGCTGGCGTCACCCGCCTGGGGGGCGGGCACGCTGGTTGACTGCAGAATTTCCGGTGCATAA
>JAAAKM020073195.1:139391824-139423978 GCA_010016025.2 Alatinidae sp. Z8VKAUB7J3
ATCTAACTTTGTACCACCACCCAGTAAACTTTCTATCATGAACTATTCACAAATAGATTTTACAAACACTGAAGTTTAGCTAGAGCTAATCTGAGGCAATCAGTCATTTCGCTGAGTTTTTCAGCCAATCAGGAAATTCTGACCTGCTTGTAGCTCCTCTTTTCTGCTTTTTTCCCCTGGCCATCTTCACTGGTTACACTCGTTAAACTGAATCAGCTTTAAACATAAACAAACTATTTTCCTGGAGAGAATTTTAAAAAACTTCCTGAAGTTGAGGATTTCGATCACAGTCGTAAAATAAAAGAGAGGAGAAGGATTCACATGCTTGAAAAGCTTGCGAATAATTTTATTCCCCCCCCCCTATCTCTCTGCTGTAGCTTTCTGGTTCTTAGAATGAAGAACCACCAGGAAACTTCCAAGGGGGTAAGTTTCACCAGACCATTGTTTCAATGCTAATATTCCTTATGTTTCCAGCTTTTTCGAGTAACTTAAACAAAAACTCATCATAAGAAAAAACAAAATCAAAATAATAACCAAGATTACTAAGAAAACGAATGAATCTATGTTGAAAGTTTAGTTTATATTAAAAATCCCAAAAGTCTCAACAATTTTGAATTTTCAATGTTACAAAAGAGTAAATAACGACGAAGAACACACTGCCTTTCCATCACAAACACCAAAAACAAGAAGAACAATAGGGAATTTCTCAAGACAGTGTACAAGGTAGCAATATTGGGTAATTTGTCAGACTTCCAGCTTACTTTTCCAGCTTTTGAAAGAAAGTCGTTTCAGAAAATCCACTGGGGACACTAATTTAAAGTTAGGCCATAGTGGAGACGCTGTGGCGCTAATTGTCTCAATTTGCATTGTCAAAATTGAGCCCAAGAGAACGGTTTTATAGGTCATAAAAAAAACATCTAATCATTAAGAGGCATGACAGAAAAAATAGCGAGTTCTAAATCATTTCAGATATGTATCTAAAGATATATCTCTAAAAGGACTTGGAGCGCACGAGGGAGCCCCAGAACTAATTTGTCATTGTGGACTGAATCCTCGTTAGCTTCAAGTTAGTAGGAAGGAAAGTGCTTGGCAATTGTAAATCAAAGCTCATACAAGGAGAACAAAAAATGAGCAGTAGTGAACAAAAAAAAGGTTAAAATTTAGTACCTTCGCTTAAGTACCTGATGAACATCTGAAGTCTTGGATGGGTATTTTGACGCAACACGCTAATTTAGATTATTATCTAATTATTGAATACTATAAACACTAGCTTTTTATCTTGTGAAATTTTTAAGTATGATTTTTAGAATTATCAACTAACTTCCCATTCTTATGATATC
This sequence comes from Alatinidae sp. Z8VKAUB7J3, assembly GCA_010016025.2. NCBI lineage: Eukaryota > Metazoa > Cnidaria > Cubozoa > Carybdeida > Alatinidae > Alatinidae sp. Z8VKAUB7J3. The sequence goes on from JAAAKM020073195.1 coordinate 139,393,165, forward strand.
CAGTAAATCTGTTTTAATCGACTCATTTGTTTCAAACCTAGAACCATGGAGAGGGCCCCGGTTTAACGCCCCTCCCCCGAACTTTATACGAAAATGCACACCGTCCAGTTTGGAAACAGCTGTGGAAAAATTTTTGCCCAAGTCTGGCCCGAAAACGGCTTGACGTCCCTCTAAGTCAAAAGCCTGGGTACGGCCCTGACAGGTTGGGATAGTATAAACTGCATTTTTGACCTCTTGGAGGTTCCTAGACATCAAATATTTGCGTTTAACACGGAAATTGATAATTATTTTAAAGTCAATCCTAAGTACTTCAGAGAGTCTCCAGAAGTAAATTAAGGTTTTAAAGGGGTGTGTTCAAAAACTACAAAGAAAATTCCTCGAATTGAGGCTGAAATAATTTTATTAGACTTCAGTTATCGAAAAGAAATTGACCACTTCAAACAAATTAATCTCAAAACTAAGTTGAATTAAAATCCAATCTTTCAATAAACAAAACCACTGAACCGCTTCCCATCTTATTAAATTTTCCACCCTATTAAAAATAAAACCCACCTACTCTGAAAAAACACCCTCAAAATTTCGCAAGCCGGTGTGAAGCACCTGCATTTCCATTTGCAGGTAATGTGAGTATACTTTACCTTATATTTCATTCAAGAAATATTTTTTGAGCGATGGGTTCTTTTACGCTATCCCTACCTCCCGCCCCCAATCTTATTTTTGAGAAGTGCCCTAATCTTGCTTACATAGTAGTGGATTAGGTCAACTGGATCCATTCGAATACTACTACATGTGAGGATGTTGAAGGGATCTAGGTATACGAACCTTGAAAAAAACAATAAGAGGCTAATAGCCCTTTGAAATTTTCTCGATTTCACTCTAAAAAGAAAACATTAGGCTGAAATAGAAGATATTATTAGTCTGCGAATTTTGGAAGGTTGAAGTGACCGTTGTTATATGGAACCCCCATACTACCAACCAAAGATTTATGATCCGGTAATGTTTCCATAAGTGGAGCCAAAGTGGCTCCACTTATTCTAGGATCCTCTCGATAGTTTTGAGGAGCTTTGAGTAGCCTCAAGCCTCCAAAGAAATAAGCGGAATTTCACTGGAATTAAAGTAGAAAACTTATTTCATTTTGCTACGGTGATTCCATTTTTCTAGAGAATGACTCTATGTAGTTAAATAAGATTTTTTTTTTTTTTAGATTATCCTAGAGATATTTTTCGTGACTGTTCTTTTGGAGGGTATTTTTCATACTTTCTGGGGATAAATTGAAATATTGTCTGTTGTTATTTTTTCAAGAAAACTTTCCTGTATGAACAGCATTTTAGAAAAGTTCACTTTCGATCTACTTACTGATTACCTTAATTATCCAATTTCACTGACTCTTTAATGTTTCGGCAAACGAATAACAGTGAAAAAAGATGGGCGTTTGCATGGTTTTTGTAATTAAGGAATATTGGGATTCTTGGCCTTCCTTCTATAAGGGGAATGGGGTGGTCAATTAAACTTCAGAGTTAGCTTATTTGATTGGAACTTGAAAGTTCCATTTACATTATTAAGAGTCAAAAGTGATCGGAGGGCAAAAGTCTCCCCCCCCCCACACACTTTATTTCCTGAAATTCATCCGATCAATTTGAGATAGAAATTTTATTCGAAATAAGTCTAAGGGTCAGATAACAAAAACTTAGGGATAAAAATACCCCCCCCCCAGAAATCAGGGGAACTAAGGGTTGTAACTTGTGTCCCAGGGGCATTTATCATATTATAGAAGAGATGGCCGGATAAGCTTTGGAGGGGACACAAATGATTAGTAATTCAAAGTTCTGGTTCCCCTTTTAAGAGTGAAAAGCGGTCTGATGGCAACTAGCCCCCCCCACAGCAAACCTTTTTCCCCGAACTTCATCTGATCAAACTTTTTATGTAGCAATTTTGTTCAAATAGAACAGAAATGGTATAATAAAAACTCGTGGGATAACACAACCCCTCCAGAACCCGGGGGCAAGTGTTTTTAGTTATGCCTCCGGGTTATATATGTTTTTATGGAAGTGATGGTAGTATAAAGTAATAAACTTCGGAGGAGGCTGTTTCGATTGTAAGTCGGAATTTCTAGTGCCATTCTTTAGTCAAAAGTAATCGAACGAAAAGTAACCCCCCCCCCCCACAAGGCCTGTTTTCACTGAACGTATCTGATCAAAATTTTAAGATAGCCATTTTGTTTAAAACAGTTTATAGATAAAATATCAAAACTCCAGGGTTGACACAGCCTCCCTCATACACATCCTCTTTTCTCCAAACGTACTTAATCAAATATTTGAGATAGCCATTTCGTTTGAAACAGTCCAATGATCAGATAAAAAAAAATTCGGGGCGAACATAGTCCCCCTTCCTAAAGCCCGAGGAAAGGGTTGTAACTAGTTTCTGGGGGCATTTAAGGCTCTTAGGGAAAAGGTAAACTTCGGAGGGGATTCAAATGACTAGAAATCAAAAGTAATAGTTTCCTTTTTGAGGGTTAAAAGTAATCTGAGGGCAACTAGCTCCCCATCTCCTTGTGGGCTTTTGTGTTTGACTCTGTATCTATTTTGTAGCGCAAAACAACAATTCTAGCCAAACGAAAGCTAAAATGCTGCTTTGTGAAAATTCTGAGATTGTTAATTGATTTAGAATTTTCGAAAATCTATATGCAAATAGAGCTTCGAGTTTTAGAGGCAGTAATGCCAGAGTGTAGTGCATTCGTTTTGAAAAGGCGCAGGTAGTCTTACAAAATTTTATACATTTTAGCCTTAAAGACTGTCCCACAGCAAAGTGGCATTTTCAGCCATTTAAGGTGTAGAAACAACAATTCTTGCCAAAAGTGATCAAAAAAGCCATATTATGAAAATTCCGAGATAGTTAATTTATTTAGAAATATTTATAATCTATTCGTATATTGAGTCTCGTGTTTCTGATGCATTAATGCCATAGGGTAGCACATTCTCTTTAAAAGGTACTGGTATACCTACAAAATATCGGTTAACATAGACATTTATTTTAGCCAAAACGATTGTCCCACAGTAAAGCGGCTTTTTAAGCCTTTTTTGGTGTAAAACAAAAATTCTAGTCAAAAGATGGGTAAAATGCTATTGTGTGAAAATTCCATGATAGTTAATTCATTTAGAATTATTGAAAATCCATGCGCTTATTTAGCTTTGAGTTTCAAAGACAGAAATGTCGTACGGTGTTTCATTAGTTTTTAAACGTTACAGTTAATACTACAAAATACATGGTTATCAGAGACATTTATTTTAGCCAAAAATGACTGTCCCAAAGCAAAGTGGTGTTTTCTGGCATTGTGTGATGCAAAATAAGAATACTAGTCGAAAAAGTTCTAAAAAGATTTTGTGTAAATATTCTGAGATAGTCAATTGATTTAGAATTATTGAAAATTTATTCACATATTTAGCTTAGAGTTTCAGTGGTAGCAACGCCGTACGGTAGCGCATTCGTTTTTAAAAGGTCTCATAGTCCTACAAAATAAACGACTAACATAGACATTTATTTCAACCAAAACGACTATCCCACAGCAGTGGTTTTTTCAGGCATTTTGTGGTGCAAAACAACAATTCGAATATAGGTGTAAGCAAAACTATTCCTAATAAACTGCAAATCGGGAAACATGACAAAATTCCTGAGAATGGAAAAACCTAATTGGAAGGGAACAAAACTCCTCAATTGCGTACCCCTCACATCCAAAAATCATTGAAATAGTCTTAGATTTCACTAAGCCTTATTCAGTGCTTCTGTGAGGTATTTTTGCACACTTCTTGCCGTCAAGAACAACCCTCCAATCGTTAGTCAGATACTTTAAATTCACTGAATTGGAGCAAGAACCACTGTCAACACGTTCTAAATTATATTTATGAGCATCGAATGTGTCAAATCCTTTCGGAGGTTGCTTAGGAACAACAAAGTTGGTTGACTTTCAAGGCTCAAGTTTGCTTTCTGGAGTCAAGTTCAATTTGCTTAGAACAGACCGAAAGAATTAAGGCGACCCTTTAATTCCTCGACAGTGGAAAAGAACTAATTTACTTGACAAGTTAGAGTGGCTGTTACTTCCCCAGAAATTATGGGGACTTTATTTGGTTCATGCGTCGCACAGCCGTAAGGATCACGGATGCGTATCTATAGGTTGTGTTTTTCTTCTTTTTTTTACCCATGGGTGATTGTATCGAACCAATAGTCCTTGAAGATTGGAAGAGAATCAAACGGAAATAAACGGTTCCAGTGTCCTTTTTAAACAGCACTTGAAATTTTTGTTGCACAGGAGGTCAGGTAAGTGGAACATTACCGGCATGACTTGAAAAAGCTTTTTCAACGTATAGTAAAGAGCAACATTAAAATTGAAAATAAACGAAAATTATTCTGTACATGAGGGGAGCTGCCCCTTTGCTCTTTAAGCTAACGTCAAGTTTTTATTAATTAAGGGGAGCTGTCACTTCGCTCTATAAACTAAAGTTATGTTTGTTAATTAAGGTTTTTAGGGAGGGGATGGTTGTTTAACTTTAAAGGAGGCTCATTCGGTTGAAAATTGGAAGTTTTCGTTCCCTAACTACCCCCCTCCCAACGACAACCCCTCTTTTCACCAAACCCATCCGATTGAAATTATGAAATAGGTTTTTTTTTCCGGATCGCCGACAAAGACACCGCTATCGGTCCGGGGGCCAAGTGCCTCGACGACGCCGGACAGCTCAATGCCGGGTGTGAACGGCAGCTCGGGCGTGTCCTGATAGGTGCCTGACAGCATCAAGGTATCGGCGAAATTCAGACCCGCGTGTGAGACCCGGATTCTAACCTCGCCGGGGCCGGGCTCTCCGGGGTCAGGCAGTTCGGCGATCGTCAGTTGATCGAGACCGCCGTGACCCTCTATCCGCGCCCCGCGCATCCGGCTTAGAAGGCGAGCCAGCTATCGGCCGGCCGGATGCTGCCGGTCTGGATGGCATTGCGGTTCTTGACCGGCACCTCGACCCGCTCGGAAAGCGCCGTCACGTCGTCACCCTCCAGCACACCGACCTGACGCAGGATGGAGATCATCATCATCTCCGCACCTCGTCCGGCCCCATCGTCGCACTTCAGCGCCACGCCCAGCCCGTAGTCAGGCAAGGCGGCGCAGAAAACGCCCTCGGCCCCGGTCTTAACAAAAGCCCGCCGGCCAAGGGTTTCCATGATCACGGTGCAGAAGCGGTCGCTGCCGGCAACCATGAAAGGATGGCTGGTTCCGGCGTCGACGATGGTGCGGCAAGCCTTGGCGCGATCCTCTGGCAGATCGTCCGGCGCGCCGAGGCGGGCGAAGCCATAGGCCAGATTTTCCAGGGGGGCCGCCCAGGTCGGCACGGAACAGCCATCCGGCGACCAGGGGGCGGCGCCAAGCTCGGCCCCGGTCAGGAACTCGATCGACCCCAGTATCCGTTGCTGCACCGGATGCTCCGGCTTGATGTAACCCTTCGTCGGCACGCCAAGATGCTTGGCCAGCGCCAGCATGCCGGCATGTTTGCCCGAGCAATTGTTATGCAGTTGCGTCGGGGCCTCGCCGGCGACGGCCATGGCCCGCGCGGTATCCTCGTGATAGGGCCAGTGCGCCCCGCACTCCAGGTCGCTTTCGTCCAGACCGATCTTGGCGAGCATGCCGGCGGCCCCAGCCGAATGGCCTGGCTCGCCATTATGGGACGAACAGGCCAGGGCGATAAAAGCTAAAAAAAAAAACTTAAAAAAAAGGTAAAAACTGAAAAATAGGCTCTTGGTCGTGTCGAGAAAATTCCATTGAGACGGACAATTTATATTATTTATATTAGTTTTTAATTTATATTAATAATTATGTTTATCCAGTTTTCTCTATCTATTTTATTAATAAATTATTTACATATTTCAGCTCTTTGATATGAAGAAGTTCCAGCTAAACATAACAAAAGAAATCCAACGAGCTTATCCAGATAGAAGACAGCTTGAGAAACAGTGTATTACGAGTTTGGGTTTTGTAAGAAATGAAACGGATCCCTTAGACTGCCCAATATGGGTGATGCTTATCAATATTGTTGCTATTGATATGCTCAAATCAAAAATGCCACCAAGTAAGTAAATTTTAATATATTATACATATTTTCTATTTCTCTATTCATTCTCTATTTCACTCTATTCCATTTCTCTGTTCATTCTCTATTTCTCTACAGCCGTCAAGATTTTTGTATGATGTGGCCAATTATTTTTTTATATACCTCCATTAGAGAAAAATTATAAAATGTCCTTGTCCTCTTTTTTCGAGATTTGGCGCTACTGTAACGAGGGTTAAGTATGAATTATCATTATTACTAGGATAGTAGAAGCCGCAGTAATTATTGCATTCAAGTATGGATCCGAAACCTCGGTGCTTGGGAATGCTGGGAAATATAGAAAGCAGTTTTTCATAAGTATATGGGGTCGTCAATAATATTAATATCACTTTTTAAAATATTCTGTTTCCGTGTATCTCTATATAAGCAGAAAAACATGAACGGGAAGAAATGTCTACGTTTACGGAAATCAACACTACCCCTTCTATCGTGAAAATGAACAGCAGACCTAACGCACAATAAATCACTGAAACAACGAGGCTGAAAATCCTGCTGCAATCTCAAAATGAACCACAACGTATGAATTACGCGAATACTTGCGGCCAGCAAAATATTTAAAGATGGAGAAATTTTAGAGGAGACTGAAGAGTAGAAATCTCTGCTAAATCCTCACAAAAAAAGTGCTTTTTGACAAATTATGTCCTGACAGGAACATGTAAGTCATTCACCCAAATTATGTTTTAATACGGTTATGCTAATGACAGGTTGGAATAGATTATGTAAGCTCTAGACTGCATGTGGCCATATTACTTGTAAAACGAACAGAAATTACATTAAACAAGCAGACCAAACTTAAAAACAATAAAACAAATTATTTGATGGTCCTCTAGCGTTCCTTCCAAAGACTAGAGTGTTATTTGCTCTGTAATGAAAATAATATGTTTTTATCCAGGTTTTCTTTTCTTCAAACAGATTGGAGTTATTTTTCAACTTAGTCTCTTTTTTGTGGGGGGGGGGGTGGCGGAGAAGGAGGCCCCATATTTTTAGTAACTTATGTTCGTTTTAACGTTGGCTTCACTGTTATTTGTAATTGTTGGTAGTTTAGGTTTCTGTTGCCAATTTATAGTAATTCCTGCTAGCTCTATATTTTATGTAAGCCAATTTCTAGTTAGAAAGAACCCCAGTGTAGAACCTAGTTCTAGCAGAACCCCAGTGCAGAAGTTTGAAGCGCCTATCTACAAAAATGTGGAATTTCTTATTCTTTGCCAGAAAAACGATCACGGGTGTGTATTTATTTTTTTTATTTTCAAGGGCCGATCATATCGAACAAGTGGTCCTAGAATGTTGCGAGAAAGCTCATTTTAATGGAAATTAAAAGTTTGAGTGTCTCTTTAAAGTGACCAAAAATATTGGAGGCACCTAGACTCCCTCCCACGCTACTTTTTTCCCAAAGTCAACGAGTCAAAATTCTGAGATAGCCATTTTGTTCAGTATAGTCGAAGAACCTAATAACTATGTCTTTGGGGACGACTTACTCCCTCACAGTCCCTGGGGGAGGGGCTGCAAGTTACAAACTTTGACCGGTGTTTACATACAGTAATGGTTATTGGGAAGTGTACATACGCTCCCAGGGGAATTTTTTGGTTTGGGGTGGGGTTAAGGGGAGGGGATATGTGGGAGGATCTTTCCTTGGGGGAATACGTCATGGGGGTAGTGAAATTCAATGAAAAGGGTGCACTATTTTCTAGCATTTGCATGTCAAAAAAGGAAATTTTAATTAAGAAAATTGCCTAATAACCTTGGGAAATGCTTCATCAGCAAATATTTAACAAAATAGTGACCAAATTGCAGGCAAGTTAAGAAAAAAGCTAACTAATACAAACCAAAGAGAAAAAGAAATTGCTTTCCTTTTATTCCATGGTGATAAGTGGGCTTCCATTTTATTGGTTTACATCTGTAGCGTATTTTCGTAAGCCAACAACACTATTTCTTATTTCTATAGAGATAAATGACCTCGTTGTTTCAAAACCTGATTGGTTTTAAAACGCCCCATGTGGAATTTTAAGCCAATAAGGGAACACAAAGTTAAATCCATTTGGGTCACAGTTTTCCTTATATATGTTCCCTTTGTTTCTCCCTGCTAAGAACTATCAAAAAAACAAAAGCAGTGCTGTCCCATCACCAAACTTATGTCACAATCAGAAAAAAAAAATAGTCTAATTCTAAAATTCCTATTCTAAATCAGTTTTAATTAAATCCGTTTAATAGAATTATCTGTGTAGCCAAGTGAAGATTTTCTATAAAAAAGAACTATTCAAATATTTATAATATTTCATGATACTTTGAGCCTCAAATATTTGGTGTTTTTGAAGACTTGAGAATATACCATTTCAGAAAATATTATTTTATGTTGTATTGATCAAATGCTAGATTTCAACTGAGCTACAAATATATGTATTAATTCCGATCCAACTAACGCAGTGACAAAACCTCAAATATAATTTAGTTCATTTTACCTAGCCCGTCTTATCACAGTAATTTACTTAAGGTCCCAAAGAATGTAAACTTCATTGTGATTAGCGAATTCAAATTATTTCTATTAAGAACCTAAGATAGAAGCACAATGTAACTTTACCTCGGAGCTCCCTCTCGAGTTCTTCGAATTGCCCCTTCTGTACAAGTCCAGAAAAAACACGCTAAAATGCACAAATTTAATTAAAAAAGACAATAGAGCTAAAGATCAGATAGTCCAAGTATTGTCGGAGTGCAAGAGGTGTATAATACTTCCATTGTTATTAATTTTATCGCAAGGATATGCTTAAATAATTAGGGTAGAGATTAATGTTCTATTCTGAGCACGAAAGTTGAACTCTCATTTTTAAAATATCTGGTACATCTGATGATTGGTTGAAAAGATGCAGCATACCTCCTGTCAATATCAACCCAATTCTATAGAAGGATATAAGTTTTCGTTAGACAACGCTCGGAGTGTCGGGCTTTGCAAAACACCTACCTGGTGAAGAGCTTTGAATTTGGCCATCACTCTCTTGATCTCTCTTCTTAAAAAAATAGTATGCAAAAATTATTAAAGAAATTTAAATTATAATTTAAAGCTCTGCTTACAATCTCATCACTCAATAATATCAGTGCCCGTAAGTATATACACACAGTACCTAGTATACGATGCCTTCGTATTACACGAAAATGAGACGTTGGTGATACCCATATAAAATCTTCCTGCGGGAAATTCTAATGGATTATTGAGCAAAAGTTTAAATTCCTTGTCGAGTAAGAATAATAGCTTTCCCCGTATGAAAACAATGCATCCCGTAAATGAGCCATTTCCTTCAATCTTCAACGCATAGATTAACTTCCAGATTTCTTTATTCTATTTTTTATTGTTGATTTTCTGTCATTTTTCCTTTTTTCTTTCTTTTATTTCTTTATTTCCAGCTCTTTTCATCCCACGTCATGTTTATACGATTACAGGTTTTCCTAGCAATTGTCTCCATCGTTCTTGCAACATCTTTAGAAGAAAATAAGGTAGCAGATCTACAAGCCAGTGAGTCTTATGCTCCCAGCTACGGTTACGGATATGGTATCTCACACGGCTATGGCTACGGAAACCATGGAGGACATAGTGTTGTGGTAAACAGAGCTTATTATCGACCACATTATGTCGGTTATGGCTATGGCGTACCATACGGTTATGGTCATGGAGCAAGTTATGGTCATGGAATTGGATCTGGCTATGGAAATAGATACGGTTATGCATATTGATCACAATTTGATAATGTCTCTTGGAATATGATTATTATTAAAAATAAATTTTGACAAATTGTATCTATTTTTTATAGACAGACACTACCCAGTGGCAGGATAAGGCTAAAACCGGTTGTAGCAATGCAATGCAACTGCAATGCATTGCAGCACTAAGCTGCCTGAGGTGAACATAGCTGCGCATATTCCTTCTCTGCGCTAATCCGGCAAAGCTTGACTATTTTACTTCCTACCCAGTGGCAGGATAAGGCTAAAACCGGTTGTAGCAATGCAATGCAACTGCAATGCATTGCAGCACTAAGCTGCATGAGGTGAACATAGCTGCGCTTATTCCGTCTCTGCGCTAATCAGTCAAAGCTTGAATATTTTACTCCCTACCCAGTGGCAGGCTAAGGCTAAAACGGCTTGTAGGCAGCATGGCAACTCTGGGCCTATTTATCCCTCAAGACACATAATTTGCGTTTGCTCCTATTGCTAATAATCAACTTAATAAGCCTATATCTTTGTCCAAATTTCTCCTACTCTCAAAATTACTATCGTCTGACAGAATTGACCCAAGGAGGAAACTGAAATCTCAACTCATGTGCTGGTGGGGAAGGGAAATTTCAGTGTGAGAGTCGAAAGGCGTTACTTCTTAAAATGTCAATGGTAGTTTGCAATATATTAGATGGCATAGTGTGTCGAAAGGTATTCCTTCCCGAAATCTGAAGGGTAATTTTTAATTTGGCCCACTCTGGTAACTGCTAGCTTTCTTTGCTTCTATCATTCTAGGCCTGACATTTATCGTATAAATTTGGAGCAAGGTCGATTTCTGGCTCCATTTACCACAGATGCCTCTGAACTCAACGCTTTGGATATTAATCCACTTCATCAGCTCCTCGTTGTTGGCACAAAAGAAGGGAAAGTGGAAGCATGGGATCCGAGAGCGAAGAGAAGAGCTGGAGTTTTAGATTGCGCTCTTGGTGCAGTTACAACGGAAACTAGGTAGATAAAATTATCTTTTTTAATCTTAAATCATGGCTGAATATATGGACCTCCAAGCAATTGCAAGAGAGTAAAGAAGACTTGTGGATTTAATTTAGGTTTCGAATGACAGACAAATGAACCATCTCACCGAATTGACCAAAACTGATTAAATCCAGAAGTTTCAGGAAGAGAAAAATCAACATGCAAGAAGCTTCAACAAAAATAAGCACGCAACAAGTCACACGAAAAAAAAATCAGCACCCAACAACATCTAACTGAAGTTTCTTAAACTTTTTTTCATGTTTTAATATCACGTTAAATATACTTATAACCAAAAAATCACATGTGATATTTAAAAATACAATATAAAGATGATATAAATATATCAGTCGTGGTTTTTTTTTCTATTAGAAAAATAATGTTTACAGTGACATTTATTTATTCTTTTATTTGAACTTATATTTTATGGGGGGGGGGGGTCACAATTATTTTGGACCTAGAATTTTTGGGACGCTTACTGGGCCAATATGAACCTAACTCAAAATCAGTTGGCACAATTTATAATAAGAGAATATCAGTTGCCATCTATAACTTTTTTGAAAAAGATGGTAGCACTGAGAAAGGAAAATAAAAACAGCGCCATCTATGTTTGTAAATTTATAGATGATGTTAGTAGGAATATTTCCTTCAAAGAATCATTTGATAATAACCTGTCAAATTTACAGAGAAATAGTTTCAAATTGTCTATGTCAACCTTAATTTCTAGCATGCAACGTCAAACAATTTCTTAGAACAAGCCGAGTGCGAAACAAATCCTTGCCCCAGCAACCTATTGTCCCATGGCCCCTTTCCAAAAATATTCACTTGACAGAAGAATTTGCTATTAGCCTGTCATATTTACTTAGAAATCATTTCAAACTGTCAATGTCAACGTCATTACCAGCATACCATACCCAATTCTAATATGAACTTGCTTAAAATCCCTTCAATTTTTAAAAATCAATGGTTTTTCATGGTACATCTCCTGATTCAAATTTGTTTCTAGCTTGTAAAATCAAATGTTTTCATAAAACAGGCCTATCACAAGACAAATCCTTCCTTTAAGTCTGAAATTCTTACCGATTTAACTGCCTATTGTCGATGGTACTCTTCTGGAAAATATTCACTTGACTGAAGCATTTGCTAATAACCTGCGAAATTTACGCAAAAATCATTTCAAATTGTCTTTGTCAGGTGAAGATTGACTAGCTTATTCTAAATGTCAAAGGGAACAAAATAATTGCTTTATACCTAATTTTCTATCTCTTTTTTTTGTTAATATTTGATCTTGCATGAAAAGGAAATGAAAGCTAAATAATATATTGACTGACTTGACTCTTTTTCTTGTCAAAAATGAGGGTGACCCCAGATATTTGTGAATAGTTATTATCCGCATTCTATTATCCTTTAGTTAAAGACTAATCTTTGTTAGTTTAATATATGTGCCACATAGGTATACACAGCCAAAACTTGTAGGTATGGCAGAGTATCTATCTAGGAGGAAGGGAGGTCTAACTTGCAGAGCCGTTGTACACTGTGAATGAACTTTTGGGGATGAATCCACTACCCTTGTTAGGGTCGAGAACGGTATTCCATCTGTTCAGTTTGTAAAATCTGCAACAAATTGTACTAACTGACTGGCTATTTTTACCAATAAAAATCGAGATCTCTTTCTTTGTGCCGCAAATTTGTGGAAATTTTTTTACCAACTGCATGGATGAATACATTGGGCAGGGTATATTCCCCTTGCTCTCCATAATTAATACCTCTCAATGCTCTTATCTTGCTTGCAAGGCTTCTATGAAAACCGGTCCGAACTTAAAAAAAAAAAAAAATGAAAAAAACAGTCATCTGATTTTGTATAAAATATTGCCCAGGCCAGGCAACCACCTTTCTAAGGCATAGATTTCAAGACAGAAAAAATGTTGTTTTCGAAAAACAAGAACAAAAACTTGTTTAAGCTGACACTTAAGAACTGTTTTCACAAGATCTTTTAAGCCTTAACAAAGGATATTGGAATGGATCCAAAAAGCTAAAGCCACTTCTCTTAGCCTTAATTAGGGCCATAGATCCACTCCTCAAACTTTCCTACACGTGGCAAAACAACTTCCTGATTTAGCCAATAGCTGCTTTTCTTTGTTTGAGACTAGCTGCAGAAGCCAAGGACGATTTAGTGGTATTGGCGGACGATTCATTTATGGCCAGTTTAGAATTTTCTTTAAATCTTTTAAAACAAAGTTACAATACATTGCGTCAAAACTATACACACCATTACCATAGCTGTTTAAATATTTCATGGAGAAATATGTGTAGGCTCTACGTAATGAAAACATAACTTATGGCAAAATTGGAAAAAAAATTGGATAACAATATTAGAAAATAGTAAGCAATATTTGAAAGATCAGGCCCTGTTTAGTGAATTGATTTATTTTTGCATTGGTTCAAAATAATAGGTGAACAGTGTGCCGCTGTTAAAAGCTGGGCTCAGAGCCCAGCTAAAAATCACTGGCTCAAAATTTGTGATATCTATTTCGTATAACAGAACTTTAAGGGAACTAGATACTTATTTACGGCAAGGGGATTCTAGGGCTCTGCACTGAAAATGCACTTCATACTAAAGTATCTGAGGAGACTCTTACCCAGGGGGAGAGGTACAATAGCAGAAAAGTAAATTTACTGGATAACTTAAACAAGAGGTGCATTAAATTCGGGTAAATTTAGATATCGGAGCGAGGCTCCCCTTGTGAGTAAGGGTTTGTCAGTATTCCTCTGATGCGAAGCTCCCGGTCCCCGCCAAAAATTTCATAATTTTTGTCTAGTCTGTAAGTTTGTACACAAAAAATCTTTACGATGGATTTCTCTTTCCCATCCAGTATCTTACATCGGACCATAATGGGGTGGTGGAATTTCCTCGCAATAACTGTTTCAAATAACTAATCTTTAGGATATTCTGAGAAAAAAAAAATGTCAGACTTCGTGCAGACTTTCCGCAAAATGTGCGCCTTTGAAAATCAAATCCATGAACCTACGACTGAATTCAGTTTTAGAAGTGCTAACCTAAAAAAAAAATTCAAAAATAGGTGAATTATTAAAATTGTAAGTTCCGTCGTAATGATATCAAGATTTCCGGGGTCATGTCCGATATCAATCCCTCCCCCTGGGTCTATGCCTAATATGGCCCTTTCCATTAGAAACTTTTCTGAGACCATCTTAAGTCTGGGCTGAATCCATCAATGATCTTCCTGGCTATAGATAATTTCAGTAATTAGGAGTTCTAGTAGCTAAATTCACCCTTGTTGTTCTGTATATATATTTAAAATCAGCATTAAAATGCGATTCTTTTGATGTAGGTATTGGTATCAAAATTCCATTTTTTAGAGTTTCTGTTACTATTGAGCCGGGTCGCTCCTTACTACAGTTCGTTACCACGAACTGTTTGATATGGCTCATCCCCAGCTACCTCGCATTAAGTACATATGACTCTGTAGATGCGCGCAGCTTGTATTTTCAAGTCTAGATATCTGGAAATTCCAGACCAGGCTTGAAGAGATTTCATCGCACTTTGGATGTATCTACGTCTGTTTTACAGATCTTAAAGAATTCAGGAAGGCTGGCTCTTTGTTTTGTACACAAAAAGAAGAATATCATTAATAATGGCTTATTCTCTTCTGTAACTGCTTATCAGCTTTAAAAAAGATACATTTTGATTCTTAGTATTTAATCAGAGATATAGGAAGTAGAATATGACCTTTAGGTAAGTGAGTGACATAATATTGAAATTTCTATAATTGTTCTTTCAACATATAATGTTTTCCATACAATTTGCCTGTTTTTCGAAACTTTGTTTCACTCCTAGAGGTCTGCCTCTTCTGATATAAACATCCTACACATGCGCCTGGTCGTGGTTTTGTAAGTTGTTACTGAAGTTAAACCAACACCAAAGAGTGATCGAGGTAGGTCAGAAAAAAATCAATTAAGCCGAAGAAATAGTACCACAAAACTGGATAGAGATATTACCTTAACATCATTGATGGATAAAGGAGTGGGGGCTTCCTTAACTAAGCAATGGATGAAAACTACCTTGTAAAGTTAAAATTTAGAATTGCGAACAAATGCCATAAAGAATATGCTTTTATTATTCGATTGACCTGTTTCGTAATAAGGTGGAAAACTGAGGAATTCTGAAACATGCGAGTTGCTACATAAATATTTGATTATTCTACCTTAGGGAGATAAAGAAATAACTTTAGTTGAATAAATGTCATTTTTTTTCTTACGAAACCTGAATTACTCCGTGGAATCGTTGCAAGAATCGGGAAAATTTACTCAATTCTCCATTTGATTTCGATTATTAGAAAACCACGAATACTACAGGGGCAGCAACTACACATCATATCCATGCTCTGGGGTCAGCCACGCCAACTAACAAAGGATTAAAACTTAATTGAAATCAAATATTCTTTAAAACGAACAAAACTAAAAATCATACTTGCTTAATAGTTTTTCTTTAATTTTTCCTTTAAGATCACTAGAATTTCCTATCTTCTTCATACCATTATCTAAGTTATTCCATAGCTTTATACCCTTTGTAATAAAAAAAACGTGGACCTGGCAGAAACTTAACGTGGAGGGTAATAATCAAGAGAAACCTAAGTATATAAGCTGGAAACATATATTTAAGTTTACAAATCGTCCCCAAATTGCACAGTAAAATTCGAGATAAGGTTTCAATATGAGATCGAAACCTGAGAGTGTCATTTATACGAACGCTAGACACTTTACTACCTTTTGACGAGCAATGACGAGCTGTATCCATGGATAATCATCTTATGTTCTCAAATATATAAGAACAGTGATCTTAGTGGGGTCATTCTTCAGCTGATTCACTGTCAGCCGTCTTTAAACTTCATTTAATGATTCTCTTACACTCTCTAGGAGCAACCGCTGGTACTTTGCGATCACCACTAAAGAAGTATTATCAGAAAACATAGGCACTCTAGCTGCACTATCCTTTTTGACGATGTCACTAATTCTTGTTTCCGGTTTACTTAAAGACTTGGAAGATCATTCCCAGAAATTGAAAACAACAATGGTCCAAGTACCTAACCCTGTGGAACTCCACACTCAATACAATTTTTGTCAGAATCCATATTACCAACTTGAATATATATTTTTCTACAAGACGAAAAGAACGTAAAAACGAAAGAGCTTGGCCCCTAATCCTATAAATTTGACATTTCATTAACTGAATACCATGTCTGATCGTATCAAAAGCCTTTACAATATCTAAAAATACAGTTACAATCTTATATTTATTATCTAACGCCATTATTAATAATGCATGTCAAAAGCATATTTGCAAATAAATTCTGACTGAAAGGTATTTTTCTAGTATCCTAAACATAATGGGTAAAATCGAAAGTTTGAGAGAAGGTGATTGTCTTTCGTTTTCTTTTTTTTTCATTATCATTTAATTAGTGAAGGATGTTTCTAGGAACATTTATGAAGTTTCGTTTATTATTATTTTTAATTTAGGAGGCTCTAGGAATGTAGTTAACCGCTAAGCGTTATAAAAAATTTAAACTTTTCCCTAGCGTAGTTATTTATATGTGTAATAGTTTATATTTTTATTTATTATGTAAATAATAGTCAAAAGTCAAATAAACTTTCTTGCTCATTTTCTTTCATTATTTTCTCCTGAAATGACTCCTCGACCTTAGGAGACACATAAAGCGGATTCTTTACATCTATGGACTCTTCTTCTTTCCTATTTTCTACTGCCCTGCTCCTGGCCATTATCCTACTTCCTTCTTCTTTTTGTCTCCATCTTTTTTTTCTCTAACAAAAAGTTTTAGCAGTCTTGCAACTAATTAAAAATCAATAAACCACGGATTTTATCTTCCGCGAACCCTTGAGGAGTCCAATGCAAAATATTTATATCTTTTTTTTTTTTTACCATGGCCCACTAATTCCTAGTTCCAGTTTCCCTTGTCACTGTTTTCTCTCTGATTTAAATCCCAGATTTCTTTGCGCAAAATCTTGCTTTTCATTACTAAACGAGTTTATACGGTTGCGGGAAAAGGGTCTAGTGTTCCTTCCACTATGATATGTTGGGTCAATAGGGCTAATAAACTTCCGCATTCGACCTTTCCGAGGCCTGACTGAAAGTAGCCGGCTTGCACCCTGTGGAGGTTGGGGTCGAATCATTTCTACTGCCGAAAACGCTATGCGCTCAACGACATCTGCGAATTAGCACTCACTAGAGACACTTGGGAAGCATTTTTCTCTCTAGCTGCACTATTTATCATTCCACTTTCTAAATTACTTCCTTGCAGTTGCCCATTACTTCTTTTTTCCCCATCGTCTCCAGGTTCTCTAATTCTCCAGTAATGGCTGTTTCAAAGTTAAAACGATAGCATTTATTTCTAGTAATCAATTTAAAATCACGTAGCTTCATGTCTGATTGGCCATCGTTTTTGATGCAAGCGCGGGCGTTTTGGCGTCAGATGTCCCATTTGGCGAAACTAGGACGTGGGCAAGAACGCCCCAAACAAACCCAAGAAACCAATACCGAAACCGAGAAAACCTGATGACCGAACAGGGAAACCAGGCCGACGCGGCAACGATCGGCCAGATCATGGATATGATCCCCCACCGTTATCCGATGCTTCTTGTCGATCGGGTCGTGGATATCAAACGCGACGAGTCTGCCGTCGGCATCAAAAACGTCACAATCAACGAACCTTTTTTCGAAGGGCATTTCCCCGGACACCCGATTATGCCCGGCGTGATGATCGTCGAATCCATGGCCCAAACGGCAGCAGTCCTAGTCATAAGCACAATCGGATCTGATGCGCCCGACAAGCTGGTCTATTTCATGTCTATCGACCAAGCGCGGTTCCGGCGGCCGGTGACGCCGGGCGACACCATGAAGATCACGGTTCAAAAACGGCAAAACCGTCGAAATGTTTGGAAGTTCGACGCCGTTGCTCGCATCGACGATCAAGTCTGCGCCGAAGCGACATTTGCCGCGATGATCGTTGATCGTTAAATCCCGCTTGGCGGTTTTCGCCATCCTAAATCGAGTGGCCAATGTCTGATATCCACGCGACCGCGATTGTCGATCCGGCCGCAACGCTCGGAACCGATGTTAAAATCGGTCCATTTTGTACCGTTGGTCCCGATGTGGTTCTGGGCGATGGCGTCACGCGGGTTTCGCATGTGGTCGTGGACGGCCATACGACGGTCTATCCCTTTGCCTGCCTAGGCTTGCGGCCTCAGGATTTGAAATACCGCGGTGAAAACTCCACGCTCGAAATCGGATCGGACTGCATGATCCGCGAGTATGTGACGATGAACCCCGGCACCGAGGGCGGTGGCATGCGTACCGTCGTTGGCAATCGCTGCCTCCTGATGGCCTGCGTCCACATCGCACACGACTGTATCCTCGGCGACAACATCATTTTAGTGAATGCCGTACTGTTGGCGGGCCACGTCATAATCGATAACAACGTCATTATCGGGGGAATGAGCGCGATTTTGAGATAGTCATTTTGCTAAGAAACGTTGGAAGGGATATTAAGTATGCCTCCGGAGTTAACATAACTCCCACAACCCCAGGGACAATAAACTTAAGTTAAGTAAATTTAGAATGTTCAAAGATAGGTTTTAGTAGAAAAGCAATTAGGGATTGTTTCCTAGACTAAAATTCCCGGGCTTCGACAAGGGTAAAATCTCTTAGCGGCACGGGTAACTTTTAGGCTTGAATTTTGGTTTTGCGGGAGGGTAAACGAGTTGAGAACTTTTTTTGTTTTTCTCTTTCCCCAAATGTTTTTGTGCTATAGGCTAATATGGGATTTATGATCTATGCGGAAATAAGTAGCAAGGCAAATCAAAGGACACAATGTGTTGCTACGGGTTCATCCAGATTATCTAAATACTACATCTGTAATATCTCAGGAACGGCTCAGGGGATGGAGATAAGACTCCAGGTAGTGTTGGAGCAGGTAGGGGCAAGAGGAATTAGAATTGTTCGTTAGGGAGATGGCTGAATAAGTTTTTTCCAGTCAACCCAAACGTTTTTGCACAGGGACTTAAGATCTATCCACAGTTAAGCAGCGATAGGAATCAATAGACACCGTATGTCATCAGGTTATCAATATAACGTATCTGCACTATCTTTGAAACTGCTTTGGAAAACAAGCTGAAACTTTCGGGAAATTTTTTATTAGGGTGGACATTTAGATTTCAAATTTCAACCTGGGGAAGGGGGCAGAGAAAGGCTAAACATAATTTGTCTCAAGTCTGTCTATCAGTTATGACATTCCAAGCTCTTGTGGAGGTAGAATCTACTCACAGTGAAGTAGTAATTTAAATTTAGAGGCATTATATTTACCCAGGTTAACAAAATAGGGGTATTCATAGTGTTCCATGAATGGCTTGGAAGATCAAGCTAAAGCTTTCAGAAGGTATTGAGGGGCATAGTGAGCCTTAACTTTGGGCTTGGGTAAGGAGCAGTGGGATTGTACACACACTAAGTGTAGTAATTAAGTCCAAATAGCATAACCAGAATATCTAAATGACGGTGTGGGGTGGCGCAACTGATGTACGGCGCCCATGCCGATTCCAGTCGCTTTCAGTTTCCCGCAAAAGGAACAATTCGAGATCATCCCCGCCACGAATGGCGAGGATGTCACTTGGACGTCTCTCGGCAGTTTTTCCCGCTCTCTGATTTGACCGACCTGACCGACATTCTGGCGTGGCACAAGTTCAATGTTTTTCATTTGCACACATCGGACGATGAAGCCTGGCGGCTTGAAATCGACGCCTATCCCGAACTAACCGAAATCGGTGCGTGGCGTGGGCCGCACGAAAAAATACTGCCGCTGCATGGTTCCGGCGGCGTCAGATATGGCGGCTCATACAGCAAAAGCGATGTCCGCAAACTGATCAATCATGCGGCAAACCTGCATGTTGAAATTTTGCCAGAAATCGACATTCCAGGTCATTGCACAGCGGTATTGCAGTCTCTGCCCGAGCTTGCGGATGGCCAAGAGGCGCCGGATTGCTATCGGTCGATAGGTGGCTTTCCCAACAACGCGCTCAACCCCGCTGTCCCATTTACTTACGAATTTCTCGAAACGGTTCTTGGAGAAATCGCCGATCTATTTCCCAACCAGTACCTTCACGTCGGGGGCGACGAGGTCGATGCACAGTCGTGGATGGCATCGCCGCTGGCGCGAAAGCTGAAGCAGGATGAAGGGATTGGCGACACATTCGCCCTGCAATCCTATTTCTTACGGCGTGTTCAGAAGATTGTTACCGGGCTGGGCCGCAAATTGGCTGGATGGGACGAGGTATCGCAAGGGGGTGGCGTCGAACCTGAGGGCACGCTTTTGATGGCGTGGCAAACCCCTAGAACTGGCGCAGAGCTGGCGCGAGCAGGCTACGATGTTGTCGCGTCGCCGGGAACAGGGAATATAAATGACGACCGAGACGAAAGGACTATAAATAACGACCGGGACGAAGGGACACATCGTTAAAAGAATGAGGTATAGATCTGAATACGAATGGAAAATTTGTTTGTAGATCTATAAAATTTGCTAGTAGAAAATTTGCTAGTAAGATTTGCTAGTAGATATATAAAAGTATAGAAGTCTATCTAATGAGTTTCATACTTGTATAAATACCCCTACAAGAATTACGGAAACATCGGCTAGGCAACTGGATAATATTATTCTAATGTTCCTTCCAGTTTTCCTAGGGTACTCATCAATGATGTATCTGACCACTTTGGAGTTTCAGCTGGCTTCAGGGCTGCATTTAATAATACACTTTCGGATACAACAAATTCAGCTAGCTGGTAATTTTCGAGTCTCTTAGTTGCTGACTGCGTGTCAAAAAACTCAGCTAGTTGTTTTTCTTTGAAAGTTTTTTTCAACTTTTTTAAACTAAGAAATTTGAACTTAAATTTGAGAAATTTGAATATAAATAGATATCAAAATATTTTTTTAATTCTTGTGTTACCGCTTGGCGAACTTTTTCCCATTCCGCTTCAAATGAACCATTATGCGCATGCTCTTTACTAATCCGTTCGCTTTCTTCTTGAATTAACTGACCGGCAATATTTGAAGTCATTAAAATCACGGTATTCTTAAAGTCAACCGTTCTTCCCTGCCCATCAGTTATTCGACCATCGTCTAGTATTTGAAGAAAGATATTGAAAACGTCTTGATGAGCTTTTTCCATTTCATCAAACAACACCACAGAATATGGTTTTCTTCGAACATGTTCCGTTAAATATCCGCCTTCTTCATATCCAACATAACCTGGAGGAGCTCCAAGCAAACGCGCTACGGAGTGTTTTTCCATGAACTCGGACATATCTATACGAACCATCGCTTGCTCGTCGTCGAATAAAAATTCGGCCAAAGTTCGAGCAAGTTGGGTTTTACCAACACCAGTCGGTCCTAGGAAAAGAAAAGTTCCTATTGGTCTATTAGGATCGTCTAAACCAGCGCGAGCTCTTCGTATCGCGTTGGCAACTAGACCAACTGCCTCTTCTTGACCTACAATTTTTTTTCTGAGGTGAGTTTCCATTTGGATTAAACGTTCTTTTTCGGACTGCAACATCTTGTCCAAAGGAATCCCAGTCCAGCGAGAAACTATAAACGCGATATCTTCTTCGCCAACTTCTTCATTTAAAAGTAAGGTTTTTTTCTAAGCCATCCTAATGGGGTAAAGGTACTGCTGATTTGATAGTTTTTGTAAAAAGAACAAACTTTTTTTGACTCTGAAAAGCTTAATTTAAAGATTTTTGGTTTTAAAAGGGTTTCAGTATGTAGAAAAAACATGTACAAATCTAACTGTTTGATTAAAAGTTCAAAGGTTTGCCAGAAAAGGGTACACAACTCTGATTTGATTATTTAAATTGGAGCATTTTCACCTACTAATTTGGCAGAATGAAAAAGTTGCCTGTTTTCATTATATATCAGAACCCAATTCAACACATGTTGAAGTACTTGAGGAATTATTGTTGGCAGGTCCTGGTGTATTCAAGATGCCTATTCTTTTTAATTTATTTCTTTTATTTCTCTTCAACTTTTTTAATGTGTAAATGTATAAAACACTATTCAGATAGTGGAAGCAAAAAGCTGAAATAAATTGCCTCAAGTATAGGGGTGAAATTGGGTAATCAGGTGACCTTTAGGGTATCTTACCATTTTCATAAACTTTGCTTATGAGAGTGGTCCTAATAAGGATCATTAGATAGATAGATAGATAATTTTTTATTTGCAACAATTAAATAAATAAATATGACAAACCAGTGCACATGCCTGGTGGCATACTTTAGCACTGACAATGTTACATACATTAGCACTGACAAAATAAAAATAAATCAAGCCAAAGTAAATACAAGCCTACAGCATCAGCATAAATATACAAAAAAATAAACAAAAAATAATTCCCCACAACATATTAAACACCAAAGACCTAATCATTTGATATTTAATTAAATATTTGAAAACCCGTCATAACTTACATATAAATCCGTCATACCTTTACTCCTCGCACCCAATAATTTTGACAAATTTCAACTTTGCGATTATATTTTGCAACTTTTTAATAAATAGTAAGTTCATTATTTCTGAAAAAATTATTCTCATCACTGCGTCGTTAATTTTTTTTAATAATTTTAAAAACTCGCTTATTGCTACATTCTCGTACTGATACTGGAATTGAGTTCCAAATTTTTGACCCAGTAGCAACCCCGTTATTATTCTCGAACCCAGCACGGGGCTCACTTTTTTCTTTTTCGGTCTTTTCTTGGCTCCTGGTACGACTTCACCTTTACTTGCATCGGTAACGGATAAAAGCGAAACGGCGATATTGGCAGCACCCTTTTTGGCAAAGTTACCGGTGATCGTAATCAAAATGCGGTGCAAGTATCTCACAAGCGTTGAGTTCACATTTTGCTGCGTGCCTAAATCTTCAAATACTGAAACGGATTTTGCCTGGGCCAGGCGACGACTCGCACGACGCAACAAGTCTTCGTCAATTTCGCTAATGGCACAGTAATCAGCGATGGAAAGATTTTCAAAATGTTCTTTGATCTCTTCAAAACCTTGGCTGTGTTTGTGGATGAAGTCTTCATCTTCAAGGCCCTCTTGCACAATTACCGCAATCATGGCCGACAAGACCCAGGCATCGGTACCCGGTCGGACTTGCAAATGAAAATCTGCCATTTTTGCCGATTGGGTGAGACATGGATCCAATACGATCATGCTGCGATTCGGATCACGCGCAATTTCTTTTAAAATAACTCGCGTTCTCGGAAACCCATGGGATTGCCAAGGATTTTTCCCCAGAAACATCGCAACTTCGGCATGCTCGAAATCACCATGGGGACCACCACCAAACATTTTGCCATTCACCCAGAACTCTCCGGTTTTTTCTTGGGCCAAGGCGTTGGTGCGGTATTTGACGCCCAAAACCTTTTGCAAACCATCACTGTAGACGCCGCAAAGGTGGTTGCCCTGCCCTCCTCCACCGATAAAGAGTATTTTTTCACCGCCATGGGCTTCTTTAACTTTTTTGAGTCTTTCTGCGACTTCCACAATGGCCACTTCCCAAGACACGGCCTCGTAGGATCCATCCGCTTTGCGCCGTTGGGGCGAATGAATTCGATCAGCACCCATTTGGTAGTGATTCAAACGCAAGGCTTTGTTACAGAAATACCCTTTGGATGAAGGGTTCTCGCGATCCCCTTTGATTTTGAGTATTTCACGATCGTCTTCACCACCAGTTTGCACCTCAAGCCACCCCCTGAATTTCACAGATAATTCGTTTTTTTCTTTTCGATATTCATTAGCTATTTATGGAGCATCCTAGAGCATGGTTCCTAGAGCATGGTCATAGTTAGGGATTTTACCCTGGATGAGGAGATCAGATTTATCGCAACAGTACTCCTTTTCCCAGCTGTACCAATCGTTTAGGGTAATTATGCTATAAAACTGCTTTAAAATACAGAGCCAGAAAATAGAAAACTAAAAGTCACGCTTAAGTCTTAGCATTAAATTTGATAGCCAGTCAGTGCCCAAATTGCCTTAAAACGACAACTCACAACGATCTACATAAGCTACATGTCCGTTCTCAAATACAACAAATAGTAATTTCACTTCTTCCACTGGAATAAAAACAAGGAAGCAAGTTATCTTTGTTGCTAACTTGTTCTTATTCCGTTTGAAATTCAGATCTTCAAAACTCAGCATTATGAAACACCTTCATTTTCAGAGAAGCTATTGAAACCACCTTTGGACCTATCCTAGGACCAATCCTAGGAACCAAAACATTAAAAATAGAAACTCTTCCTCTTTGACATGTGTTTTACAAACAAGATAAACTCAAGGAACCCCTGAGTCTCTCCTCAAACAACGTCTCTAGTTAGTCTAAAATATTGGCAATGATCCAGCCAACTGTCATGCTGACTTTATGGTAAATTCCTGGTTGATGGTCCACTGCACAGCCAAAACCGGCAGAGGTAATCCCAACTAGGGTCCACCTGCCTCCTTCATTGACGACCAAAGGACCTCCAGAATCTCCCTGAAAAATCAAATTAATGTCTTCTTATCAATATCAATCATCAAAATAAACATTCGGTAAGAAGTTTCTTTAGGCTTTAGTCCAATCTTATAGAATGCTTGGAACTTTAACTAGAAACACTGGTTCTGTGATAAGAGAGGGGTTCTGCTACCCACCTCAGGACCCACATTCAACTCTTTGTCCACATGTATTTCTTCTAAGATAATTTAAAAAATAATATATATATATAAATATATAATATAAAAAATAAAATAGTGGTGAACATGTATCATGACCGGAACTAGGATTGAGCCTGACAGTGGTCGGCAGTATTTTCATGCTGACGCGATTTTTCGACGTGGCCACCGACCCAGTTTTTGGCATCCTCGGCGATCGCATCAACACCCGCTGGGGAAGGCGACGCCCTGCCCTCATCATCTCTGTACCCGTACTGATGTATGGGGTCTACCGGGTGTTCTTTCCACCGGAGGCGCCGGACGCTACCGACCTGTTGATCTCCATGCTCATTCTCTATGTGGGCTGGACCATGTTTACCCTGGCCCACACCGCGTGGGCCAGCGAACTGTCTACCGACTACGACGTACGCTCGCGCATCATGGGCACCATCCACTTTTTCAGCCTCGCGGGTCTTATTGCGGTGATGCTGTTGCCGGTATTGCTGGACTATTTGTCAGTCGACGTCGACATGCGCGATCGTACCGAACTGATGGGTTGGTTCATCCTCATCTCCCTGCCGTTGTTGGCAGGTGTAGCAGTAATGTCTACCCGCGAGCCAATACGCGCCCAACAGACGCCTATCGCATGGCGGGAAGCGTTCGTCTCGCTAATTGCAAACCGACCACTGAGAAGGCTGCTGGCCGCAGACCTGTTGCTTGGTTTACAGGCAGGAATCAACAGCGCGGTACACTTTTTCTTTGTCGGCAACGTACTGGCCATGCCTGAATACGCCAGCCTGTATCTGCTGGTACTTTTTGTTTCCGGGCTTGCGTGTGTGCCATTGTTTTTACGAATAAGTTATCGGCTGGGCAAGCACAAGACACTTGCGATTTCCGTGCTGATTACGTCAATTGGCACACTGTCTTTCTTCATAGTGCCCGAATACAGTTTCTGGATAACGTTTATCATTTACATACTTGTTGGGGTGCAGGCCGGCGCTAAAGATTTCCTCATGCGCTCGATCATGGCCGACGTAATTGACCAGGACCGCGTCGCCACAGGCACAGACCGTAGTGCCCTGTACTACTCCATGCTCACTCTCACAGCAAAGGTTGGACTGGCGGCATCGGTTGGGATCATCTACCCCATGCTCGACTGGGTAGGTTTTGACCCCACCGCCAACCTCGACTTCTCCGCCACCGAGCGAGTGACTCGGTTCGACAGCCAGCGCGAGCCGTTCCTGTGGGGCACGTCGGAGCTGATCGAGTGGAAGAACGAAGACGGACGCACGCTGCAGGGCGCAGTGATCAAGCCGGGCAACTACGACCCCAACAAGCGCTACCCGGTCCTGGTGTACTACTACCGGTTCTTCTCACAGCGCGTTCACGAGTGGAACCAGGTCGTCGTCAACCACCGCCCGTGCTTCCCCTACTGGGCCAGCAACGGCTACGTCGTGTTCTTGCCCGACATCCGCTTCGACATCGGGCACCCGGGTCACTCGGCGACCAAGTGCTTGGTCCCCGGCATCCGCAAGCTGGTCGACCTCGGCATCGCCGATGAGAAAGCCGTCGCGCTACACGGCCACTCGTGGAGCGGCTACCAGACCGCGCACGTGATCACCGAGACCAACGTGTTCGCCTGCGCGATCGCCGGCGCACCGGTGTCGAACATGACCAGCGCATACGGCGGCGTGCGCTGGGCCAGCGGATTGTCGCGACAGTTCCAGTACGAGAAGACACAGAGCCGCATCGGCGGCGACCTCTGGAAGGCACGCGATCTGTACATCGAGAACTCACCGGTGTTCTTCGCCGACAAGATCGAGACGCCCCTCCTCATCCAGTTCGGCGACGAAGACGGCGCGGTCGACTGGCAGCAGGGCATCGAGTTCTTCAATGCCGCGCGGTTGGCGCAGAAGCCGGTCGTGATGCTGGTCTATCCCGGCGAGAACCACGGTCTGCGCAAGCGCCCGAACCAGGTCGACTACCACCATCGCGTGTTGGCGTGGTTCGACCACTACCTGAAGGGCGTGGACGCGCCGAAGTGGATCGAAGAAGGGCAGCCGTGGCTCGACCGACAGCGCGAGCTCGAGGCCATGAAGAGTGGCAAGAAAGGCGCGCCGTCGCGGCCGATATCGCTCGGTAAGTGAAGGTCGGGAATGCGTGCCGGTGTCGACCGCGTCGGACGAGTTAGCGGCAGTCAGTTGGAACGACCCTTCCGAAAGGTGAAGATGACCGCGCTGAATATCAGCTTCGCCTCCAAGCAAAACGACTGGAAAGAAGGCCAGTCACTGTAGCTATTGGAAAACTTAAGCAGCCAAATACTCGCCTGAAGTACAGCATTGAGGTATCCAATCGCTTTGAGCTCCTTAGAGCACTTAGTACCAGCGAAGGTACCTGGAAGTATTTTAAGTCACAGACTAGCGAAGCAGCACAACTGGTGCTTGGCAAGAGACATTTTCCAAAGAAATCGCGGCTAAGTAATGAAACACTGCAGGTCATAGAGCAAAGACGAAGGACAAAACTCCTTGGGGACTGGCCACGTATCAAAGGCTTAATGGGGTGCAAAACAGACTCATTCACCGGGACTGAGCTCTGGTCGTTGCAAGGAAAGCTGATGAAATTGTACTAGCTGCAAAAAAGAAAGACACGGGTAGCCTGTTCAAACATTTCAGAGGTCTAAAAGAATATAAAACTCCAACTTTAGGACCTGTCCTATCCAGGGATGGGACACTTCTTTCCGACGATGGTTCCTGTCTTGAGTAGTTGAAGGACGACTTGTGCTCACTCCTAGATAATGACAGCCTGTCTGTCCTACCAAATGTTAGTCTTACCCAGTCTAGCAGTCAGAGAAATTAAACAGATGCTCCCCCAGACGGGGCTTCAGCCCCTTAAAAATCGATAATGCAGTTACAAGGCTCAAGAATAATAAAGCTGCTGGTATCTGTGGCTTAAACTCCGAACTGCTGAAATATGTAGGCCCTACAATGCCTCTGTTGCTCCATACTCTGTTTTATGTAGTCTGGAAAACTGAAATAATGCTCGAAGATTGGAGAAAAGGTGTCACTATCTTGTTATGAAAGGGGAAATGCTCTACAAGTGACTGCTCAAATTACCGTGGAATGACTCTGCTCTCAGTTGTCTCAATGGTCATGCTGAATCGATTTCGGAATGTCATTCATTTTATTTATAGCATATCGCAAAAAAACTGGACAGATTGCTCAGAAAAAGATAGAGTAAAAATCAAGAAAAGACAAAAAAGAGACAACAGAAATAAAAACACACTTTGATAACTTTCAGGTGACGTCACCTGACACATCCATCCATCCATCCACAGACAACTTATTTTTATATATATAGATAGATAGATAGATAGATAAAAATTTGCTAAATTTTGTCAGTCATACTCTTAACGCTTGCGAAAAATTGAACAGATGTAGCTTCAATTATTTAATAAAAAGTTAAAACAGAGGCACCAAGAAGTAGGCCAAGAGAACCGCCAAAGTCACAAAGCAAAGGAATTGATGTGTAATAAATTGATTCTTTAATGTCGTCAAAAGTCAAATCTTGAATTGAAAAAAATATGGTACATTAGAAATTTAAGTCTCCATTCAAATGTTGTGACTGCATCGGACAAAGAAGGGATCATTCTATTGTTAAAAGATTTTCTTGTAATGAATTACAAATAAGGAGGGATTCGGCCCAATTTTAACCAACATTCTGGAAAAAAAAGTGTAACAAAAATTATTAGAACAAAATGTTTGGTTTTTTGCTGTTTCCAAATATGTAAAATTCATTAAGCTTAGTTTTACCCATCAAAGGCTACGAACCTGAGAAAATTTACCCGATTTTCGAGTAAGTGGTGAAATACCCAACAGAAGCGAGTGATACTAATGAAAATCTCACTACTGAATTGAGCATATAAGTAAACCCTAATGGAGAAGTTTTCAGCTCCTGTATCGGAATAACAGCGGTAGCTTGCAACAGTAAGAGACGATCACGTCCCATTGTAAGAAACAAAATAGCCCATAACTCCTAAAACTAGAGTAAGATCAAAAAAAGAAGTTTTTTTACTATTACACCATTACAACTTCCTTGTCTAATACCCCTATGTAGGAAACTAACTTTCCCTGGGCTTGAGTAACAAGGAAAATATATTGGTTTGAAAATAAAAAGAAGTAGGTGTAACCACAATATTCTGCATCGACAGCTTCTTTTTTCTTTTTTTTCTTTTTTTTCACCTCAGCTAGGTTGGTACTGGAAAATCATAGACAGCTGTTGAATGACTAATTTGAAAGGAAATTGATGAGTTTAAAAACATTTCATAATTAACAAAAATTACTTCAAAAACCTTTAAATTGCTATTATTTGATAAAAGGATGAAATTTTTAATTATTTGACACCCAGGGATTTGCTAATAGTTACCATTCAAACTGTTACTTGGAGATGAGGACTGACGAAAAATTAATTTAGAAATCCTATTCGAGGGCTGTAATATTACAGTGACAAAAGGAAGGTTTAAATACATCTTGGGGCAAAATCGTCCCAACGTATAAACTTTAAAAGTACTAAAAGTTTTTGTTCACTTAGTCTTTGCTTACAAGGCACTTAAAAATGTATACATTAGTGAAAAATTTACCCTTAGTGAAAAATAATAATTGCTCATTCAATTAGGGCCTAAAAAAAATCATAAATCATTATTTTCAAGGCATATTTTAAGTTATTCTTCTTTCTTTTTAATTTCTCCTCTTTATAGAAATGCATCAAAAACGAACAGAGATTAAAAAATACGACTTTTTTTTTACAAAAGTAAATAACGAACCTATGTCTTGAGCAAACTACCAGAAATTACGATGGAGAATTAACTAAAAGTATAAAAAACAAATATTAGACTTAATAAGAAAATGAAACAAATAATAAACTTATAATGAACCAATAGTTAAATTTGATAGTCAACTCAAACTCAAAACGGTGCGGCTGTTGGATTGGCTGGCGTTGTTAGGTTATGAACTGCAGGACAAGCCCTTGTATACGGGTCACGGCTTACCGTTTGTCGGTCTGTCTGAAAAGATGGACCTGCATGCTGCGGGTGACGCTGTTCCTCTACAGTGGAAAAAACCAGGTGGGTGGATCAAGTCCAAGACACTGCCACCACGCAATCCATTCGGCGGTGTGCTGATCCTCAACGCTATCAAACAGTCCGCCGCCGGTAATATGCAGTGGCAGACACCAGTCAGCGGTCGACGCATGGCCCCGGTTACCTATCCGCGTGTTTCCACCTGGCGGACAAATTTGCGGGTGAAAGCAGACCCGGACATCAATGTGGGTGATTCGTAGCTGCGCTATCGGTTAACATATGCACCGGTTGTAATTGCCAAGTTTATTTAATGTCGAAAGTGCAGATTTTTGGAGGCGGGCAATGATCAAGAAAGCCGTCGCCTTCGTGCGCCGCGACTTCTTGCTGGCTACGAGCTACCGCCTCGATTTCATGGCGCAGCTCCTGTTCTCGCTGGCAATCGTGCCGGTCTGCTACTTCGTCGCCCGCGCCTTTGCCGTCGAATCCCAAGACCCGGCGCTGTTTGCCGAGAAGTTCCGCTTCCTGCTGATCGGCATCAGCCTGATGGGGTTCTTGACCATCAGCCTGCGCACCTTCGGCCGCAGCATCCGCGAAGGCCAAGTCATGGGAACGCTGGAGATCGTGTTCCTATCGCCGACGTCGGTGTTCCAGCTGGTGTTCTTTTCATCAGCGTGGATGTACCTGTTCCTGACGCTCCGCTTTGTCACGGTGCTCCTGATCAGCGTGCCGTGTGGTTTGGAGCTTGGTAATGCGGATCCGCTCAGCGCGGCATTGGTGCTCCTGGTCTCCATCCCCGACTTTGCCGGGTTTGGAATCGGCATTGCAGCGCTCATCGTGCTCTACAAGAAGGGCGACGCGCTGATGGTGCCCTTCTCGGTGATCTCGTTCGCCTTTGGCAACGTGATCTACGAGCCCAAAAAGCTCGACGGAGCGATGTGGTGGATCGGGCAATTCCTGCCGATCACCCACTCGGCGAACGCGATGCGCCTGGCCATCGGCGGCGAGGGCCCCGATCCGCTTTGGATGCACCTCGGCAAGCTCTCGCTGTTCATCGTGATCCTGCTGCCGATCAGCCTCTGGGCGTTCGCCCGAGCGATCAAGCAGAACAAGGTCAC
>JAAAKM020073195.1:139423988-139452300 GCA_010016025.2 Alatinidae sp. Z8VKAUB7J3
AGACCAACTACCGCTCAATGCCAGCCCGCCAGCGAACGTAGCGTTGACGCGGGACCGCGGCGGAGCAGGACGTCGAATTGCCCCCTCGATCGCGAGGCAGCAACGCCTCTTAGCTTCGCTTGGACCGACCTATCGATCTCTCGGACCTGGTGCTTCAAGCGGCCGGTGTTTGGCGTGCCAGTCCCGCCTACGCGCAGCTTGGCGTCGAGCTCTAACAAGACCACCGATGATCCAGAGTAGCCACGAGGCCCACGTTGCGATGTGGGACAGTCCCTTTCATATAGGGAACAATTTTTGTTCGTTCAAAGTTTTAATGTCGCTCCTTACTTTCAGTTAAAAAAAAACTCGCTTTTTTCATTTAGTAACTTAAAAAGATAAGGTATCCTTAGTATTTACCTGCATCAGCTCCCAGTCTTCTGCAGACTCTTTTCCAGGTTCAAGGGACTGAAGCATATCTGAGAAAACAGTGATGTTTGCTTCAACAGCGTCAAGTTCTTTTCTTAGTTTTGCGGCAGCTTCAACTGAAAGGGTGACGGGTCCTGGGGTGGCAGATGGCTCAGGCATTTGTCTAACAGGGGACACTGGGCTTGGCTTTGATGGTGGCGTCACAGTCTGCACTGTCTAAAATAAAGTTTAAAACTGAAAAACATGGCAATTTCTGCATAATACGGTAAGTTGAAAAACGTAAATTTTATGCCAAAGAGTAAGTACTTGAAAACCATGCCTTAAACTTCATAGCGACTTCATTCTAGATCCCCGAGATACTTAGAAGAAAGTGGCAAATTAAATTGTTTTTTAATCAAATCATTTAAATAAAGGAAATAATGAATTAATTAATAAATAATTAAAACTAAAATACAATCTGATCTATTAAGTGCATTGTTGTTGCTGACTTACCTCTTCACGTCTTGAAGAAAAAAAAAAAAATAATCATCCAATTCCAACAATTGAACTTTGGGTACAGAGGACGGACATCCTTCTTCGACAAACAAGTAGCGATTGTTAGAATCAAAGAACTCGTGGTAATGAACTATAACTTAAGGTTGACCAATTCCGAGAGCAAGGGAAGTACAATAAAAAGTAATTTGGATAACATTATAAACATCCAAAAACCTGATTTACAAAATTATGTCAAATAGGTGAAATTGATTAAATTTAAATCCATCAATTGAAATTTAATCGAATAACAGAATTTGCATCACCGATGGCATTTTTGAATGACTAGATCAAACCAGAGTTTATAGAATATGGTAAAATAAACGCGACTCATTGGACTTAGTTCAGTGATGTTTCAAGTAATAAAACATATTGTGCTGCAACCTAATGCTGGAAACTTTAATAGATTTCTCAGTACAATAAAAACTTCTGGGAATGTGCTCATATAACCATGTTTTGTTATATACGACAAAGCTTGAACTGGAGGCCTCTTAGAAGGCAGCATTTCTGTGAAAATTCGTATCTCCTCAAACCACTCGTCGCCGTTCACATCGCAGTCTTTTCCTTCCCTCAAAACGATTTGAAGATGTTTACAGGCTTTCTTCAATTCCTCTTTATCCGCGAAATTCTGCAAGCTTTGAATGTCATAAAGAAACTTATAACTTTCACCATGGTTTTCCATCATCTCAAAACTCTCCTTTAGTGAGGATATTGCAGTGTCTAGCATGACAAAGAAGGAACTGAACTTAAATGATTGTTCTCCAGAATTTACAGTTTTATATTAACCCTCATAAGAAATTGTTGTTTTTTTACTTTCGGCGGACTGTGGTTTCTTTTCAAACTCAGGAACAATAACGATTTTTTCTGCAAGTTCCCTGGCATCGGTGATCACGTTGTTTACTCCTTCATCAGATCTCATTTTGATTAGAAATAATTACACGCTTTTTATTATATCCATTGAACTTTGCAAATCGTTTGTGACTTTTTGCAACGACTTACTCACCATATTTGTTTTGTGTAGGATCTCGTGCTATGTTACTAAACAATACAGAAACTTGGAGCTTTGTAGTTTCTTAGCAAGTCCCAAGGCGGAGTTCCTACCAAATGCATAGTTTCTGGTCTTGAGAAGCTTCATATAGGGGATCATATGCTTCTTCAATGTGGTATCACAAAGGCAACAAGGTCTCAATCCTACTCTCCCATCGTGTGTTACAGAGCGGTTTTACTTTAAGATCTGAAACGTTCTTAAGCAAAATACTCCATCTGTGAGTAGAACTTGAAAAAAAAGAATTTCTTGAACTGTGCTGAAACAGTCTACTGCAGCATTGCAAGAGAGAGCAGGGTCGTTAATTACAAGGTTCAGTGCGTGGTTTCCACACGGTAAGTTAAAAGGAGGAGGATTTAAATCACAAATCATCTTCTGAACTCCAACATACTTTCCACCGGGCTGCCGGTCGCATGCGAGAGAAGGATGCCGCCGGCGGCAACCAGGACGCCGAGGCAAGCCACGGAGTCCTCGAACAGCACCGCCAGAACCGTCGGATCAGGCGATTCCTTGACGTGGCGCCAGAACGAGCGGTCTCCCTTGGTGGCGGAAACCGCGCTGACCGCACTCAGGAGAACGTAGCCCTCGACGACGAAGGAGATCCCGAGGACCCAAAAGGTCATCGCGTCCAGGTTCAGCTCGTGCGGGTCCAGCAGCAGCTCGATGCCGTGGTAGACCGTGACCCCGCAGCCGAGCACGAAGATGCCGATCGCGGAGAGCAGCGAATACAGAAAGCGCTCGCCGCCGTACCCGTAGTGGAACATCCGGTCGGCGGGTCGCTCGCTGCGCCGGATACCCAGGTAGAGCAGGCCCTGGTTGCCCGTGTCCGCAAACGAGTGAATCGCCTCGGACAGCATCGCGCCCGATCCGGAGAACGCGAACGCGATGAACTTGATCACGGTGAGGGCACCGTTGCCGATCAAAGCCCGGACGATCGCGCCCTTGCCACTGGCTGCCATGACTCGGCGTTCTACCGGCGGCGCCGACGCACGGCAACGTTCTCGGTAGGCGGATGCCCGAACGGAGCCCCCGGGGGTGTCCCGGCGGTCAAGCGCGCTCGGTCAGTTCAGCGGCGAGATGGCCGCGAGGGTCAGCTGGTTGGATTCCAGCATGCGGCGAATGCGCGGTTGGTTTGCCGCCGGCAGCGGCGCGGTCCCGGCGAGCAGGGCGTCCATCTCGGCCGGGTGGGTGTCGACCCACAAGCGGGCGCGGAGCATCACGTCACCGCAGTTGTGGGCAAACTCGGCAATCCCGCGGCGGTTTTGGTCAAGGCCCGGGAGCGGTACGGCGACGGTGTGCGCAGAGTGGGGCTCGAGAACGAGCGGCTGACCCAGATCCGGCTGGCCCTCGGCTGGGTCGCGCGGCTGCGGCGTAGCGATGCGGGCCAGGCCAGAGGCGTCGCGGCACTCGAACGCCAGTGAAGAGAGCAAATCAGTGCCCGCGGTCGGCGCCGATCTTGACATGGTATGCAGTTCAAAAATATTGCTTATGTGCCCTTCTGACCCTCCGTTGGTGCCCTTTTCAACTTACTGCTCTAAGCCTTACAAGTTGATGCTACTGAAGTAGTAGTTGGAGTAGTTTGGTAGCAGTTAAAAGTAGCAGTCGTTGTAGTATTATTAGTGACATGCATATTATCTTTTTGTCAATTGATCTTCCTTTTTAAGGATTCTCTGAAAGTTACAACTTAATACCCATTCTGTTCTTGAGATACGCCCTTTGACAATCTGCATGCACATCTGATTCAGTTTAAATTCCCCCTCAATATTTTGTCAAATTTTCACCCTCATACCCGTAGCCTTAGGCGTTCTAGTGTCATTAGTAGTAGTAGTAGTAGTAGTATCAGGAACAGTAGTAGCAGCAATAGTATATTGTTATTAGTAAGCAGTATTATAACCAGCAGTATTAATATCAGTGGTAGAAGGTACATTTTGCCTTTTGGTCAGCTGAGCATCCCGCTCATGATGCCCAAGAAGTTTCCTCTTGATACGGTAAGCCGTTCCAAAATTAACACTGATACGTCCGTATAAGCAATCTGTATGTACATAATATGTTTTGATTTATTTCAAATTTCCCCTCAACAATTCCTCAAATGAGCATTTCAATATCTTTAGTATCTGTAGCAATTGTTAAAGCAGCAGTAGTTTTAGTGATAGTAGCGTTAGAAGCAGTAGTAGCAGTTGTAACGTGGAATTACTGCCTTTTTGGTCAATTGATCATAGCTCTTATCATTTTCTAAAAGTTCCAAATTAATATACTTAGTCATTCCTGAGTTACACCCTTATGACAACCAGTAAACACATAACATGGTTTTAGTTAGTTCAGCACACCTAAACGTTTTCAGAAAGACTCACCGGAATGCCCTTCGTATTTTTGGAAAGTAAAGGTCAAACATGCCCACTTTCCTCAATAGCATACATTATATATAAATAATGAACGAATCGCATAGCTTAGAGCCCTTGCCATTAGGGCTGTGGAGAGGGGGGGGGTGACATCCCCGAAGACATAACTACCTTTTCACCTACGTCATTAACAATGTCAGATGTGATGGTTAGTTCTACCATGCCATCATAAACCTCAGTGATTCCGTTCATTGCTTCTTCAGCTGAGATCTTATCTAGCTCAAACTTGTGGATTACCTCATCTAATGCACTTGCAAATTCTGGATCAACGTTTTGTGGCTCAGCTGACAAGTGAATAGCTTCCACTGCTTCTCCTCCTGATAATTTACCAGAATCAATCAGTGCAATCTTCTCATCAACTGCCTCAATCAAATCAGATGTGATGTATAGTCCAACAAAACCATCATGAACTTCCTTGATTCCAACTATTGCTTCTTCAGCTGAGATCTTATCTAGCTCAAACTTGTGGATTACCTCATCTAATGCACTTGCATACTCAGGATTGACATTTTGTGGCTCGGCAGTTAGATGTATTGATTCAATTGACTCTTCCACACTGAGTTTGCCAGATTTGTATAGGTTGATCTTCTCACCTACTCAGTTGATAATTTCAGTTGATATTCTAGCATCCTTGTATTGATTGTAAATACTCATGATGCCCTCCATTGCTTCTTCAGCTGAGATCTTATCTAGCTCAAACTTGTGAATGAACACATCTAGTTGTGCTGGAAATTCATCATCAGCATTATGTGCTGAAACTGATATTTTTTTCATTTCAGATTTAGCTGGGGTACTGTCAACTTGTGCTGCAGGACCTAGTCTAAATGATGAAGCCCAGTCTTTTTGATATGCTTCTTTTCCACCTGGATATTCAGAACATAGCACCAATCCACAGATGTTGGTATTAGAGCCATACTGAGAAACTTTAACCCCGCTTGATTTGAGGGCTTCAGCTTCAGGACTTTGAGAAATACCTAATGCTCCAACAACCATGATTGCTGCCATGAATACTGCCAGACTTGTTTTAGTCATTGCACGATCACAAAATAAATTTGATTTAAAGGAACTAATGATTACATCAAGTTATTCTAGAATCCTAGAACAACTCTAAATTTACCATTAATCTTCAATCAAGAAAAATCAAAAATAAGAAAAATATTTTTTTGAATGTTTTCTAAGTTTTATTTTTTTGGGAGGGAGGAGATGTGCCATGGAGAGCAAGGACTCATCTGAAAATCACTAATAATTGTTTGGGATTGAATGGATGGGTTGGACAATAGAGGGCCAGGGGTCAGCTTGCATAGGTTTGGAATAAAATATCGTTGTTTATTGGGAGGGAGAGGTCGGGACAAGGGGGTCAGCTCACATCAGTTATGGATTAAAATACTTCCAATAGTTTTTTCGAGGGGGGATGGTAAGGTCACGGAGGGCCAGAAGTCAGCACTGATGTATTTGTTAATAAAATGTAATTCAATTTATCTGATTAAACGCACAGAGTATGTGTATGGTCCTCCGACAGCACCTCCACCGCCAATGTTTGAGCAGAAAGGTAGGCAGGTATTCATCAATCAGCTTCAAACTTATGGGACCGGTAAATTTGGCCAATGGGTCATAACAATGAAAATCTACACCGGCGGATGCCCCTTCTCCGACCTCTTCACTAAAGTGGCCGGAACCGCTGTAACAAATAAGGTAGTTACGGAGGTGTAAGGAGAAAGAGAGGACGAATTTTCAGAGCCATGCACAATTTCTGAGCCTCACCTTTCTTTTACAAGAAAGTACCCGGATCTGCGGATTTCTGACAGCTAAATTCTTTCGGCCGGGGCACTAGCAGCCTTCAGTCCCAAAACAAGGGGGATTCCTGAACCACGAACTTTGATGCCTGATAGTAAAGGACTGCAAATACCAGCGGTCAAATATTTCTTGTGGGGAGTCCCTTTGGTTTAGCCTACGTGTCTGTCCACCAAACTTCAGGCGAATCTCAACTTGTGCCTTTCCAGTCAATTCCCCGGCAACCTAACACAGAGATTACCAATTTTGGGTGATAAATTCTAGGCAAATCGATGAAAAAATTTGCATGTCCCAAGTTTTGTCTACCACACACTGGTCTACCGCCAGACGGCTCGGCAGTTTCGCTGCCGCGCACCTTGACATAAGACGCTCTCTGTAGCCTACGAGATCATTGTGGCAGGATCTCTTGATGATTGTACCGTATGAATGGAGACGGCCCGGGGATTTTTCACAGCTGAAAAAATTGCAAGAACAGGAAGATAAATCTATAAACTAAGATTAGAATATTGAAAGCCATGGTAATGCAAGTGTTTAAGCAGGTCTCTGAAATGGGGGCGCTTCAAAAAGTGAAAGACGGTTTGTTAATGTTTTCCAGAGTTTTAGCTACTCGTTTGACTCAAATAATATAGTATGTATCAAATAATAATATAATATAGTATGTCAAATATAGTAAGCCAAAGATGGTTTGTTCAATGTTTTCCAGAGTTTCAGCTATTCGTTTGACTCAAATAGTATAGTATGTATAGTATGTAAAGCATAACATAGTATGTATCAAATAATAATATAATATAATTCAGTGTGTCAAACAAGTTTTTTTTTTTTGACAGATCTCTCTTGAAAGAGTTCTCTTGACAGATTGCTTAGGTTTATACTTTTTGCCCTGGGCCAAACAAAAAGCAGTTCGTCCCCGAATGAGGTGAGAAGAGGTCATAAGTAAGGATTTGAGAGAAATTGTAACTTCATCGAGGAAGAGGGAGGATGAAACTTTGAATAGGTGCAGTGGGGGAGGTAGGAAGAGCTCATAAGTAAGGAATTGAGAGAAATTGGAACTTTATCGGGGGGAGTATGAAACATTAAATAGGTTACAGTGGGAGAGGTGGGAAGAGGTCATAAGTAAGGATTTGAGAGAAATTGGAACTTCATCAAGGGGGAAGGATGAAACGTTGAATAGGCCGCAGTGGAGAAGGAGTGTGGGTGGTTGAGTTTAGCTCAGGCAGCTTGTTGATGCAATAAATTGTCAGTAATAGTAGCTATAGAATATTTTTTTGAATATATCGATATTCAGTAGTATTATTTAATTTTTGAATTTCATTCGTATTTGAATTGTATTGGACAAGACGGTATTTCGTTTCTCTTTTGATGGGAAACCTATTTTATCACCTATATATAAAAATTGGCGGGAAAAAATTTCCCACGAACATTTTGCAGCTACGCAATATTTGAGTTAAGCAAAACTAAACAGGTCGATTAGACTTTCGTAATGGAACTATGGAAGCAGTGAAGATGTTAAAAGTAGAATAGCACAGGCTCAGGGTAATTTTTCCACAGTTTAAAAAAGTTTAAAGAGTAGGAAGATAAGTCTGCAAACCAAGATTAGAATATTTAAAGGTTCAGTGATGAGAGTAGTCAAACTGAAGCAAGGGCGCTCCGAAGAGCGAGTGAAGACTTACTAGATGTTTTCTAGAGAAATTGCCTACAGATCGTTCTGGGTACCCAGCTGACTGACCGTATTTCAAACAAAAGGCTGTATAAAATGTGGCTCGATCTGGCTTTCTAGGGCTATAATGAAAGAAAGGTTGAGATGGCTAGGGCACTTTCTGTGGATGAAGGATAACAGATTGCCCAATATTGTGCTTTTCGGCCAACTCTCTAGGGCTAAACGGAAAGCAGCTCGTCCTCGTCTGGGGTGGGAGGATGTCATAAAGAAAGATTTAAAGTAAACGATAACTTCCTGGGAGGTGTCAAGAGGGAGGCTTTGAATAGATTGGGATGGAGGAGGAGCGTGCGTAGCTGTGTTTGCCCCAGGAAGCTTGGTGAGTTGGTGCTGTGGTGAGTTGGTAGTAGTAGTAGTAGTAGTTATAAGGAAGGTAAATAGAATGAGTCTATTAATTACAAAAACACTGACTTTATTTCAATTATTAGCATGATAATACTGTTTACATCAACTTTTAGATTAATAACTGGGAAATTGTCTTAATTACAGAACCCCATAGTCTTCAGTTTTATAGGCTATGAAAAGATATTTTATTCAACTGATAGAAAAGGTGTAATGAAGATCCTATTCTTGTATTGTATACCAGATAAGAGCATTAAAGCGGAGAATTATATTGCTGTGGGTAAGGTATGAGGTTGGTTAGTAGTTGGTTTAATGTTGAATCAGGTGTTGTATCCCCATTTTGGTTTTAAGAAACACGTCAAAGAATATATGAGAACATTATATCAAACGAGAAGGTACAACTCGCTTAGAGTTAGATAATGTAGATAATTTGAGTGTCCTAAATAAAATTTGTTGTGAAATGACTGAATTTTTGGAAGTTTTAAGAGTTCACGGAAAAAGTCGAATTGGGATTTACGAGTAAATATAGAGAAAATTGGTACTCATGTTATCCAAATCACCTCTGTCTGACTAGTGCCATTTTAGTAGTATTTCACCACAGTGCCAAATGGAATTTTAGATTTATAATCTTGTGAACTGCTTTTGTGCTAGTTTTGCAATACGATCTTGGCCTGGTATTTCATTAAAGTTAAGAGTAACAAAGTTGGTTTCTTCTTCTCTGTTTTTTATATTTCACAGCTGAAGGGAACCTGGCACAAGTATCATTGGAACTTGTAAGAACTTTAGGCAAGTTATTGTTAATCTTTTCAGGCCTGCTGACACCTAAGACTCTGCACGGCCGTTAAATCAATAATTACTTATTCTGCTTTTTCTACTGTAACCTAAGCTTTAGAGTAATAAAGCTGAATATGGGAGAAAGATTAGAAAATGTATTTTGCTAGAAGCCAGGCATTTGTTTTCCATCCAAAATCGTTTCTTTTGAACGGTGAAAGACCGAGAATGAATTTATTACGATTTACGTCCTAAATAGTGCCGAAAAGGTCAAAGTTTTTATTTAGAGTCATTTTTATTTAAATAAGGTTCTCAGCAAAATTGGGGCATCGATACCATTGCCAGTGGTCCTTAGGACCTTAAATCGGATGAGCCTCTTGCAACCTTTGGGACCCAAAGGGATCTAAATGTGAGATAGCCACTTTTGACTTTTGATGCCGGCAAGAAAACACAATTAAGAAAAAAGATGGCATGGTAGTATGTGCCTACGTCTGAGGTAGAGTAACCAAGGATTCTTTTTAGCAGAAAGCAATCTTCCTCCATGATGACTTTTCATTTTTAGTTATCAGCTGATAGGGGGGGGGTTGTTTTTTTAATTTTCCACTGAGAATCGAAGAAAAAGGCGTATTTAATGAAAAGCCCCAAAAAAGGTATTTTTCAAAATCTAGGCAGGTGCAAGTCCGGCATCCCCTTCCAACTGACACAAATGCTACGATAAGGTTGCACTTATTCAGTGACTGGGCTTAGTAAGAGCTTTGGCAGCATATATGTTTTAAATGAGGAATCGGAAAACATGATGATGCCCATCTTGTTGCCGGTACGGGTCTTGCGCTCCTGCTTGGAGGTCACCGTGCCCGGCAGCCGGCCGGCCGTAGCGCCTTGACGGACAGCCCCGGAGAATTCCGCGAATGTCTGAACCCGCATTTTCGCCAGGACATCGGCATAAAGGTCCAGCGGATGAGCGGACAGGTAGAACCCCAGGGCCTGATATTCCCGATGCAGTTTTTCTGAGGGAACCCAAGGTGTTGTGCTTGAAAGCTGAATCACTTCTGGACCCGTCGCAGCACCCGCTCCAAACATGTCGCTCTGTCCGCTGACGCGGTTTTCATGGGCCATCTGGGAAAAGCCAACGAGACGGTCAATGCCCCCGACCAATTCGGCCCGATCGCGACCGAAACAATCCAGCGCGCCGGCACAAATGAGGTTTTCCAGAACCCGACGGTTGATCAGCTTGGGGTCGATCCGCAGGAAGAAATCCTCCAGGCTGGCAAACGGCGTGTCGCCCCGAACCTCAACGATATGATCGACCGCGGCCTCGCCGACCCCTTTGATGGCCGCCAGAGAATAGTAGATGCGGTTGTCGCCGGGCATAAAGATGCGATGCGACGTCTGAACGGACGGTGCAACGATTTCGATATCGAGACGTTTCGCATCCTGGCGGAAATCGTTCAGCTTGTCCGTATTCGACATGTCCAGCGTCATCGACGCGGCCAGGAACTCGACCGGGTAATGGGCTTTCAGATAACCCGTCTGATAGGAAACGATGCCGTAAGCGGCCGCATGCGACTTGTTGAACCCGTAGTTGGCGAATTTGGCGAGCAGGTCGAAAATCAGATCCGCCTGGGGCTTGGTAACCCCATTGTCAATCGCGCCACCGACGAAGCGACTGCGCTGCTGATCCATTTCCTCCTTGATCTTCTTGCCCATCGCCCGGCGCAGCATGTCGGCCTCACCCAGCGAGTATCCCGACAGAACCTGGGCGATCTGCATGACCTGTTCCTGGTAGACGATCACCCCTTGTGTTTCTTCGAGCAAATAGTCGATCTTGGGATGGAGGAGAATTTTGCAAGTTCCAGTCCCTTTCCAGAAATTTTAGCAGATATACCCACTCCCCCCTGAGCAAGAAGATATATCTCAAATCAAGCAAGAGCACACAATAATTTGAACACCGAAGTTAACTCACACGGGTAATAGCCTATTTACGCTGATAACAAAAACTTTGCCGTAGTAAGGAAAAGGGGAAAAACAGTGTATGAAATAAATGGGATAACAAAATAATCAAACCTAATCCTATTCTTCGTTTAAACTTCTTAAGAACCTTCATAGTTTTACTCGTTTTCTTAACTTCTTTTGGTTGCTCATAAATTTCATTTCCATTTACAAGAAATCCGTCTTTGCATGTTGCCGACCAAGCCCGGCCCGCGTTTACAGGGAGCTGTGAAGTACCATAACTGCACTGATTTCTATTCTGCACCATTGTGCCACTTTCCACAATCATGATATTACTACGCAGTCACCTTACCCGATGAATGTCGGATATGAACTGAAAGGCAGATGTTTATTCCAACTGGAAACCTCTTCACCTGCCGCGGTCCACGCGCCTACGTCCGGAAAGACGCCTGTGATTGGCTGATATCCACGCGACAGCTGCATAACTTTATGCCAAAGTCATTGATATTATGAGGGTATGGTTAATAGTTATAAAATGCCAAAAAGTAGCAGC
This sequence comes from Alatinidae sp. Z8VKAUB7J3, assembly GCA_010016025.2. NCBI lineage: Eukaryota > Metazoa > Cnidaria > Cubozoa > Carybdeida > Alatinidae > Alatinidae sp. Z8VKAUB7J3. Next base: position 139,435,490 of record JAAAKM020073195.1, read on the forward strand.
GTGTTTTACGCAAAATTTGACCACTGGATTTTACACCTGAATTACGCTGAGGTGACAGGACCGTCATTTAATTTTCGTTTCTTTTTTCTTGAAAGAACAATGAATAAAATCTTAAAGCTGTTTTCCATTAGCACGTGGGTATACACAACAGAATCCTTTAGGGAGGAAGAGGGGAGTGACGTTTGTTTACTAAATAAATATGTTTTAAGACCAAAACAGTTTAATTTTTGTCTCTTTTAATATGACTTCACCAACCTTGGCGGATTTTTTTTAACTCACTTCGTCTATGAAATGACGTGATGATGCGAAGATCGGTCGAACTCTACCCTACTATGAACCCACAGGAACCCTTTCAATTCTTTAATTGGGGTGAGAAGCATTTCAGAGTTAAATGAGCGTGGGAGGGGGCCTAGATGCCCTCCAATTTTTTGGTCACTTAAAAAGAGCACTAGAACTTTTAATTTTCGTTAGAATGATCCCTCTCGCGATTTACTAGGATCAATGGGTCGGTAAGATCACCCCTGGGGAAAAGAAAAAAAACATACGCATCCGTGATCCTTCTTCTGGCAAACAATACAAAATTCCATATTTTTGCAGGTAGGAGCTTGGAACTTCTGTAGTAGGGTTCTCAGACATCCTGAATATGATGGCGTGATTTTCTTTCAGATTCTATTACTTTTAGGGGGTGGTTCCTCTTTTCTAAAATAAGGCAAATTTCCTCAGGCTCGTAACTTTTACTAGGTAAGATTAAACTTGATGAAACCCATATATTTAAAACCAGCATTAAAATACAATTCTTTTGATGTATCTATTGGTATCAAAATACTGTTTTTTAGAGTTTCGGTTACTATTGAGCAAGGTCGCTCCTTATTACAGTTCGTTACCACGAACTGTTTGAAAACGAATAGCTAGAATGGTCAAATGAAATGCTGATTTTAACGTCTACATTCCGAAAAATTGCCAAATGAAATATATAAGCTACAGAAAGGAACATGGTATACCGACGGAAGAGGGTTATGAGTGAAGCCGCAGCAAGTACGGGGTCCTAGGTGGTCGCCCCATTTTGCCACCCGTACTGCCATTCTTGGAGGATCTTCCAGGCTCCACAAAAAGTCCAGTTTTTTGCATTTCTCACATATTTTTCACTCAGATCCCCTTTTTTCTGCATTTTTTGGCGCGAGTCCCGTGGCAAATAAACAAATTAAAAAAAAAAAAAAATCACAATTTGTCTGTGCATATTCTCATAAATCGATCCTCAGTTGGGTCTTTTACGTAGAAATATGCACGAAAGATAGAAATAGATGTCTAAAAAAATATTCTTTTAATGACTGTTAAGGCGTGTTTTAACTGGTATTCCTATGCTAGCGGTTTGCGAATTATTTTGGTAACAAAAACATTATTATGCTATGTAATTAAAATGTTAACTCCATTCTCTTCAAAAGCCTCGCCTATTTGTACTGACCAAGAAAAAAAAAAATCCTGGGTAACTAATTCCGCAATACAATACGTTTTTTGTGCACTCTCCACGGTACACGAAAATTGTGTTTATTACTTTATATACTTCTCTCGATGCCAATTCTGCAATCTTTTGCCGTCCATTCTTCGTCGTATTGTTACTTTGATAACTCTTTATTAATGTCTTTTGTTTTTATTTTTCCTTGCTCTATTTGTAAATCTGTCAGTTTTTTAATATGAATAAATCCCTTTTTTTTTACTGATTTGAATTTAATATTGTACTATGATTGAGTTTCAATAGGTTTCAATAGATTGTAGAGGAGTTTATCAACTAAAACAGTTCTTCTTATCATTAGGTGGAATGGATTTTCCACAGAAGTCTATTTCTTTATTTTTATCTTGCTTGAAATAAATTCAATTGTTTCGTTTCAAAAGACCAGACAACTAATTTTATATCAGGAAATTCTTTTGGTTTTCAGCTATTACAAGGTAAACTCAGTCCATAGGTTCTTCCAAAATTTCCTGTTGGTGTACATTGCCTCCAAGTGATTTGTGCCATTTTGTTGTGATTTTGGTGAACTCTGTAAATTTCAAGGTGTGAAATTCATTTTTTTTTTTTCATGTAAATCTTGTCCTGTGTTTCATACAGTCTGTCTCTCTATTTTTAGTATTAACACCCCCTCCCCAAGGGAAAAAAATCCTGGGCAAGTATATGTACATACAATACGCCTTTTATGCACTCCCCCACGGCACAAGAAAATTAGGGTGTGGGTCTTTTAACGCCACCGCGGTTTTCCACCACCGTATGTTTTCCGACACCCAGAAAATCTTGCACCAACAATAGGATTCATTAGGTCAGAATAGACAGGTTAGTCTATGTCTATGTCTGTATCTATGTCTATGTTTTTGTCTATGTCTATGTCTATGTCTGTTCTTATGTCTATGTCTATATCTATGTTTATTCGGACCTGCCTGAATTAAAAGGTGGCGGAAAATGCGATGGCGTTAAAACACTGCTACCGAAAATAAGAATGGTAATTGCTGATAAAACAAAGTTACAGGGCGCGCCATATTTGAATCCTCTCTCGTCTTGTGTTGGATTTACGAATCGGAGGGAGCTTAGGGAGGAGGTCACTCCCGTATCAAGCTTCAAAATGGCAGCCGCGCAGACCGTATTGAACCCGGAAGCCGTCCTTTGACGTTCCAGAAAACGTTCGTCTAGATCGGAAAAACCGGCCTGCGAGGGCCAAGCGGTCGTTTTGACCGACGGGTGAGAATTCCCACCCCGAGCCGATGCGCGCCCATACCCAGATCTGGTTTTCAGCCCTCCGTTCCCATCCGCCGAGCGAAGCAAGCCGAGATTTTGGCATATTCGGTGCTTCGCCTGGCTTGACACCCCAACATTTTGAGTGCTAAAAATTTGGGACACATTTTACGGTAGTTCACATCTTTTTTATGCGCTGTCCCAGATGCGCTTGTTTTGATGATAAAGTCATCGATTCCCGAGCCTCCCGCGAAGCGACGACCATTCGCCGCCGTCGGGAATGCCTGGGTTGTGGGCACCGGTTTACGACCTACGAGGAAATCGAGCACGAGGGGTTGTGGGTCGTGAAACGCGACGGCACGCGAGAGCAGTTCAACAAAGAGAAGCTGTTGTCGGGTGTCCGAAAAGCGTGCCAGAAGCGGCCAATCGACGCCAAAGGGATCGAAGACGCCGTGGAGCACATTGTGAGTCAGATCACGGATGGCTACGAACGGGAAGTGGGGAGCCTCCGGATTGGAGAATATGTGATGGATGCTCTTCGGGAGCTTGATGACGTGGCCTATGTCCGGTTTGCGAGCGTTTACCGGCGCTTTGCGGAAGCCACGGAATTTGTTGCCGAGGTTGAGAGTCTAGATAAATAGGCATGATACGCTTACACCCAGATTGTCTCATCATTAAGATGTCGAGCGGCGAGCAGTTTCCCTGCCCGGCTGAGCTCGTGACGGTGGAACTCATCGGCGAAGCCGCCACTTGGATGAGTGAAGAAGTCGTCAAGAATGTCGCCGCTGCCGTGCTGCACTTTTTCAAAGAGGAGCAGGGGCGGGATGTCGTCTCCGTTGCTAGACTCAAAGACCTCGCCACCCCAATCTTTACAAATATATCTAACTCAGTTGTGCTGTCGTTTTACAGCATCAAGAAAAAAGTGAAGAAAGCTCCAATAGGAAGTAGCAAGACTCTTCCGTCTGGTTCGCCTGTTCGTGAAACTGATTCACCTGGAATTAATCGACGAATGCCAGCTGAACCTATATTGCCATCAGATGCGCTTGGATGTGCTCTAGTCAGGTGAGTCTTCCGCTTATTTATAGCCTAAGATGTTGTTTCATAACTTTAGGGGGGTCATCTCAGGCCTGAGACTTTCAAAGAGTCTTCTATTTAGTAACTGTAACTGTAACTATGTAACTGATTTTGGACCTATTGGGTATGGGGTTGTGATGCTGAAAAAGCATAGAAACCATGACCTAAGGTTTACTGTAAGATTGTGAAGTGTCTTCATTTGCCTTTTTCAAGCGCAATTGGCCTAGTGTCATCAGCTCTGATAACCAAGCTATGCATGTCTTATGGGGTCAAGGCCGTATCCAGTAAGGTTAGGGGGTTTGAATCCCCTCCTCCCCAAAATGATGGTCTGACTCGTAAGCACGTAACAAAGATGAATATAAACAAATTTTTGATGCATGTTTTAATTTTTTTTTGTTCCCCCCTCCCCGAAAAAAAATCTGATACGGTCTTGTATGGGGTTAGCCCAAAGCACCTTGTTCAGTGTATCCATTTAGACGATCTGACTACAAAAAAAGGTTTTTTGGTGACATTGGGGGGAGTTGGAGGGGGAAACCGGAAATCTTTGAAAACGTGAAAATTGAGGTATCTTTATCTTACGAATGGGTGATCGGATCTTAACGAAACTTGATATATAGAAATATGTTATGTTTGAGATGCTCTATTTTCAATTTCAATTGGATCCGGGGACATAGGGGGTTTGAGGAGGGAAACAGAAATCTTGGAGACCGGAAATATTGGAAAACGCTTAGAGTGGAGAGATCAGGATGAAACCTGGTGGGTAGAATAAACAAATGTCCTAGATACGTGATTGATGTAACCGGACTGTATCCGTTCTTTTTGGGTTTTTCGAAGTTGTTTTGTAAAATCCCCTGAAAAAATCCTTTTGTTAGCCCCCCCCCCAAAGTGCTTTTTACGGCTCTGATTGGGCAATTGAATCATTCACGTGGGGATGGATGCCTCACTAAGTGTTTATTGGTTTAAAATACCAGCACTACATAAGATGATGAGTTTCAAAACAATTTGGAGGGTTAATTCGTATCAAATGTACTTGGAGGAATATATTTTGGCTAATCGTGCAATATGGGCGCTGACGGGTGAAAGCTCCCTGTCATTGTGGAAACGGTAGCTTTAACGATAATTTTTAAAAATCAAACTAGTGTACTAAACAGTTGAGATATTTGAAGTCCCCTTGCCGTCCCCAAACACTCCCTGAAAGTTTTAACTCTTATTCCCCCAGTCTTTCTGAGATGCTATATAACCGCTATTTTGATAGTCTGGATTTACCTTGCTATTTCACCTTGGAGACATTCAATTTTCCAATGCGGAATCGCGAATAGATTATAGGTCCCATAGAGGCTTATGGTGCAGAAACGATGAGATGGATCGGAGTAAAAATATTTTCGCCACTCCCCCGAATTCTGGGGCCGACTTGGTCCCTCTAACACTCACTGTAATTCTAAACGGTACTTGTATGATATACGCCCTACCTGATGTTCCTCGAATGTGTTTCTCTGACGCTCCAACCTAATGAAATATACCAAAATATGATAAAATATAATACTTTAGAAACAAATTTTGGATATATATTTGCACAATAGGGGAGGGGTAAGGTATAGCAGGTCTGCATGCTTAATGTCTTAAATACATTTATTCTGCATATTATGTAGTAAGAATTGTTTTATAACTTCACACTGTCCGAATATTTTACCCCCCATCCTCTTTAATGTGCAAATATATAGCCCAAATTATATATTTTCAATCCATTCTGTCACCTTTTTTTTGTCTTGTCTCACACTAAGCTGAAAGAAACTAACAAAAAAACCGGTTCTATAATGTGCCAATGAATTAACAACTTGAGCGGTAGGGCGTATATCAAGTTTTCTTTGTGATTAGCTTAGCGTATGTAAGACATTGTTTTTCGTTTAAGCTTTACTATGGAGACATCTTTTGACAGTATTGCAGTAAAGCCTTCATGCACAAGAAGGTCTTGGGATCTATAACTACTCCTCTTCCAAAGATCTGCTATTTCTAAAATTTTCCATACACCTCGCCTGTTTGAACAGAACGGTATTTACCTTAGACATGATTGTGGTATTTTAAAACTGTAAGTTGCAGAGTGTAAGCAGATTAACCAATTAAATGCAGTGAAACGAAACCTGCGAATTAAAGTATGCCTTGTAGTTGGTTAGAAACTAGCCTCGAAATATCCTTAGATAAAGAATCAGACAAAACCATAATTAAATTTCTGCAAATTGCGTTAGCCTACCTACCAAGACACTTTGTTTGCCCTTGACATACTTTTGCAGATCAGCCTCGGGGGGCATGGCTACTTCATTTCTGGTTTTCCTAGCTTTACTCAAGTTCCCCCAATTGTATGTTTTTTTTCTTTCTCGATTGCGGGTCAACGCTCGGGTTTTCATTGACAACTAGAAGAAAGTTGTACCTGTTGTATTACGGCAACCTCTTCCTTACTTTTATATAGTTTTTGTTTTATCAAGAAGCACATACATCCCTGAATGTAAGGTATGAAAACGGGGCCAAAGTGGGTGGGAAAGATGCTAGAGTAGAAACTCCCGCGAGTATAGAAAAGGAAAATCACCATCTACCGTTTAGCGACTATGCTTCTCTTTTAGTCTACCCTTTAAATATCAAACACTTGTCTTCCCAGGTACTTTGAAATGTAGGGGAGGGTGATGAAAGCAGAATTTTATGACCAGTAGAACCACTAGTTAGTTTAAGCTCAATTATTGTACTTGACTAGTAATTTTTTTTTTTCCAGCTAACATGCAGACTGGATTTTGGCCTAAGATAATTCACGAAAAAAAGCAGATAAATTATCATTTACAGAGAATACATATTTAATCCTATAAAATTGAAAATATATCATATCAATTATCTAATTCTCTTTAAAAATTCTCATCTTTTATAATGAAATTGCCAGACGCTGCACTGTCTGAGGGTTCTAACAAATAAAATCGACTTTGGGGACAACATAGCTTCCAGGGTTGGAGTTGTCAACGTTGTCAAAAGATCTCCATTAGCGAGATTCTCTGTCGTCAAATCGTCGGTTGCCCCTGAGGTGATAGCTACTATGTTATGGTCTTCGTCGGTTATCCCAGACTCGGTAGTTATCATCTCATGGCTTTCGTCGGTTACCCCGGACGTGGTAGCTCTGGTTCTCTTCCTTGACCGTTTGTATTTCATCACTTTATGTTAAGAAGAAAGGATGTTTCTTAGCTAATTTCAGGACAGCGGTAAGCAACTCCTCTCCATCCCTAGCCGAGGTCGGTCATATCTAACGCCGATAATGCACCCTTCTGGTGACCTGCACCACCAAAAATGTATCGCATTGCTGGAAGAAAGTTTGTGACTGACGGGACATATCCATACGCCAATGGTCCATCCATACGCCAATGGTCCCTGCCCAGTGCAAATTAAAAGGGTTTCCTACCTCCTCCGTTTGAATATATGAACCCCAGACATGGGTGTTCCAACTTTATATATAGACCCCCACGGATTGGGTCTTCCCTTGGTCCGCGCCCCGCTACCTGGAAGCATCCTGAATATCCGCAAGACGTTCTCCTATCTGCAATCTGGAGATGCATTGAGCGGCCTGGGGGAGGCCCTACTGGGAATATGACTCAGTAGTACTCAGAAATAGTACAATAGGACTAATTTTTTTTTTTGCAAGATTATATGCGGTTTTTCCCGCTCCCAACTAGAAGCGTACATAACTATCTTTCCTAGGACATTGTGATATACTGTATCTTAAATATGGATAAATTGAAGTATGTCTTTTTCTTGTAAGCGATAAAACTTTTCTAAACTTCCTTGTGATGTTTTGACTTGACTTTGATTTGAAGCTTAGGTTTGACTTCAGTTTAGTGAAGGTTTGATATGACTCTTCGAGTTTTTATATCAAGCGAAGAAAGTCACGATTCAAACATAAAACCGATTCTGTACCAGAAATACATAGATCTTAATTGGAAAGTTAGCTAAAGTGTCCTTCCTACACAGTTTACCAGACACAAGTACTCTAGTACCAGCAGATTTTTTGGAAGTTTCAAATTATTTTGTCAAAGACGATTGGGTCTTATTGGTCGTTGAAGTTTTTTTTTCAACTTCTGATTGTGTTTGATGAAAGTAACCTGCAGTTTACCACACAAAATTGCATTCATAGTCTACAAAGCTGTTTTCTCTTTTTAAAGTTTCAAATAATTGATAATTAATATTCAGAGAATCAGTAACACATTTCAAGATTTTTCATGCAGAGAAACTGGAGAAGTAAAGGCCAAAGGAATGACAAACATTTAAATACAACTACTGTAGACTTTTGGAGGTTAAAAACTGAGGTTTCTCAGATACTGCTAGACTACACAAAAGGTTAGCGAAATGCCAGAGAATATGCTATTATAGATATAGCCTTAAATTGTTGAGGCCCACCAAAGGCATAACTTTTATTATCACCAGGTCAAAGAAGGAACATCAATTGCAGCAAAGCATTCTTATAGAAGAAACTGAAGTTAAGCCCCCAGACCCTCTGAACCCACCGAACTGGGCGAAAGACCTCCCAAATACTTCGGGGAACAGAGGACTTTTAAGGGAATGAGGGATTAATGCATGCAAAATGAATCGTGATTTTAAATGTTTCCTGATTTAGTAAAATGTCTTCAAACCAGCTTAAGACGGATTCCTATCCATTGTGACCAGGAGAAGTGCTAAAAACAGACCAATTACTCGCATGAGCAAAATTGGAAATTGCTATCCTGCTACAAAATTAACGCAAACTTAAGAAGAAAGAAAATGAATCATAACTCCTATTTTTGGAATATAAATTTCAATAGAAGAACTTGGAAATGCTTCTTCTAAGAACGGAATTGGCGATTCTTATAATCATTCTCAAAATAAGAAAGTAACTGCAGAAGCTGGTTACTAGACAGCAAATATAGTCAGGAGTAGAACATCTTGAATTTGATTAAGGAATTGAAAGCCATTCACACTTCTTGAGCCTCATAAAAGGCCACCCTCATCTTTTAATGTCTGATTGGAATAAGAATGTCCTGGGTGTAATTTTGTTTATTTTTATTCATGTCTTTTAGTTTTACTGCTGATGATGAACACTGTATATGTGTTCGAAATATCCAGTTGAATAATTTTATATCTATTCACTGTCAATAAAAGTGTATCATCCCTATTTTGAACTGTTTTACTTTCATATGGATTACAGACAATTTTGACCTTCCCATTTGACAGTCTTTCGCAACAAGGATATTGTATAACTAATCCTCTTCCAGTAATAACATGGATATGTTCAAAACCGTTACGGCTAGACTGGTGGGTACAAAAAGGTATATCAGCACGTTATAGTCAGGCGTTCAAATCCCACACCTGACAAAATTTTATGTCAGGCTGGCAGAGTGGTTGCAGCACCAGGCAAAAAGCAGCCTTTTGAAATCCGGACAAGACAGAATAAAATCACCAAATATTAAGCAAAAATATGTTTTAAATATTTTCAATTCTATAGCATATTAGAGTTCTACAAGAAGAAACATAACTTTAATAAACATACTGCTTAGATACTTGAAATAAGCGTAAAAAGTTGTATCAGACACATAAGAAAACCAACTAAAAAGAGCTATATTAAATTCAAAAAAGAAAGAATCGGAAAAAAAAATTTCGACTGCAAATACTTTTTACATAAAAACAATACGCGATGAGATTTACCTTCGTATTGCAGCACCAGCCCCAATCTACATTTAAAATATAGCTAGAAAAAAAAAACAATAACATAGTAACATAACTCACCTAAATATAAATAAGTTTATATAAATCTGAACCAGAAACTGAAAAAGGATATTAAAAGATTGAAAAAGATAAATGCTTTTATGGATCAGCAATTTCTTCTTTTAAATTTGTCAGGTACTTACTCAGTTTTCAGATAACCTTCAGGCAAAGCTTCTACTTTAGCGAAAAACCGCGTGGTTGTTTCATATTTTCTAACAAATTTTTCAATTCCTTGATCAACAAAAACTTTCAAGTGACTCCAAAGTATATCCATCCAGTCACTTGCAACATCCAACATTGATTTTAAATGTCCACAAAACGGGGCAAGAGACCCTCGCTCATATTACTGCTATTCGCTGTAAACTCAGTGAGAATTTCTTCTATTTATTTTTTCTTTGTTTTCTCTAAGGAAGAAACATCAATTCTAAGAAACAAAATTTCTCCAATGCTGGTGGAAACCTAGCTATTTGAACCGAGTTCAATACACAAAAAAGGATATACATGGAAACTTATTTTGGAAGGGAACCAACGTTTTAAATTGGACCCCTTCCCCTCCAAAAATAAGAAAAAAATATTAAAGCATAGGTGAAATAGTTTATAAGGGGTTTAGGGACAATGTTTGAGCATCGTGATTTAGGTGGGGAGGACGAATTCAAACGTCTCAACCATATGTCAGTCTCTCCATAAATGCAATAGAGTCATTTATCATAATAGCATGTGAAAAAACATACTTTTAAAGAAAAAATGACAGATTATTAGATTATAAAATACTACTCCCGAACTTTCAGTAGGCTCTGATAGCATTTTGCCTAGTTCCTTTTCAAAAGTCTCTTCAAGCTGAAGTCAGTCTATTCTTCCTCCAAAAGGCTTTCATGGGAGGGTCCGAATGCTTAATACCTCTGTTATTTTTCACACACTTCTATACCAGAGAAGGGTTGACTTTGATTCAAGCGCTATTTTCTTTTATAATGCCAGTCTAGTGCTGACCTAAGCATTTTGCGAATTTGCATTTCGTGTACAATCTGATTTTATTCACTCTGCCCACTTTAGGCTTACCATTGTCACACCACAGCTGAAACCAGAACTACAACCAACAACAGGCTTCACTGAGCTGGAGTTTTTGTTTCACTTTGGTGTTTCTGCTCTGATCTGCATTTTTCTAGGAGGTACAGTCACCGTTTCTGCCACTCTTGATACGTGTATGATTTCACAGTAATAAGGATCCAGTGATAACTACTTGTCAGTCTTAACTAACCCAAGCTAGTCTGCAATAGGTCGCAAAGTACTTTGATTTTGACAATATATTATTAGACACTAGATGGTAAGTGGGGACATCAATTTTTATCACTCCTGTTTCCAAACTCAGCGGTTAAGATTCTTAAATGGGGTACTAGGGTTACGATTAAAATTAGAGCACATCAATGAGCCAAATGATTATGGTGCACTCACCCGCAATGCTGTAAATAACTGATTCAAAGAATTCGATCGTGGTTAATCCTCTTCGGAATAGGACAAATTTCTTGTTTCAGTTGTTTTACGACATCGATGCTTTCCAGGAACTGATTATGCTAGATTGTCATGTCATGCTCATAGCTCGAACGTTGGCTCATTGTGCCCATCAATGAATCCAGTTCTTCATATGGCTATGGAATTTTGGCTAAAGTGAATTACTGATCTAAAGAATTCGATTGTGGTCAATGTTCTTTGCAATAGTACAACTTTTTTTGTTTCAGTTGTTTTTCAACACAAAATCTATGCTCTAAGGGAACTAATTATGCAAGATTGTGGCGTCATGCTCATAGTTGTTCACTCCGGCTATTAAAATTAGAGCGCATCAATGAACCAAATGATCAATGCTTCTGGAAGCTAAGTAGGGGAAAGCATAAGGTAATTACTATGTAAACAATACCTGTCATTATGATGGTTATTGCTTATTTTCAGAAATTTATAGAAGTTTACTTCAGTTTATATCTCTGAGTCTTAAATTTGTTTCAACCATATCGTCCTTGACCAAATTAAGCAAATACGGTGCATAATATCTTAATTAGCTTTTTGTTTTGTTTTTTTGTTCTGTTTCACGAAATGATTTGACTTAATTTTTTTTTTTCGTTCAGTTATCGAGAAGCTATTCGACATGGTCAATCAACGAGCCGGTTGTGTCAAACTTCAATTTATATGAAAAGATGCTTACCAAGAAAAGGTTATCACAATCTGAAACATCTTTTATTCGTTGCCTCTGTTCCTGTCTGTATGCCGATAGCAATCATAATCGCCATTGGTGAGTTAAGTGTTCACGCTTAAAGCTGGGGCTTTTTTTTAGGATTTTTAAGTTAAAGAGAAAGACAGTTACAATATTATACTTTCGTCTAAAAAAATAGTCTTTGATTCCTCTGGTTTATTTTGGTGACGTATTTTTGTAGTAAACCACGACAGACTTAGCTGTTCAAAAACATGGAGAAGTAATATTAATTAACCTTAAGGGTAAATAGAGAGAAAATTTCATTGTGTGTTTTTTTTTTAAATGAGTTGTTTAATGGTTGACGTTAAAAGGATTGTATCCGTTTATCACCAGGCTTTCTGAGCCTTACTTCGGCGGTTGTGTGTGTATCTAGTTTATTTAGGTTCAAGTTAACCCCCCCCCCGCTTGCGTGAAGCAAAGTCCAAGCGACCAGTAGTAGACTGGTAGTGGCAGCAATTAGTAGCAATCATGGCAGTGATTTAAAGTTTTCAAATCAATAAAAAATGACTATTTGAAGAGTTGTTTTCCAGCAGAAAAGAAACCTGAAATAGAAACAAACCAAATATTGACCCACAAAAATGAATCGTTTTCATCGGGTGACGTGAGGTTCTACCAAAATCGCAAAATTTAACCTGAGCCAGCACATAGCACCGTACCAACACTCAGCCAGCACTATTCAGCAATAGCCACAACCTAGTATAGAGTGAACCCCAAATCATGGTAGCCGAGAATCAAAAACGCATTTTGAAAGTAAAAACACTCTAATGAGAGAAAATCATCATTTGAAGCTGATTCACGAATAGTAACTGCTATTCCCGTAAAAGTTAATTACGAAAACAAATCTATGGGAATGTCCAAAAAGAGCTTGAAACCCCTCGGAAATGGCGGCAGATTGAAATGAAAAGGGCATCATTGGCATCATGATGACCGAAACATAAAACTAGAAGGTTTCTAAACCCCCATTTAAAATACCCAAGAAAATCATATTTTGCCTGTTTATCACTGAGGTTCTCTTTTTTCTATTTCTTTTTAAAGTATCAAGGGCAAAAATAGATATTTTAAATTTCTCCTACGGCGAAGAATTCCCAGCCTTTATTCAAACCAACCTACCTTGACATTAGGGCTATATAGATTTCTAAGTGACCCAATCGAAGCCGAAACATCGCTTGAACTTGCAGCAATTCAAATAGCTTGTAAGTCACGTGGATGAAGACCTGTCTTGTCACCAACCATTCCATAAATACCTTGACCTCGTGCGAGTGAATTTTGTAATTCAGACATGGCTCGGAAAATTTATCAAAATGTTTTTGCTTACATGAAAAGTATACTCACAACTTACTAGAATTGTTCATGTAGACAGAACATACGACAAAGCCTATTGGAATATTCACCAGCAGTCTCCAGAACGTTCATAAACCGATTCCACAAACAAGTACCTGAAAGTTTTCTGGAGATTCGGGTAACATTCCCTATTTATGCAATTTCTGAAGTGTCGATTTCGGTTTAGTCTCGGATTTATGCGTCTGCTTCTTGACCGAACTAGTGCTCTCGTAGTTACACTGCATGCAGGAAACACAAGGCAAAGCTCTGGCGGTCAAACTGATTGACGTAATTCATAAAGTACAAAGCGTTTTCATATAAGCCAAGATGTATAAATCTTTAAAGATCCATCAATTAAGTTCGAGGGAGGGGGGGGGGTATAGAAAAACTTCTTTCCTGGGCAGATTTAACAATAACAGCTAAATTTGTATTTGCTTTTTAATCCCCTCCTGTCCTCCCAGAAAAATAAACCCCCCCCTGATCAAAACTTTAAAATAAAAGTACACTTTATTAACTGTAGGCATATTACAATGAAATAAACATATCATTAAATAGCAATGAAGTGATGGAGAATACAGTTCAAAATTGCTTGCAATAAGAAATTATAAAATGTATAAAAGCAATCAATCTTTAAAAAAGCCAAAGAGACCATCCTATCCTTAGTTTAAAAGCATAATTTGGGCAATAGAACTCATATCTACACAGAGAGATGGAGAGGGGGGATATAGAAAAACTTCTTTCCTGGGCAGATTCAACAATAACAGCTAAATTTTTATTTGCTTTTTCATCCCCTCCTGTCCTCCCAGAAAAATATACCCCCCCCCCCTGATCAAAATTGTGGAAACCAACACCAATTGCAGGAAATTATACAATATTTAATGTAGTATGTTTGACTACCTCAAACAATAGAACATTTATTATGTACTCAGCATGAACTAGGATTGATAATTCTTGTTTCCTATTAGGAGAATTAGACTGCAAATGTAACTGAATCTTAAATGTTTGTATTAAAATTCAAATATATCAGTATTAAATAAGCACAAAATCTATGCATCCCCTAATCTTTTTTTGGCGAGATCATTCTAATTTTAGTTGTAATATTCCTTTTAAGTTGTTGGCTCTAACTCCACAGCCCAGCTGGTGCCTCTTCAGGTTATAAGGTTTCAAGCCAAGACCTTATCCACGGGGGTATTACCTGGTTGGAGCCCCAACTCCACGAGAGTTTTGTCCTACTGTAAACAATTTTTTGATACGTTTTGTAAAGATTTTCGTAAACCCCATCCCCTCAAAAAGATCCTCTCCTCTGAACTAAAATCTTGGATACGCCATTGTTTCACGCTAAATCTTTCGATATAATGTGTCATTTTTGAAGTTTGTAAGACCTAAGGATCTTCAAACCCAAATCCTCCGTTAATTTCTCATAATTTTTTGTTAAAGATTCTGTAGTTTCCTTTCATTTTTATATGATGAGCATAATTTTTGACAAATCCCTACCCTTTCCTTCTTTGGACTATGAGATCCTGCATGTGTATCTTCTGGAATACATTTTTTATTCAGATTATCCTCTATTATCAATCTGGCCTACACATTTATGGGCTAAATTTTGATAAACTATGTCTCTTTTTTACAAGAATATTTACCCCGCCCCAAAAATTTAATTGAATGAATTTAAAAAGGTGATTAAAATATAAACATAAAAACTATCCTACAGATACATTGACAAGACCAAGTTAATTTTAGTTCTTAGACATATAGCAAAGACAATCAGAAATAAAGCTACGATTTCAACTTCTTGGATTTTTTATTATGCGAAAATTGAGCGAAAATTGAGAGTTTAAGCGAAAATTGAGCATAAGCATCCTTTTCCCTAAAAGAAAATGATCATTTAACGGGTGTCTACTCCATAATTACTTTAATGAAGAAAATGGACTAAGAAATAGGATTAATCGTTCAAAGAAGAACAATTGTAGTCCTGACAGTCATGTTGTCTTTCCGTAGGAATAAAAAGGAAAATTCCAAGGTTTCAAGGTTGAATATTTGGCAGTCCTTAGACTTCCGCATTTGTCTTGATAATTTTTGAACATACCAAATGAGTGGCAGCTTCGTACGAACTCTGGGAGCGTGTTCCAGATCCTGTTGCAAGCTGCCATTGAGTTGGAGCAACCTGTCAGAGGGCTGACATAAATGACTTGCTAACTTCGCTCAACGAAGAATTGGAGAAGAATTGCAACGAAGAATTGCAACTGGAATAAAAATTTGCTTATGAAGAAGGTGACAGTGTCTTTTCAATAGAAAAAATTTTGTTTCTCCGAGAAACAAAATTTAACCTCAAAATAATTTTCCAAAGTGATGTGTTTAATTGACATTGTATAGGGATGTATATTATTCATATTCCTGACAGCCGACATTTTCATAAACAAAGCATCACGTGACAACCTCATTATTACTTATTGTTTTTTACATTTCAGAGTAAATGTCAAAAGCAGAAAAGCAGAAAGTTAAAAATTTATTTATAGTACCCAAACACCGTCTATTTAATGTCTAGAGGGAAAAGTAAACTTTGCTGACTACAGAAGAATTACACACTACATAATTAGTTCATAAAAGCTGGAAAGTGGAAGCAAAGAAAACTTCATTTTACCTAGAGCATTAGCTGAGCCCGGAAAGGGACTTGACACTTTAACTGAATCCAGTATAGTATACTTACAGTATTACAGTTATTTCAGTATAGTATACATACAGCACAATATAGTGTAATTATCTGAACCCGTCAAACGATTGAAGCCTCTGTTCTCGTCACCTTAAAAATTACAGTACGGGAACAAAACTTAAGGTTAAGGAATTATCAATAAGTCCTTTGTACACTCAAGTAATTTGCTATAAATGAAGAAACGGAATGTAACATGCATGCGGATTGGCTATTAGTATCTGATTTTGGACTAAAAGCTCAATCGAGTTGATATATTGTCATGCAAAAGCCAACACCCAAGCCAATCAGTTGTAATAAACTACGATGAAAATGAAAAACCCTAGCAGACAAAGACAAGAAAAGCAGAACAACTCTAAGATATTGAGATATACATTTATTAAGAAAAGAAAACAAACACTATTCGCCATTCGCCTGCCGAGACAATCGCAAAAGCGATGGAGGATCCATGATGCATTTCTTCGTTTCACCTTGAGAAGGCGAGTTTTAGAATCACTTTGACTGGGGTTTGGCATTGTTTATCGCATTATTAGCCGGACAACTTAAACTCTAGCATGTATGGCCTTCCATTTTGTACAAAATGCAGAATATATCTTTCGTACACCTATTACCCTTCGTGGAGGTATGGTCAAAAGCACCGGAACGACCATAAATAGTCGTCAGTACGCAGTCGACCGCTATGTGACCAACTCCATGACAGGAAAAACTTTTTTTTTTGGAGATATTTGAAGTCTTCCGCAGGCAGTTTCTCATAGCCGACCAGAACTGATACCGCAAGAAAATCTTCAAGATCCTTCCTGGTCCCAAAATACAGCTTAAACACTTTGGAACGCTCAAAGGTTTGGAACGCTAGCGATGGAATAAATCATGTTTTCGTAGTGATGGAATAAATTATGTATTCGTAGGAGTTCCCATAGTCATACTAATGATATTGTTGCTGGCCCGTTTTACTATGCTGAACAAAAGGGCTATCTCAAAATTTTGAC
>JAAAKM020073195.1:139452310-139487430 GCA_010016025.2 Alatinidae sp. Z8VKAUB7J3
GCAAGAAAATCTTCAAGATCCTTCCTGGTCCCAAAATACGGCTTAAGCACTTTGGAACGCTCAAATTTACCGATTTCTATTGCCCTTTATGTACTTGGAACAATTCTACATCAGTATGAATCATATTAGGTCAAATCTGCTTAAATACGGCAAAAAACAGTTTCTCTTTGCGCATAGCAGCAGCCTCAGGCTTACCAGTTTTCATTTTCTCGACAATTTTCTACAGATGATTTGGATTTGACGTACAGTTTCCATTCCTGTTTCAACTTTCTTGCTCACTTATTTCCGCTGAGTTGGGAAAAACGCTGCGAAAAACTGCTTACAAACATCGGGATTATCGAGAGATTTTGGCATTTTGAGAACTACGTTATAAGATGGCTGTGGATTGACAGCTACTGGATTAGCAAGGCCTGGGGCCCTACTTGTCGAGGAACAGCATAGGCTACAGCCTTATCTGTAGACACAAAGTTCTTGAACTCTGTAATGAACCTTACCAAAACTAAGTTTAGGTAAACAATATTTTAGCTGATCAATATGCCCCCAGCCCCCTTATAAAACATTAGCATACTCCTTTTTAATCCCTCAAACATCGCAACGTATCGTAACGACCGGGTTATTGCGATCCAGACCATTGCACAATTGGTTGTTCAAACTCGGATTGCGCCATCTCCTCTTCCACTTCAGAACTAACAGATGTCACAACAGTAAATTTGGGGCCCGACCGCACTGTAGAACTATGGTTACCACCATTTAGGAAAAACTGTTTAAATACAACTAAAAACTATAAAAAAGATAAATTCCCTCAAAATGCTGCATTATGACAACATTTCATAGACGCTGAGAAGTACGTATGAATTTAAATACTTCCATCCAAAGAGGAAGAGTAATCAAACTTGACTTTTAATGTCCTGCATTGGGATAGAAGGTATGAGGACTTAAAACGGAGAAAAATGATTTTACACAATAGCATGCACCCTAAAAGATAACAAAAGATAAATAAGGTTAAACATCACCATCCAACCTATATGCGTCATCAATTTTCCAACGTCTTATTTGTTCTATTTTCAACTGCGCATTTTTCATTACAAGTGACCTTGCAAATTAAAAAAGCAACAATTCGCAAACAATGCAAAGACTGCACCCTATAAGAATTTCTAAATAATGTACCCACATGTTGCCCGATAGTATGAATCGTCACTCATTTGTATCAGATATGGAGCTAAATGTGTTCATCCCGTTCAAAATTCTCCTAATGGTAAGTATAAACTCATTGGTAAAATAGAAACTGAAAATTTGCCTGTAAGAACCATTTTCTTTTAGTTCAAATCGAAAAGAATGGAAAAGTTTTAATGAAAATGGTGCCGATCATGGAAGTAAAATTTCTTTAAAGCAAAATACGTTAAATCAGGGGGTAGAAATAATTCTTGGCATCCTTGGGTGGATTATAACGAGTCATCTTGTCTTTTTTTTCATTAAAAAAAAAATGGTTTGGGCAAACGTAAAAACAGGACGGGAAAACGGTCAGTAGTCATTTTTTATATTGTTTTTTACTTTTTTAACTTTTATATTCTGGGGTTCTTAAGCCAAGGGCTTATGAGAAAAAGTATCGAGCCAGTCGGATGAAAAATCCTTTCGGCCCTTTTTTGGGGTCTATTTTTGGGCAATCCATGTCCCCAAGCGAAATTTGTTTTGCATTTGAGTGTCCTCTTGACACATGTCCTTACGGCTGCTAGTTTCAAAATGATAAGGGACAAAACCTTGTTTGTTTCATTACTGATCCCCTAACACGCTCCCTCTCCCATGAAAATATGTGGTCCTCTTGGATTGGGGAACGATTCAAAAATTTTTCTAGCAAATCAGACATCCAAGGTCAAACATGTCCCCTTTTACACTATAAAGCCTATCTGTAAACATTTGGCAATCTGCATTATTTATGGACCTTGCCGGCTGTCTCAAAATTTTTATCAAATATCCTGGATGGGTAAAAGGGGCCGGATAGCAAAAATAGACCCGAGAGGGGGGTTAGTTACCCTCCAATAAATTCTATCAGTACCTTCTCCGTAAAAATTAAAATCATTTCATTCTAATTTCATTGGTTCAAATCATCAGTACTAATTCGAAATACTATGCTTCAACAAAGTAAACGAATTGCTTCAGAAATCGCCATTCTTAGTTTCAGAATTAGTATTTAAGCATCCGTTTTCAAAAGAATAAAAAGGAAATGTTTGATAAAAAGAATTGTCCTTTTAAAATGGTAAAATTAAATTGAAAATAACGACTATAATTGTCCTAAGATTCTAGTTATGCTTATAACCTTTATTAGCATTGTAATGTTCTTGTTTCTTCATGTTGTTGCTGTTTCGGCAATTTTAAACACACTGTTCAAGTTAAATATCTTTTTCAGTAAAGCTTAAATGACGAGGCTCTTTGCGCTAAAGTTTTTTTTACTGTATTAAAAGGTAGAGTTGAGAAAAAGATTCAAACTTTAGCGTAAAGAGCGGGGCGTTGAGGAAGGAACAGCTCCTTTCATATACGGAGTAATTTCTGTTCGTTTTAAATTTTAATGTCGCTCCTTACTTTCAGTTAAAAAAACTCATTTGCTCCAAACTAAATAGTAAGCTAAATAGCCTACTTCAGGAGAATGTTCCATGCTTGTTTCTCGACTAAAGTCATTATTATTACAGATGCTGATAAACCATGGATCACACGCGACCTCAAAGACCTAATTAAGACTCGCTGCCGCGTTCACAGCAATGGCAGTTCAGTTTTTTTCAGCCAAGTTGCAGAACCATTTTGTCAAACTGAACAGGCGAGCGAAGAGACAATATGTGAAGGACAAAATTATGCCCTTACTTACGTCAGATTCACACAAATGGCATTCGTCAGTAAAAAGAATTGCGGGTAAAACGAAACCCAGTGACTTAAGGGTATTGAAAGAGGATGGTATCTTGTTAGCGGCTACGGAAGTGAACTCCTTTTTTGTTGGCATTTGTGCCACCTTTCCGTCAATCACCAGTTCAGAAATCGAGTCTCTCATTACTGAAGCAGACACTGATGATGTAGGTGAAATTTTCGAGTTTGCCGTTTACAAGGAACTTCAGAAGCTGAATAGGAAGGTTGCGTCCTACCCTGGCGAGTTTCCGTTACGTGAGTTCGCTATTTTTCTCTCCTCCATTATTAACCAGCATTTCCAAGAGCAAATGTTCCCTAGTGCTTGGAAGAGAGCGTACGTTCGCGTCATACCCAAAGTGAAGAGTCCCAAATCTTGCAACCAATTCCGACCTATCTCAATAGACCCGACACTGTCTAAGGTGTTGGAAACGTTTATATACCGCGAGCTGATCTCACCGATTTCTCCTTGTTTTGGCTAATATCATTACGGATGCTTGAGAGGAAGCAGCACAACTGTTTACTTAGTGAGAACGTATCAGCTTAATGTCGAGTGGCTTGACCGAAGAAGTGCGATTGTCAATCTTCTAGTGGATTACCGAAAAGTCTTTGACCTTATCCGACATTTCATAGCTGTGACAATTTTACGCGCAATGGGTGCACGCAAGCATATTCTCCTTTTAGTGATCAATTTTTTGCAAGACCGTTTCCAGTTCTTCTACAGTCTTTTCCCTGGAGATACCAACTCCGAATGGGCTGAGCGAGGCTAGATCATTGTGTGAACAGATTTTTAAAACTCGGACGACTAAATATATAACCACGCATCTTTTCACAGAAGGAGGGTGGTTTGACAAGAAATGCAGATAAAGATCCTTTTGGGCAGAACCATTCCTAGGATTGGTGATGTCCACGGAAAAATTAATTACATCGCCTCATCCTGACTCAAATACAAGAATAAAAGCCAAGTCAAAATGAAAAAGTTGATCCCCCAACCGCACCCCCCAGCTGCAGCATCCCAGCAGCTAGACCAGTTCACCCACCCCCGCCCTAGAAACGGCTCTGATTGTGGGTGAGCTTCTCGTGCATAGAGAGTTCATTATTATGTGTATTTTTTAGAATTAAAACATCTAAGAAATTCAGACCACAAAATTCCAAGCTCTAACGTAAATTGAAGATTTAAATCGAAAGTATTCAAATAAAACAACATGTAAATTCATTTTCATGTTCCCAAAGGGACAAAATAACTTCAGCAAAACGAAGCCAGAAAGTGTTTCAGGAGAAAATTATTCAAAACAAAATTGTGCACTTCATGTACGCTTCTTGTGATGTCAATAAATGTGAACACGTCTTACAAAGAAAAATAGAGGATAATTTTGCTAGGTCATATTACAATACCTTAGAATTTGATACAATAATGACCCTGGTTTGCCTGTGCAACTATCTTTGTATTTTAGGTTCAGAGACAAATTTTTGCTTAAAGCTATGTTTTTATCGATGGCAACCATTTTGTCTCCCTAGTAGGAAGATTTCAACATGGATTTCATAGAAGATTCTGCTTTGAATAGTTTTCTGTTGATACACTTTATGACGATATTTTGTCTATTTGGGACCATGAAAATGATTCTCTAACCGTTTTTTTGTCCATTTTAATACTTTCTCAGATGGTAACTTTCGTAACAAACTTCTATTTTCGTATATTTTTATTACGTATATGCGGGGGTTTGACCCCTCTTTAATACCTTGCTCTTTACACTAAAGCTTAAATTTTGTCCCAATTTCTTGAGAATGACCCCTGAATCACAAAAGCCGTAGAATAAATCTATTTTGGACAGATTATAGTTGCAGCGGTAGCTACAACCTAGTAAAGAGCGAACCACAGCCCATACTAACCAAAAATAAAGAACACGTTTTGAAAAAAGCTGCCTAGTGAAAAAAAGGCCATTTCGGTCTGATTCAGGAATGGTAACTATTATTTCGGTTTGTCTTAAAAGTAAAAGTTTATTGCGAAAGGAAAATTGTGGTGATTTCGAAAAAAAGCCGGAAATCCCCTCGAGAATAGCGTCACATCGAAATTAAGTGTTGCATTGGGATCAGCATGGTCGAAAACCTTACACGAGGAAATTACAGTTCCCCTCCCTGAACAACAAGGAAATAGATGGTTTTGATGAATTTATGAAAATGCGACCTGATGACCACCCTGATGATAGGCTTATCCAAGAATCGAAATTACTTATGAGCACTTTAGATTACTTACTAAAGACCAAAAATCATTTAAACATTTTAAACTGCTTGTAAACGCCTATGAACACTTATAAATGCTTTAGACCGATTATAAGCACTATTGCTCAGTTTTAAACGTATATATCACTTATGAACACTTAGATTACTTATAAACGCTTTAGATAACTTGTACATGCTTTTGATGACTTAAAAGCACGTTAGATCCCTTATAAACGCTTTGTATCACTCATAAACTCGGTAGATTATTTACAAACCCTTTAAATCACTTATAAAAACTTAACATCGCTTATTTGCTTTAGATCATTTGTAAACACTTTAGGAAACTTAAATTCTTTACATAACTTGTAAACACTTTTGAACACTTAAAACGCTTCAGGTCATACAAACGGTTTAGACCACTTATAAAATCTTTAAATCAAAAATAAAGGCCGTTGATTACTTAAAAACGTTTCAAATAATTTATAAATTCTCTGGAATACTTATAAAAGTGCTTTCAACACTTATACGTGCAGATTCTAAACGCTTTGCAACAGTCTTTAATGCTATAACATTAAAAGCGTGAGATGACTTATAAACACTTTAGATTACTCATAATTACCCTAAATCCTTTAAACACTTTTGAATAGCTGTAAACGGTTTGGCTACGGCATCCCCGGTTTTATGCGATGCGGCGAGACTTAAACCCTCGGCGAAATTTGGCTAGCTAAAACTACGACGATGAATGCAAAGCAGAATAAAAGTTTGGATACGGTATCCCCGTTTTTTTTTGCGATGCGACGAAACTTGCGCCCTCGTCGAAATTGGGATAGCTAAAAATTCGATGATGAATGCGAAGCAGAGAAGAAGTTTGGCTACGGCATCCCTTGTTTTATGCAGTGTGACTAGACTTTCACCCTCGTCAAAATAGGGCTAGCTAAAAATACGGTGATGAATGCGAAGTATAGCAAATTTTGGCAACGGCATCCCCAGTTTTATTCGTTGCGACGAGACTTTCGCCCTCGTCGAAATTAGGCTAGCTAAAAATACGGCGATGAATGCGAAGCAGAGTATTAGTGTGGCTACGACACCCCCAGTTTTATGCGATGCGACGAGACTTTGGCCCTAGTCGAAAAATGGGCTAGCTACCATCATATCAAGAAGATAAGGCTTAAATTGTGGCTGCTGGAACCTATGCTCGATAAAATGCCCCCTGACACAATCTTTTATAGCTGAAGAATTCTTACGAGAATGTGTCTACGGACCCACCCACTAGAGACGAAGAAGTCCAGGAAATCAAACTGCTTAAAAACCACAAAGTCCTGGAATAGATGGCGTCCCTGCTGAGCCGCTGAAAGCTCTGCCCGAGTCGACCGCAGATGAGCTCCATGAACTTGGTATGGATGTATGAGACAGTGAATACATCCCCAATGAGTGGAAGACATCGATAATTGTCCATATCTTCAAAAAAGGAGACCGAATGGAATGTAAGAACTACCGAAACATATCCTCATCCCCATTGTTGCAAAGATATTCGCAATTATGCTTCTAATTAGATTCCAAGACACTAGAAACTCCCTAGCGCGACCCAACCAAGCAGGATTTAGACCGGGCATGGGCTGCAGTGATCAGATCTTTAGCTTACGACAGGTCCTTGAATATCCCTTCAAACGCCAAAAGGAGACAATCAAAATCTTCATCGACTTCATCGCGGCCGTGGAATCATGACCCTTGAAACTGGAAAGTTAAAGTGATAACTTTTTGATAATTCTAGATCTATTGGGTGCTTTAAAAGTTCTTCAAAAATTTAAAAGGCTGCTAGCACTTGTAATTTTGATACCTCTCCTGATGTTCTAAGAACACTGGCTTAATAAAAACAATCATAGGAAAAACAAACAAATACCATCCGTGACCATCCTTTCCAAAGCAAAAAATGTTTTTCTTTTTTTGTAGTTGGGAGCTTAAAACCTATACTTTAAAGTTCTCTGATATTGTGAATGTAATTAGGTGATTTTCATAAAGATATATTCCCTTTTCATGAGTGTTTTTTCTCGCTTTTCCAAAATCTTACATACTAGGAATCTTTAACAAAAACGCGTTTTGAAAAAACTGTCTAGGGAAAAAAATGCCATCTGATATTGATTCAGGAATGGAAACTATTATTTTGGTTTATCTTAAAAGTAAAGAAATTTATGGTAATTTCCATAAAAGCCTTAAACCCCTCAAAGATGACGTTGGATCCAAATAAAAAGAGTACCATTGGAATTACCATGGTTAAAAACCGTTCACAGGGAGTTTACAGTGCCCCACCTTGAACAGCGAAGAAAATCACTTTTTTGCAACGGTTGCACTGATGTGTCTCCGTTTTTGGGGCTAGCAGGTTACCAGATCGTCATAGAGAGATGTTCAATGGCTCATTTAGAAACTATTTCTCATATCTACGAAATTTGTATAAATTCCACCCTCTTCATGTGCCATATAGTAGCTGCAGCAGTATTCTAGTAGCTGCAGCAGTCTAGCAGCCTAGCAGATGAATTAGTAGTAGGCGTCTTACTGATCGTCTTATTATTTACAAATTATGTCATTTTCAAATTTACATTAATGCTGATTGTATTTTTACGCTTCTATTTTCCTTTTAGAGAAATAATTGATAATGAAGAGCATGATTATGAAGACGAATACACAGATTTTGATGATTGCGAGGAGGAAAGACAAGACTGGAACAAGAAGTAAAAATAAACTGTTGAATAATTATATTTTAGAATAATTGGACCATGGCCCAAAGGCTTTAAATTTGACTTTCAATTAGACGAAAAAAAATTGGCCCAGTTTTGGTCCCAAGTTTTGGACGATTCCTTTAATTTCAAAATTTTCTAGTATATTAGGTTCCATTGACCCAGTGACTTGGGGTTGCAAGTTTCAATTCGTCCAGGGAAAACACTTTTTTGCCTTTTTTCTCGCTCATTTTTCAAGAGAAGAAAATTTGTCATAAATTTTTTTATTTCAAAAATTTCGCATTTATTCTTTATTCTTAAAGTTTTATTCCAAGACTTACTGATTGAAGTTCCAAGCCAATAAGCAAGTTTTTAGGTTTGTTTAAAGGCCCTTCTTTTATTCGAGTCAAATTTTTTTGTTCAATCAGATACCCTTGGCCCAAGGAATTAAGAATATAATCTTCACATCAATCAGGAACGCAAAGTTTTTTGGTTTAGCTTCCGGTCCCCTAATGCCCTTCCCTTCAAAAAATTAACGTACACTTAGCCCAGGGAACCGTCTACAGATATTTAGAATCGATCGGCAAGTCATGATAGGCATAACCTTTTTTTTGTACCATAGAGCCTGCCGTTGAAAAATGGGCAATTTACATTGTATAAAATCCTTGTCTCTGAGACTCTGTTGGATATAGAATATCCAGAGGAACAGGCATTGGACCTTTTAACTATTCTAAGCAAGATTGATACGTAAAAATCCATTCCGATACCAAAAGGCTCCAGGGAAAGGGTAGTTTACCCTCTAATAACTTTCGGTCCTTAATAAGGTTACTAAAACCTTCAATGTCCAATTGAATGTGCCTCTCTAAAATTTTCATGACAACTTCTTCTGAACTAAAGTGGCTAGGGGAAAAGGCATGGGAGACAGGCCGTTCTTTGCTATGTCTACATATTACGTAGACTAAGATTAAATTGACTAAAGCCAATTGCCATTTGCACCCCGATCTGCGGTCTAAATTTGCATTTGTATGACAATTTTTAGACAGACATTTTAATATGTGCCTCCAGAGTCTATACGGAAAATGCAGTCCTTCGGGCAAGAGGCAGCACAATTATTTCGAGCGATTGTGAGCATAGCTATGAGCATAGAGTGCTTTTTAATCAAAATAGGAATTTTCCGACAAAATACAAACTGTGATGAAAAACCAATTTATTATCAACTTTGGACAGCTCCACCTCTGACCTGTTTTACCTCTGACCTCTTACCTGTTAGGAAACTTCAATTTTTAAAGTAATTTATAAGAAAACCCTTAAAAGGATGAACTTTAATTTGCCACTTTCTATAAAGAAAATCGTGCTTTGAGATAGCCTGCCATATCTGCTAAGTCAGGAATCTTTTCATCTCTAGCGAAGCTTTTCAAAGTAGAATTTTGACCTTAGAGTACTCAACCTAGTTCATACTAGGTTGAATCGGTAATACGAAGAACTTCCTAAAACGTTAACAGGGGGATAATTCTTAAGGCACTTAATCAGTGAAACGCATTGAAAGGAATTCAAATAAAGCAAGAAATTTGTTGCCAAGCTTTTAAAAGCGTATTTCTGCTTGGATAGAAAGTTTCACAATATTGAAAAGAAAATTTTGTGGGAGTAAGATTCTCCAGGCTGAATTATTTTCTAAATGATTTCAGGGGTTTCAATATAGGGGAAGGGGGAATGTCAGGGCCAATTGTCCCGTTTACTTTTTTTTCTTAAAAACAAATGAACAAAATTAGTTCAACACTCATTCCGAATATAATTATCACTGTCTTATGACCATCTCGCAATTATCACAGATGATCCACATTATAAATCCAATTCTTATTTTATATGCACTGAATTAGAAAGAGTTAGGAAAGTCACAGACGACGTAGGTTCTGCTGACCTAATCTACTGAAAAATTCAGATTTCGCTGAATTGGTCTGTCGAAATTTCATCAATTAGCACAATTTGGAAGGGAAAATTTTCAAAACTTCCTATGCACAACGCAGCATATTTCGGAAATTTCACTTCTGTCACAAACCTTCTTTTTTCATTTTATGTCACCTATATTATAATACTCTCCAGAAAAGGAACGTCAAAACTGTTCCGAGTTCTGCAGTATTGTATTTAACAACAGATTCACAACAACAAAAAATCAGCTTTAGCGATAAACAAAAAAATCAACAGTGGCAATGCCGAGAGTCGGTTTTTGTCGATGGTGGCGAGCGTCATGAGCTACTGATTTTTGTCAATATTGCTCCGGCGTTGAGGCAAAGCCAGATGCAAGCATGGCAGCAACTAATAAGAGTGCTTAGTCATGAGATTCGCAATTCACTGACTCCTGTATCCAGTTTGGCGGAATCTCTGCACGCAAAACTAGAGCAACCTCGTCAGCAACAAGCACTTGAAGTCATTAGTGAGCGCTGTCAGCATTTGCAAACCTTTGTTGAGCGTTACGCTGCCATTTGTAAGCCCTTAAAGTTACAAATACAGTGTTTAAACCTAGAAGAGATGTTACTCAAACTGCAAGCTTTGTATTCCGATCTTATTTTTGAGTTTGACTTGCGTAATCGCGAAATCAATGTCGACTCGGCATTTTTTGAACAAGTACTGATTAATATCGTCAAAAATGCCCAAGAAGCAGGCGCGACCACCTTGAAAATTCAAGCGCTGGATCGTGGTGACGCTATTGAACTGCGGTTTGCTGATAATGGACATGGAATTGCTAATGCCGATAATTTGTTAGTCCCACTATACAGCACCAAACCTGAAGGTCAGGGTTTAGGGTTGAGTTTATGTCGACATATTATTGAACATCACGGCGGTAAATTTACTTTAGATAATGCAGATGCCGGTGGTGCAGAAGTAACGATTCGACTACCACTTTGACGACAGCTAACCTGACGTGGGCTCTCATGCCAAATCGGTCCGAAATCGGACCGTTCGATTCCGGAATCGGACCAATCTAGTTCTCTCCTCACGCGGACAAACTCATAAGATATTGAAAAATAAAGATTTATCTTCATGGCATGCTATTTGAATTGTCTATTGCATCAAGCGAGTAAATAGGGGAAGGTGTGATGGATGTGGTAAAGAGCAAAAAATCGAGAAGGAAGCTACTGGGCATGAATCCGGTAGTTATTATCGGTCTTTGTGCAGTAGCAGCGGCAGCTTATACGCTAACAAATGAAAAGTCGGTGTCAGTAGAGCGCGAGGATTACTTAAGATTAAAAAAATAGTTTTTCAGAATTAAGGTGGGTATAGACCTGCAATTTTTACAATCTTCTAATCCTTATAAATTACACATTTTCACCCTGGATTTATTCTTGAAAGCTGTTGCGGATGAAAATAGTGACAAAACTAATAATTTTTAGAGGTTTTGCAAGTTCAGGGTGAGGGAAACGGTTTAAAAACTAATATTAAGAAGACTAGGTCGTTCTTACTAAAAATAAGGCAAGGAGAAGAGGTGTAGGGTAAAGAGAAGATAAATCAAATGAAGAGCTTGATTTATCTAGGTAGTAGTATCATTCTAAACAATCAATCTAAAGATTATAAAAAACAATAATAATAACAAACAATAAATTTAACTACCAACGACTCGTCAAAAATGTAAAACTTCCTCTTGTAATTTTTTCACAGCCAATGAGTCCTAATCTCAGCTCTCGTATATAACTTCCTAGTCTTTCTAACCTATATACTGCAACTCTAAATAAAAACAAATGGACAGTGAATATTATAATAGAAAGAATAACAAGTTGCTTAAATTTTTCAACGACTGGAATTAATCCCACACGAAACAAATTCCAATAAATTCAAGAATAAGTAAATGGTCAAGCTACAAGTTATTCAAGAAAACTACGGTTACTCACAAACTGCTTAAACATTAACTTAAAAAAAAAGTCGAATCTACTTGCCCTGACACGTTTCTTTGAATCCCATGTTTTTTCAATAGATCCAAAAGATAAATAAGAATCAACTGAGGCTCTATTTTTATTTGCATTTTTCCTTTTTGAGTATATCATCAATCTAAGATAAGCAATATCAATGACAGATTAAAAAAAAAAGTGTCGTTGCTTTCAACTGCAGACACGAAAAAAATAAAATATTTATATCAATTATGTGGAGTTACGCCTTCAAAGCTAGAGCAGTTCGATAAATAGCTGGATAAAATAACAGAACTTACAGTTTTTTAATATTTCTTTTAAAATTTAGTTTTTTTTAAATTAAATTTTAATATTTAATTTTTTAATATTTTTAATAAATGGATAAATTGTTATAAGCATATTTCAAGCTATTAGCCAGCGCCTTTGAATGTATTGTTTATTTATATTTATTTATAATCTGTTTAAATTGTTTTCTGTTAACTTTGTGTGTCATTCATTTGTGTGCTTTTTCCCTTTTCCTTTTATTCTCTTTTCATACTTCATTGTGTAACATTCCATGTCTAGTTGTAAGGGGCAATAAAATTATTTATTTATATAGATTCAAATATAGATTTTTAAATATAGATTATAGATTTATATAGATTTAAATATGAAGCAAGTCAGAATCCAAAAGTCAGTTGACAGCTATCAAAGGGGGATGTATTATGATAAAAGCCCGGAACCAACTAAATTGTTGCATTTTTAAATTTCTCATGCTTGTGCTCAACGTTTTAAACATTCAAAAGTCTAATTTCAGTCAACAGGCGATTTATGAAAAATATTAAGGTGACTTAGGAGGGGGAAACGAATTTTTTCAAAGTCGGGGTTTATCTAGATCTTCTACTTTTGCACCGACAAACGAACAACTATATCATTACGAACATTATTTGTACATATGAATATTTGGTCCCCTGTTATACAAATTATTATTGTCATGTTTCTGCCACAGTGCGTAGTATTTATGGTGAAGCAAGTAAAAATTTGAAACTCAGATAACAAACGGAATGTGTTTCTTTAAAAGCTCAGAATCAACAATTTTGTCAACTAAAAATGACGTTTTGAAACTCCTAGTCATACTTCTGCCTTTCAACCTTCAGGGATTTTATTTCAATCATCACACGATTTATGAAAAACATTAGTGGGGCTTGGAGGGGAAAATAGATTTTCTCAGTATTAACATAACTAGATCTTTTTTTTGTACTTCAAAATTGTAGCATGCCAATTTTCAGAGAAAAATTTCGCTTTTTTAGGGGAAAAAATACAACGCCATTTTAGAGAAAAACAATTATGAAATCGTTTTAGAGAAAATAAAAAAATTACAGTACCTTTTTAGACAAAAAAAAATAAAGATATACAATTCTTGTTCATTTAATATATTAAGATTTCAAGTGTTTTTGCGACTTTTTATTGACGGGATTTCCTCAATGCGCTCAGCGCTGAAATCACGCCCGACGCCGGCACGCAGGGTTTGCGTGATCTGTTTGGCCGTAACAACCACCTCCTCAATGGTGGCAGATTGGGCAACAACCGGGTCAACGACCCGTGTGCGCCCCAGTTCCAAGAAGATATTCTCCACCGGATTGGCCGAGTAGCCGCTGCCGCTGGCGAGCTCTACACGATAGGGGCCGCCGACCTGCAAGCCGCGCGCTGTGATCGCGCCCGTGCTGGTGGACGTGCCGATTTGTGACCGGCCGGTGGGGATATGAGTGATCTGCACCGACAAGCCGGCCGGGGTTGCGCCGTCCTGGGTGGAAACCACGACGCGCATGACCGAGGTGGTGGCCTGGGCAAAAACGGTTCCAGAGGTTGTCAACAAGGCCAGAAAAAGGCCCGTAGTGATGATTCTTGCGATGGTGGCGGGTGAGTGGAGTCTTGTCATTGTCTATCCCCGTGTCAGCGATTGGCTGACGCGAGTATACAAATTTTTAACCTCCGTTGGTGCGGGTCCTAAGGTTAGACCGCAAGACTGTCCGCTAACGTGTTGTTTTGGGCTCGGGGCGGGTCAGTAATGCATACCGCTAACGCATTTGCGCTGCCCCGAGCCCAACGTCATATCCACCATCACGCCAGCAACATGACCAGCGCGGGTACGGCAACAACCGCGATGCCCGTCACAATGCTCTTGGTCACGTTATAAACGCGATTGACGGTTTCATTTTGAGTCAGAATTTGCGTAGTCATTTGCGTGTTTCCTTGTCTGTTGTGTTGAAGTTGAATGTAACCATAACAGTAACAATTACATTTAGCAAATAGTAATTGAAGCTGCTACAATTACATCCACTTTCCAGCGAGGCGGGCGCAACGCTATGAGCAAAAATGTGAGATTCCCTGTCGCCGTGCATGTCATGGTGGCGCTGGCTTACATGCGCGACCGCTATGTGAACTCTGAAGCACTGGGCAGCAGCGTCGCGACCAATCCGGTGGTCGTGCGACGCATTGTTCAAGCCTTAAAAAAGGCTGGCCTAATCACCAGTTCAGTGCTTTCCAGTTTGCAGACACGCGTAACCGTGGGCTGCGAGAATTCGCGACAGCGTCGGCAATCTCCTGATCATTGCATCGGTTTTCGCTCTCGTTCTTCGGTACTCTTCGCCCGTCAGTTTGCGCATTGCCGCTAGTCCAGGCGGCGGATGGTTGAAGTGAATTCCGTGCTGGTGTGGATAGAGTCCAGTTAATATCGTGGCTAAGGAAGGCCTGCAAACACTCATCGGCACGTAGCCGTTTGGATAGCGAGCCGACGTTCGGGCCAGCTGATCCAGGGTGGGTGTATGAACGAGTTTGTTACCCATAAAGCCGAAGTCGCGATACGATTGATCATCCGCCAAAATCACGACAACGTTCGGTTGATCTGTTGAAGGTGTCGAGCCAAAGACGGCGCTCATCAATAGCAAGGTGATCATTGAGGCTTCCCCTGGAAGGGAATTACACAAGTAAGTTTATTTGGGTTTGATATTGGATGATCGCCTTCTTGCGGGATCAGTAATGACCATTTCCCCAATCAATTGTTCGTAGACGAGGATTGAAGGAGTGCCTATTTCGAGTTTGGACGACGAATTTTTTTCGATAGTGGATTGAAGCTTCTTGAAAATCTGCTGCTCCGCGTCGGCCACAAATTCAATCAGCTTTTCAGTTGACTCTTGGAGTTGATCATCAAATTGCTTTTGATCCAACTTGTCCTTTAGGTTTGCGAATTTCCTAATGGCTCTAGGCCCGATTGAAAACAGCAACCGGAGTCGCTGGAAATTTCGATACTTTTTCAATTGAAAATCGAGAAACTCTTTCTCGATATCGGCATTCACTTTCTTCGAGAACTCAAAATAGACTTGTTCTCTGTTTGCGCGAGGGTCGACCGTGACTTCACGATCCATCAAGTCAATAAGCAATTCCTTTTGAGCTGGTGACACGTCAGAATCGAGATTGCGCGCGATGGTGCCCAAATCACCATGCCGCGGCGTCCAGCGTCGTTGTGCAGCCTTGGAGACACGCAGCCCCGAAAACTTCGAAGTCCGGAAAACTGGATTAGTTCCGGCCAAAAGCAAGAGTCTGCGTTTCATGGTGTAACCTCTCCTGTTGGTTGAAACCGCGGCCTGCGGCCCGCGAAACATCAAGCTTGTCACAATCGCCCGAGCGGTGGCAAGCCGGTGACCGACTTCGCGCCGACAATAACGCGACGGTTGTCCGGCCGGGGTCTACAGGATACGCAGACAGGCCACGTCCACTGCCTGAGAAAGCGCGAAAACCATGCCCTCCCGAGACGGCGCGATCAGACGAGCCGAATCCTATTTCGATTCCGGCGGATTCCTGCGCGATATCAGCCAACTGGTTTCAATTGAAACGGAAAGCCAGAACCCAGGTCAAAGGTCCGAACTGTACCGCTATTTGCGCGAGGCCATCGCTCCGCTGCTCGAGGGCATCGGCTTCGACTGCGAGCTATCCGAAAACCCGGTGTCCGAGGGCGGGCCGCTTCTCATCGGCGCGCGCATGGAAGATCCGGACGGCCCGACGATCCTGACATACGGCCACGGCGACGTGATCCGCGCGCAAACCGCACAGTGGCGCGATGGCCTGCACCCCTTCGGCGTCGCCGTCGAAGGCGACCGGATATACGGGCGCGGAACCGCCGACAACAAATCCCAGCACCTCATCAACCTGATGGCCTTGTCATCGGTGATCGAAGAACGTGGCTCGCTGGGTTTCAACATCAAGATCGTGGTTGAGACATCCGAGGAAACCGGCTCGGCCGGCCTGGCGGATTTTTTCACCCTGCACCGGGACAGGCTTGCCGCGGACGTTCTCATCGCATCGGACGGCCCGCGGCTGCAACCGGACGTTCCCACCTTGTTCATGGGCACGCGCGGCGCGTTGAATTTCGACCTGGAGGTCGTCCTGCGCGAAGGCGCCCACCATTCCGGCAACTGGGGCGGGCTGCTGGCCGATCCGGCGGTGATCGTGATCCGTGCGATCGCGTCCATAACCGATGCCCGCGGGCAGATCAGGGTGCCTGAATGGCGGCCGACGAGCCTGACGCCGGACATCCGCGAGGCGCTTCACGGCCTGCCGGTCGGCGGCGGTGGTCCCGCCGCCAAATGCAAGAGGAAAATGGTATTCCATCACCCCCAAGCCCCATGAGAGTAAGGCTACGGGGTCTTCTATGCCCAACAAACAAGCTGTTGATGTTAATGTAAGAGTAAATTTATTGATATTTATTAGTGCTAAAAAACTAATGTATATTCATGTTCAGACTAAGAACGGGAGTTATAAGTAGCATCTTATTGGTTCTAAAAATAAACCATTCTCTGAAGGAGGACCCCTCGGTCCCAAAAGAAATAGACTTTTCACCATGCTTTTAGCTATTAGTAGTGTTTTGAAAATAAGGTGCTATTGAAATTCTGCATTCTCCTGTTGAAACACGCTTTACTGTTACCTCTAAGAAGGGGATTTGACGAGTCACTGGTCCTCTGATTAACAATATGTTTCTTTTGTTCTTCTTAATAACGGGGGAAATTATCCGGGGGCCCTTGCTATACTTTTGAGGCGAGACCCCAGGGAAATAGCCAAACATAAAAACATTCTTTTCATGCTAATGACTAAGATCTTCATGCTTCTAAAAATAATGCAATCGAACCTTCAAAACTTTTTGAAGAGGGTATTTGAGGTTACTTAGAGTAATATTCCTTTTCAGCATAATAACGGGTCCCTAAACCCTAGATCAATATCTTTCTCACAGCTTAAAAATATAAAATGCTTCATGAGGTAAGAGTTTGCATTCTTATTCCTGGCCATCAATGATGACCTCCCAGCATGGATCAAGAATCTGCTGACCGATGTCTTTCGGGAAGAAGAAGAAGCAGCATTGGATGTCAATACCCCCTCAGTAAGTTTTTTAAGACTCTTTAGAACATTATAATACCTGAAACGTAAAGGGGGAAAATTTAAGCGGTAATTTCTGGTCATTGAATTTCAGCTCGTGGTGTGATGGGCTATGGACCCGAAGAGTCACTTTGTACAAGTATGATCATTAAATTCTTAACTGGTAGTGAGGTCTCAATACATTTGATGGGTATTTTGGACCCTATACAACGGACTATTTTGAGACTAAGCAACAGACTGGTGCAAAGTCGTACGCAGTTTTCCTGGGTGTTGTGAGAGCAACATTTTGGTTTTGTTTCCTCGCTTCTATTAAACACTGAAGTTGTTAATCTGTAAGGATGTTAAAATAAATACTAGGTACACAAACTCGAAAAAAATACAAACCCCTCATCGCTGAAGATGAGCGTAGCCTTATAGCCGATTATTACTTAGAAGTCCCCTACATGTCTTACCACTGGAACCAAATTGATCTTACCATCAAATACACCGAAAACAAATAATAGGTACACCAACTAGCAAAACTTTCGAATCTCTCAATACCGAAGATGGTTATGAGCTAACAGCCGACTGTTGCTTAAAACTTCACTATATGTATCAAAATTGGTATGGGCCTATTTTTGGTTTCAGTGTATACCTTACTACTGAAGTCGTCAGCCCCTTTAAACATTTAAACTGGTATTTTGTATATGAAGGAATTTTTCTTTCAAAAAATGGATGACATATACTTGATCAGCTCATCAACAGCTATTGACTGCCGCCGAAAAAAAAAATATATCTGTCTTAGTTCAAAAATTGACTTTTTTGCCGTATGCCAAGTTTCTAACGTCATCACTTAGAAAGGAGCGAAGGATAAACTCTAATTTCTTTAGCAATGAGGGAACTTTAACGTTTAAGAGGCACATCTGACACCATTTCTGAATCGGCCTATTTTTGGTTTCAGTGTGTGCCTTACTACTGAAGTTGTCAATCCCTTCAAACTTTCAAACTGATATATTTCATGAAGGAATTTTTCTACCAAAGAATGGATGACATATGCTTTAATCAGCTCATCAAGAGCTATCGACTGCTGTAAAAAAAAATCGGTCTTTCTTAGTTCAAAAGTTGACTGTTTTGCCATAGGCCAAGTTTCTAACGTCATCACTTAGAAAGGAGCAAATTATAAACTTAATTTTTGGCCCCAGGCAAGAGTTCTACGGAGCTTTCTAAAATGGAAAGTTTTATTCATCAAGCTGGCCTAAGGTTCACAGTTCCTGTGAAAATACGTAAAAGTTAGACCTTTATCACTTTCTAGGAATAAGCTGAAATCCGGGTGCTAGGAAAAAAATGATGAAAACAAACAAATAAACACGCATCTATTATCTTTTTTTCTGGCAAAAACTGCAAAACACCGCATTTTTCTGTAGGGCTTTTGGTATAATGAATCTGACGGTGTGATTCTGATTCGACCCACATTATATTTTGGAGGTGTTTCAGCATTTTTTCCAAACACGTGTAAATTTTCTCAGGCGCGTAATTTTTGATGGGTAAGATGGGTAACTTTTGCTCAGCATTGAAATGCGATTTTTTTATGTATCTATTGGTATCAAAATTCCATTTTTTTACAGTTTTGGTTACTATTGAGCCGGGTCGCTTCATGTGGAATATGTTTAGTTTGTCATAATTCTATTTTATTTCCAAAGTTCAGAAAATAAACTGTGAAGCAATGACCATACAGGCCAATTTTGAGCTCATAAGCAAAAATGGATTTTCTCTACACGGCTGCTAGTCAATGCGCTCAAATATTCGGAATTACCACCCCCAATTACCCAAAGAACCACCCTCAATCCAACTGTAGTAGATTGTACGCCAACCCTTGAAAGATACAGGCCCTTAGATCTTGGACTAGTGAAAAGATTGTCTATGGCATTTCGGTAGTTTTTTTTTTTAATACTATATTGTTGTTATTTCTAAAGCAATTTAAGGGTATTCGTCTTTTTTCTAGTTTTGTTATCCTTCATTTTGCCGCTAAGCATTATAGTGATATTTTTAGTTAATTATTTATATATTTATTAAATTAATTGTATTTCTTGTTTCTAATTGTTGATATTATATTGTATTTCGAGTGCATTGATTTAAAGGAGTATTGGAGTATCGTAGACCAATTAAAAAAGTAAATAGCGGAAACGAAATGATTTTAATATACAATGATTCTACGCCATTTTCGGTATTTTCTGGCCATATTCTATTCCATATTCATAATATATTTTCTAGTAATTTTCTAGGCTAAGTTCTAAGCCATTTTAGGCTATCTAGGCCATTTCATTGATGAAAACATGTAAATAATAAGGTCATAAAATAACCAAAAAAAAAGGATATAACAATTATTAACAGACTGAATCAAACTTTTTAAGTTTTAATGTCACTCCTTATCATTAGATAAAAAAAACTTGTTTTTTTTATTTAATATCCCATAGAATCGAGTTTCCAGTTTCGAATCAAATACTACAAGCGTTTCTCGTAATTCAGCTGCCGAATAAATAGAGAGCACAAAAATCAGTCTTTCCGACTAATCTCGGCGGAAGGACTTTGTCAAAAATGTAAAATCTATTAATTCTTATGAATATTAATATATAACATTTTAGTTCAGATTTATCAACAGGAAGTTTCAAGTTTAGATTGTTTAGCTTATATTACTACCGAGCCTACTAGGTTGGCTTTTATTTAATTCCAGTTAAGAGCAAGAGGTGATCCAAACGAAATTCTAACAAGATTAGGATAAGTTCACCTTTAATCAACAAAAAACTTTTCCTCCGAGCTCTCACTAGCGTAATATGGCATGCATACTGACACTGTGAAATATTTCACAAAGGAAAAGAGGGCCGCCTAAATAGTGATTACACAACAACAGTTAAAAAGCATACAAATTTATCGGAAAATACTATAAAAATTGAAATCCGAGCCGGGCAAGCCTCTGCACCACTCCCCCAACATGCTTGCCCATATTACTGTATACCAGCTTCAAGAGACAACAGTACTTTTTATGATAAAAATAATGGAAAGTGAGACTTCTTTTACTTATAGTTATACAAGTTTATTACTATTTCCAATGGAATTATCGCATTCACCCGGGAAATGTGATCTTCGTATCTTCCCCAATTCAATTTCTTCATTCAAATCAGAAGAATAATGCAGCAAGTTTATCTACTCAATTATTTGGCAAACCTTCATAGGCCTAAATAATTTGGATTGTGCTAAAGGATAGCCGAGTCAAAGATGCGACTAAATTCACCACCAAACAGTTTTTGCTGTCAACATTTGGTTGTTAATAAAGTTTTTAATCTCCTCACTACTGATTTAATTTCCTTGGCAAAAAGTCTAAATTATTATTTTAAATATTTGATTACTGTAATAATTATTATTATTATTAAATTTATTGTTATTATTTTATTTGATGTTATTGTTAGAGAAGGCAACAGTAGCCAGACTCCTGTTTGTAGTGATTTCTGTTGGTTTTAAGCTTGATTTGCATATTCAATGGAAGTTTTACTCTTTATAGGTTTATTTATTCATTTATATTAGTATCTTCTGTATGTTTGTTTGCTAAATAGGCCATATCAAGAAACATATGCAAAAAGAAGTTGGGAAAAGAAAATTTTTGAGAAAGAAATTAGTTTGTTTTTAGAAATAGATTATTGTAAAATTAGTTTTTGTTAGTTTGCTGATACGACAGCTCACTTTTTAGTATGTTATTTTACCAGTCTATTAATAAGTAAAATTGATAAACAACAGTAAACAGTAATGCAATGTGTAATTTATTAATTTTTATTGGAACTTACTTATGATGGTCATTAATTTCGTCAATTAGATTTAACCTTTTCTTGCCCGGTGACCTGGTGGTGACCTGGTGACCAGGTTTGCTATGGCCTTAATTTTGAATTGTTCTTATTGTTTTCCTGATTTTGATTCTTTGTCTAATTTTTCTCGTTTTTGTTTACTACGTCATCTAATTATTTTTTCCCAAAAATATTCTAAGCTGTTTAAATTGAGAGGGCTTGTTTATCAATATTCCAATTTGTCAGATTTTTTTATTAGTTTTGTAATAAAAACTATTACAATATAAATTTATGGTAACTTTTGTGTCGCTTGTTTGAGCTTTGCTTTTCTTCGGTTTTGCTAAAGTTATAAGGTCGAATTTCCAAGGCTATTCCCTTAGAAGTTTATGACCTCTTAATTTTGCTTCTTTCACGCTTGATGCCGTGGAGGCTGGTATTGGTTTCTCCAAGTCTTTAAGTGCTTCTTGGTCTGATTCGATGTCAGTTTCCGAAGAAATTGTGTCTGACGATTTATTATTTAGGTCTCTAGAAGAAGAGTTTTGAGATCTCCGTGTGGACCCTTCTTTTCCTTCGAAAGTTAACGCTCTCCTGGAAGGAGAGGGCCTGTTTATCAATTTTCCTTGTTAATTTTTTGATTTTGGGGAGTTAAAGTATTCTCGCGAATCTGGAGAATAAAAAACGTTGTTTGGGTTACGGACTACGACGGCGACTCGATGGTCGATTTTGTCACGCGGCATCGGGATGAGCCCTTCTTTCTCTATTGGTCGCCCGAGGCGATCCATTCCTTCAACACCGAAGTGCCGGAACGGCTGATGCAGCGAACCACCGCCAAGGGCAAACGGCGCCGGTTGGCAGGGGCAATCGTGGCGGTGGACGATCAGGTCGGCAAACTCCTAAAGGTATTGAAGGACCATGACCTACGCCGGAACACCCTCGTGATCTTTACCAGCGACAACGGTGCCAACGGCGGCGATGGCGGAAGCTCCGCGCCCTACACCGGCGGTAAGGGGCAGGGCACGCAGAAAGAAGGTTGGGTCCGGGTGCCGACCCTTTTCTCCATGCCGGGCGTGCTCCCTGAGGGAACGCGCTATGACGGGCTGATGGCCAATTTTG
This sequence comes from Alatinidae sp. Z8VKAUB7J3, assembly GCA_010016025.2. Classification (NCBI taxonomy): domain Eukaryota; kingdom Metazoa; phylum Cnidaria; class Cubozoa; order Carybdeida; family Alatinidae; species Alatinidae sp. Z8VKAUB7J3. Next base: position 139,474,361 of record JAAAKM020073195.1, read on the forward strand.
ACTTCTACTCCACCATCGCCTCGCTCACGACGCAATCGATCCCGGTGCACTGCGATGGAGTCGACTTGTTGCCTTATCTGAAGGGGAAGGACCAGAGCAACGCGCATGAGTATTTGTTCTGGCTTAACAATCAACCGGATGACGCGGTTCGCCGACATTTGATCGCGGTGCGTTGGCAAGATTGGCGGCTCTATCGCAAGTATGAAAAAGATGCCTGGCAATTGTTCGATCTAAAGCAAGACCCGAAAGAGGAACAGAACGTGGCGGCGCGTCACCCGGATGTGGTGCAACGCTTGAACGCCCGGCATGCCGCATGGCAGGCCACGCTTGAGCCCCTCGGTCGCATCCCCAAAATTGCGCGGAGTGAACCGATCATCCCCGTCGGTCATGGTTGGGCAATTTCGACAGAGGCAAAGTAGGTATATGATCTAAGCGAGGTTGTCTGTGCCGTGTAAAACGAATTAGAGAGAAGGTTTCGTTATGAATATTCGATCCCGATTTACCATCGCCCGGAGGAGCTTTTTGGGCTTACTGGGTGCTTGGGCAGCGTTTGGTGCCCGCACGGTGGCCCGAGCCGTGGCACCTGCCATCAAGGTAACACTTCCCGAGGCGCACAAGGGGACACTGGTATGACTCCCATCACAGAAATTTTGTATTTTGGAATTGGTGGTTGATATCCAAAAAAATTGGTTTGTAAGAGTTTCTGAGCTTGTTGACCGAAAATATGTGCATTGATATCCTAAATCAGAACTCATGGAGGACACATTTCACAAACGTTTGAAATCCAAATATTGCAATACAGGCGACCAAAAACTAAAAGATGTTCATCAGTCTACACATTTCACGACTGATGTTTAATTTACAGCAAAACTAAGTGGTGTGTTAGTCTAAGGGATTTAGTTCACAAGCACAGAGGAACACGAGCTCAGTATCCCAATTCTGAGCTTCCGGAAAGGTTTAGAATCCGTGCATCACCCTGATCTCAGCTAGATATAACACCAAGCTAATCAAAACCGTTAGAAACATAGATATTTTCCCTTTGGGCCTCATTTCTTCCTTCATAACTATTTATGGGTTATGGATGTCGCTAGGCCATTCCTTAATGCCTAGCCGAAATTTTTTTTTTTCCTGGCAAGTCTCTTGTTTCCATGTTGGAAGGATCTAATAGGTGAAGTCAGCACCTTGGGATAGGGCGCCGGTTAGTTGTCGTAGCGTGTGTCCAAGGATTTTCACTTGTCTCTATCTTATGAGTACCGAAAGAGGGTCTTTTAGGCGTAGCGCTTTTTGATGTGTAATGACGGTTTAATGGTAGGCCGAATTCAGGCCTTCTCCAGAAGGACTTTTTTATACTTGTAAGTGCGCCCCGTTTTTTTCCTGTCCGTGCTGCAATATCGACCTCTGGACCACCATTTGGATTTTGTATAGAGCCAAGATTGTGGAACTCCACTATAGTATCGGTGGCTTCACGCTCCAGTTCAATATCCTGTTCATTCAGCCGTTTGTTTTATCACTTGTAGTTTTGGCGTATTGGTCAATCATAAGGCCAGCTTTCTTTGGCGGGCATGAAACATCATTAACCGTTTTTTGTAGTTCCCCAGACATGCCTTTTCAATGAGATACATTGGCTGAATAGTCGAGGTCCAGAGGAGGGGGGTTCATGGGGTTGTTTTCCTTCTGTTCAATTCACCGCGAATGCACTGTCCGTATTGCTTAGGCGTCCCAGTGCGTTTTCCCGCAAAGCCTGCTCCCGGAGTGCTAGCGATGCGGCGCGGGCGCGGTCGATCATGGCCCGGTTCCATTGGTTTGGACTGGTCCTTTGATCCGCGTCCGTCTTTTCGGTCGAGTTCGATTGCCTCCGATCCGTACGCGCCGCCGTTGTTTCGGTTTTGCTATCCGTCGCGCGGCGTTGTTCGTTTGCCGCTGGCTGTTCGGTTTGATCGTGTGCTGGTTTGTTGGCACCGGATCGATCTTCGCCCCCGTCGTGTTTTGCGACGCCCGGAACGGTGAGCAGGTTCGATTGGATTGAAGTAAGCATGTCTTGGAACCCCAGTTTTTTGCCACTCTAACCGCAACGGCTGAACCTTGAGTGGGGATTGGAGCCCTCATTTTAGGCAAATTTTAAGGGACCTCAGGTTGCCAGATCAAATCGAAGCAGTGGCCGCTCCCTACCGACTGCATCGGTCCGACACTTCAGGGAGGCGTTTGCGCTCAGGCGCAGGCCGCCAGATCGCCCCCGCCCGGATTCCCGATTTCAATTGACAGGCGGTTGCGGCCTTCGTGTTTGGCGCGGTAAAGAACCTCGTCCGCCACCCGGATCAGATCGGTTCCGCACGTCATCGGTGGCTTTGTGCTTGCAAGGCCGATGCTTGCCGTCACAGCAATAGTGCGGCCTTCGCTGTCGTCTTGGACCGTCAGGGTGCGGATGGCGTCAAGCAGGCGTTCGCAGGCTTCCCCCGCTTTCTCGACCGATGTGTTCGGGAACAGAATTGCGAACTCCTCGCCTCCGATACGACCGATTGCGCCGATCGTCCGCAGTTGCCCGGCCAGCAATTCGGCCAGCGCCACGCCCTCATCCTCGGCCTTGTGCGCGAGCATCGGCCCCTCGATCACATCGCCGATCGCATAGATCCCCGGGACATTCGTGCCCCAATGGCCGTCGGTCTTCACGCGCCCGCGCTCATCGGTCTCGACGCCGGCCTCCGTAAGGCCGAGCCCCTCGGTATAGGGGCGCCGGCCCGTGGCTAACGAATCATATTGAAACATGATGGAAATATAATACTTTATTAACAAAATTATGGAAACTACAGAAGAAAGCTATGGAAAGCAGGCCGCCCACAACGTATTTTATTCAATACCAACTCTGGTTCTAGTATAGAATTATAGAAAATTCTAGTTTAGAACCGGTTTCTCTACCCCGATTGCAGTGGAGAAACCGGTTGTACTCAGATCAAGAACTTAAGTGGGGTTGCTATATTACATAAGTACCTAATGCTAAATTGGGTCTTTTCTTTGACACCGTTGCCTCTAGACAGTACCTTATTAATCAATGTTTGTTTCATTTTTTAGAGATGAGCGAAGTCAAATATGTTCACTGTAGGAGACTTGGGTCTCTTCGTCCAAAATTTAATGATTTCCTCCATGTGATTTTGATATAATACCCATTTAACGAATCTCCCCTCCCTTAAAGCAATTGAGTAAATTATTGCACGATCCTCTAACGTTTCGTATTTCTTTTAAGATTGATTATGATTTTGTACTTAATTATTTCAGGCTATTATGTTGGATATGAAATTTTTTGGGGTTTTAGTGTTGTATTCCCACTCTCCACAAAGAAACACCAGGGGAGTAGCTCCAGCATTTTTGTTGAGGGGCAAGAACGGTCCATATCAGGATAGTCAATGGGCATGGACAATATAATAGTTATTTTCTCCAAATTATTGGGGGGGGGGATAACCGCCACCTCCCCAGAAACGAAGCCCTTGAGAAACACCCGATGATTCTGAAAACTAAAAGATTCTGAAATGCTAATATTATTTCTTAAGGCGTGCCAGCAAACTTATACTGCCTCCCCTCCCCTATCGGTCAAATATGTACTAAGGGGGGAATCTCCGGCAAATTTGCGGTTGTATTGCTTGTTTGCAGTTAAAACCATGATAAAGATCTAGAATAGAGGCTCTCAAGAAGGAGACATGCTAGAACAAAGACAACTTAAGATTATTAATTTTATTTTTATTTTCGTGGTTTTGTTCGAGCTTTTATAAATTAATTTTCAGCCTCCATCTAATGGTCTCATTTAGCTGGATGTCCAAGCAGATCAAACGCTATTTGCGGATCATCATCCCGCTGACGATCCTGTTCTACTTCGCGCCGGTTATTGCGCTGATTTTCGTGGTCTGCGGGATCATCGACATCTCGCGCCACAAGGTGGTGACCGGCGATCTGGTGACCAAGTATTTCACCGGCAACGGCCTTCCGACCTGGCTGCTGTCTCCGCTGAACGTCTTTCTCGACCTGATCTCCGACCGCAACAAACTCGTCTACCGGCTGGAGGATTTTCCCGACGCCGAGCGGCGGGAAATAGAAGGCGTACTCAAGACCTTTGACGATCAGCGTGAGGAGATCATCGGCGATATCCGCGAGAAGATGGGCGGCAAGGCCCGCGGCATGCTATTCTACAAGTGGTACGACAAGAACACCAACGATTCGGTGCCGGCCTTCAATCGCGACATGACCTATGTGAAAACCATCGGCGTTTCGGTCTTCAACAAGAAGGAATCGACGTCGCTGCATTTCGGCCCGCTGCGCCTGACGCTTCGCGTCCTCTACAACCTGACGCCGCGCCAGAGCGACAATGTCTTCATCGAGGTCGACGGCATCAAGCACTACTGGCACGACGACCCGCTCTTCATCTTCGACGACACGATCCAGCACCGGTCGATCAACGAAGAAGATCATGAACGCTACTGCGTGTTCGTCGACGTGCTGCGTCCGTCGCGCTTTCCGGGCTTCCAGAATGTCATGATGAAGGTGATCCAGATGATCTTCATCAATTTCAATGGCATCTTCTACAAGCGCTGGACCTTCCTAAAATAACAAGCTGCGAGCCGCGCTGCTGGATTCCAAAAGCGTTATGTGATCCAAATCAGACCGCCGAGGAGTTGATGCAACAATCGGGGCCTGCTTGTTTTCGCTGCTGACACAGATTGAACCGCTGGTGAAGCACTACGGGCTTCCGGGTCTGTTCGTCGATGTTTTTCTGGAGGCCCTGGGCCTGCCGCTTCCCGGCGAAACGCTTATCATCGTTGCGGCCGGCCTCGCCGGCCTCGGCAAGATGAACATCTATGGCGTTGCCCTCTAGCTCCCTTTTAATTACAGAAAAATATTTTCTTTCCAGGATAAAGGATACATTAATACGCTTACCGACACACAAGGTGAAGACGTGGAGGGTCATCTTGATTGCTTTCAGGGGTTTTCCCGGGAGGGAAGAGGCAAGTGTTAGCAGAAGATTTTTTTATTTATGTTTAATTGGAAATACTGGATTTTGAGCTCATATCTTATATATTGAACACTTATGTGGAAACGTCCTAGCCGAGTGGTTAGCAGCTAGGCTTGAAATCCTTTGTCAGTCAGGACATGAGTGTAACTCCTGATGTCGCTGGTTACTGGTTTGGAACGGGGATCAGTGGCATAACTCTGTAAGCTCATCCAGAGTTGACTCAGTTCTAAATGGGTACCAGGAGAAATATGAGGAAAGTAAACAGGAAGGGTGTGCACAAGCACAGGAGGGATGGCCCCCATTGCACTTTTGGGCTGAAGGGCCATGAAATGGAGATCAGAACCGCCGGTAGGGAGGTAAAGTTGAGGTGCTGTATTCTTTACCTTCTTTTTTAGGTGGAAACGAACTGTAACCAAAAATCTAAAAAAAATTGCAATACATACATTAAAAGAATCGTCTTTTTATGGTATTCCACAGGTAAATATTCGTTAGATTTAAAGTAATCGAATAACAGTCGTGAGCCTGAAAGAATTTGGCCCATTTACGAAAAAAAGAGGAAACACTTTCGCAACTACGTTCTTCCAATTGTGGAATGACCTCAGTATCAAATACTTTCAAGCTAATTTTCTATTAGCCATTTTTTTCAAACGCATTCGATCGCTTTAGTCACTTTAGTTGCTACATAACAGCTGAGTTACTAAAACGATCGCTTTAATTACTACATAAAAGAAATTAAGTGCCAGGGAAATTGTGTTAATCCTCAGGCAAAGTCTTATGCAGCCAATGTAGGACGCTAAACAGCAATTTGCAAGTATTTCTTTATAAAATTTGACAGCAAGTAGTGGGGGGGGAGGGAAATAAGAATAATCGCCCCCATCCACCACAGTACATTGTATATACCTGGACAAAATTAGAAGTGCATATTATGAAGGAAGAATTGTTTTCTTAACATGTCTCCTTATATGATGGACTGCTCGTACATCTGTACCCAATACCTTCCTGTGATATGGTTTTGGCCCTAGATTCATCACTAAAAGTTTCATTTTCCTAACCTAACCCCTTTCCAAGATGACAGAAGTAGCTGAACTAGAATTTTACCATTTCCACAGAACCCTTGAACTCTGTACCCCGAAGGTAAGCACGTTGTACCGTAGCTTGTAGTCCTCCCATAGCCTTTCAATATTTCTCGCAACATACCCTGTACGTTTCAACTTAATACCCTTAGCCGTTCCTTAGATATTGCTGATACGACCTTTGGACAACCAGCTTGCATAGAGTATGTTTTAATTTTAGCAGGCACTCCGCTCCAAGGCTGTGGAGGGTCATGTTATTCCCATAGGCGTAACTATTTAACCTTTAGGCTATTTTAAACCAGAAGATGGCTTACTTAAAAACCTGTGATTGAACAGTTTTGGAAATAGGGCAGCTAAAAAGGGCAAGGAAAGGGGGGCTGGCAGCCCTCCAGCCTGTAGGAATCATCCCCTTGAACATGTCCGAAAGTTGCAACTTAATAACCTTAGTAGTTCTTAAGACATTGCAGATCTGCTTTTTGATATACTGGATAAACATAGCACCTTTTCAATTAGTTAAAAGATACCCCTTCCAAAGTTTCACCTTAATGCCCCTGGTCTTTTTGGATACACCCAGAATCAAAACTTTCCACTTTTACTTTTGATACATCTTGCAAGTAGACAATTTAAAAATGCATAAATTACAATCCTTGTCACGTGACTGTTAGGGTATGGCATTCCTGGAGGCTCATTAACGATACCTTTTGACTAATTTGAACAAAATGATAGTTATACAATGTCGACCATTTTTGAATAGGGGGCACATAATAAAAACAAGAATGGAGAGTGGGCTTGCTGCTCTCTAATTTCTCTTCCAATATCCCCTCAGACTTCCTTGAAAGTTTAAACCGAATACCCTCAGCCGTTCATTATATATTGTTGATATCTCCTTTTTACAACCAGCGGAGATGTTCAGCTATGTGCCTGACACAAGGTTCTGTGGGCTGCATCTACTACTGTGCCTTCTACTACTACTACTAATGTAGCTAGGGGTATTAAGGTATACACACTATGAGCATTCAGGTAGCCAAACAGATATTATGCCTGTAGAAGAATATCCCTTAAACTCTTTCATGATAAAATCTGGTGTTCTCACAGCTGAAGATTACCAAAACGAGATTTTCACACAAACAAGACATAAAACCTAACCCGAAATCGGTAAAAGATACGCAGTATATACAAAAGGACTGCTTGTTTAATTTCCATAAAGTCTGAAACAAACACATTTTTCGTTCATTTTTTAAACTTCTCCGTGCCAGTCCGTCGCAAAGGGTAAAATGTTTAAAGACGAACAGAAGAATAAGTGGCCAGGTAATACAAGTCAGTGAGTCAATTAAATAAGAAACGTAAACAAATTTAAATGGAATTTAACATAAAAATGAGGCCGTTTAGACAAAATCAAATAAGCGTCATTCAATACACAAGAAAACTTTACCGAGCTAAATGGACGCCAAGCTGCATACCTTCGGGAAAAAAAGACGAGAAATTAGCAATTAAACGTTAATCTTCTTCCATTGTAGAACTTCATTCCCGGTGTTTTACGATCCGAAGTTCTTCTTAATATCTTCTTCCTCTGTATGAGATTAAACCTGCCGGATGCGGGAGTAGACCTGCCTTTCTACCCAGCCGCATATTGGGGGCCATTCCCTCGTTCATAGAAGCGCGGTCTTATTCCGGGCTTCCGATGGATTGTCAGAAGCTAATAAGCGGCTGATTGCTTACGTCGTTCCACGTTCTACTTCATCAGACGGAGGCAGTTTGGAGCCGGAACTTCGGGCGTTTCTGAAAACAAAACTCCCAGACTATATGTTACCCGCAGCCTATATAACGCTCGCGGAAATGCCTTTAACCCCTAATGGGAAAATTGATCGCAAAGCTTTACCCGCGCCCGACAAGTCCAGGCCGGAATTAGCCGCCCCGCTTGTCTTACCCAAAACAGATATGGAAAAACAACTGGCTGATGCTAAAAAATTTTCCACCGAACCATGTGATGCTAAAACTGCGTCGGAATGAATCAATTTTGTACAAGAATCCTTGGCAAAATAATTTTTGCTGTCAAGTGGTACCTAAGTTTCCCTGGTTGTGGGTAATAGTAGAGAATTTGATTGAGTGTGCATAGTCCGTCCACGAGTTCGAGCAGTGAGTTGAACTTCGGCTTTTAACAGCGCCATTAACGGCTGACATCTTAACATCTTCCAGAACTAGCTTCTGGGGAAGCGCATTATGTAATAGCTGCTTAAAAGTAGTATTAGAGTATAGTTGAAGAAGGGGGGAGTTCCCTCAGGTATAGCTAAACCGGTAATTTTATCTATGCTCAAAAACCAGCTTAATCTTTAAAGCCACGTATCAAGATGTCTTCTCTCAAAGGAGGAGATATCTGGATAATAAAATAAGAGAAGTAACTCTCCTAAGCAAAAGATCGTCGTAACTTTCGTAAACCTGCAACCTAGGCTAGGAGATAAAATGTAGGCACTTGTAAATGGCAAGAAACTTACTATCGATATTCTCTGTTTACAAAGATATAATTGAATTCAAAAAGGAATTTTTCTTCGACTGTTAATAAGAGAAGAGCACCAAGGTATTATAAGAAGCATAGCTATTGAACTTTTGGACTATTTTGAGCAAAATGGCTATCTCAAAATCTTGACCGGGCTTGTTGCCCTACGATCATTTTTGGCTCTTAAGGAACTATAACTTTTGGTTTCAAATCGAATGAGCCTCCTCCAAAATTTTTGCGACCACCCCTTCAATGAAAACCTTTTAACAATATGCCACTTGCATAACTTACAACTCTTGCCCCGGGTGGTGGGGGGTTTTGTTAACCCTAAAACATAGTTATACGACCTTTGGCTACTTTGAATAAAACTGCTATTAGAGGGCGTGGGGGGAGCTTGTTACTCTCAGGTCACTTTGGAATCTTAAGAAGGCCACTAGAACTTCCAATTTCCAATCGAATAAGCCTCCTCCGAAAATTATGCAGCCACTCCTTCTATATGAAGTTACTTTGGGATAAAATAACCGGCTACACCGATGCGGCCGGCCACTCCGGCGCCGGCAGCACCGACTCGAACAGCTGCAGCAACGACACCCAGCGCCCGAGCGCCACTGTGGTGGTGGCCGACAGCACGCTCAAGGCCGGCCAGAGCACTAGCGTCACCATCACCTTCAGCGAAGCGGTGAGCGGCCTGACCACGGCAGACTTCAGCGTCGCCAACGGCGCGCTGAGCAACCTCGGCAGCGTCGACGGCGGGATCACCTGGACCGCCACATTCACCCCCGGCAGCAATGTCAGCGATGCTTCCAACCTCATCACCCTGGACAACACCGGGGTGAACGACCTGGCCGGCAACAGCGGCAGTGGCGACAATGGCGACAACGGCGAGAAGACCGACGTCGAGATGGCGGACTACAACCCGCAGCCTCGCGAGAACCTCCAGGAGGGTGGCGAGGTCAACTTCGCGATCCGTGAGGTGCCGCCGCAGCTGAACGCCTTCACTACAATTTGATAAGTGACCTTTTTTGTCTTTGGATTGGCACTTCTTATGTTCAAGAAACAAAACAGATGCAAAATTCAAGCTCTTCTTGGTTAGCAAGTCTGATCATCAGTAGAAAAAGTATAAGCTGACTTGGCTATTCAAAGCATCAAAAAACTACAACCAAGCAATCTATTGCTAAAAAGTGAAGATTTGATTGCTCCAAAAAGTTTCTGAAAATTTACTTTCCAAAATAACATTTTACTATTCAGACTAATGAAAATAATCATTAGCATTCCTGAATCAACTGCACATGGTAATTTTTTTCTAACAAAACGGTTTTTTTTAGAAACTTGTTTTTAAACTTTTGGTTACTATAGACTGTTTTACCTTTTGGGGCACCCTTTATGACTTAAAATATAACTTCTCCCATAAGTAATGTTTGAATTAAGAAAGAGCATAAAAAATACATTCATTTTATTTTATGCATAAAGGCATTCATATATATACCAATTCAGGGTATACCCTATATATACCAATTCAGGGTATACCCTATATATACATTTCAACATTGGGGGGGGGGGGGTAAAATTCATTTCTGCAAAGTCAATTTGACTTAATGGTAATCTTCCTTTCAAATGTTTGCATAAACGTGACAAATAAATTGCATTTATTATTTTTATCTTTCAGCTTTATCGAACACAATCGAGTTTCTGGATTTTGGACTTGGGCTTTTGTCATCTCGAAAGTTCCTGAATTGGTTGATACCATATTTATTGTGCTGAGGAAACAACCTTTGATATTTCTCCACTGGTATCATCATGCCACCGTAAGAAAATGTTTGCAATTAGTATACCCTTGTGTGACCTTATATTACCATGATTAGTTCCTTAAATTCACTTGATTTTTCATTGAATCAATTTTATTGAATCAAATTTTGATTCATTTAATCAAAATTATTGTTCTTATTTTCGGCCTCTATCTCTTTCTTACTCTTTCTCTCGCTTTCCATCACAGTTTCCAAAAAGTTTTTGTTCCAGAAGATCAGTTGCGTTTATTTATGAATATCCACCTCTGCTTCTAAGTTTCATGTCTAACTTACTTCCATTCCATTCTTAGTTGTCAGTGTCAACACTGTTTATACATGTTCCTGACAATTGGTCGTTAACTTTCATAAATTCTTACAAATAGGAGGTAACGATGATAAATTAATAAACCTTAACGTTTATGGCCAACTTTATCTCTACCTCTCGAATTTGGCACTACCCTTTGTAACGTTTAAGGTGTAGACTCTCTAGCGTCCAGAGACAATGCTGGTGGGTTGCAGATTGAGCCAAAGACGTGCCAAATTTCGAGTATTTAGCAGTACAGTGCAAATTAGGCATTCACATTTCTAGAAGAAGTGTTATCATGCTTTGAGAAACAAATTATTCTACTTGTGTCCTGAGGTTAATAAACAAACTGTGAACATTGCCTACTGTAGTTTTTGATGAAGAATTAAAATCTGTCATTAAAACTTCTTAATCTAGAAACTTCAAGCGGATAAGAGAGCTAAGCAGATGCTATAAACGCCCGTTCATTCGGAGTTCACTATCAATTTTCTCTAAATTACTATTTTGAAGGTAGGGCAAGTTCGTCTCTGACAAGTGACGATACTTATCGTGGTTATACTTGCAATGCATCACTCAACATTTACGTAGACATTCCTCGCCTGAATGACTTCCTGTTTGGAAAATATACTTTCATACCTGTATAATATTGATTTCAGCACCCTACGATAAAATGTTCAAAAATGCTTGCAACTTTGTTTATTAATAAAAAATGTATACATTCATAAAAAAGAACTTTTTTCCTCCTTAGATTTCTTCTTCTGCGTATAGGTAGCTGTCAAGAACAGCTAATGGCGGCAGATCATCTGAATTCATTGTAATATTGATCTTGATGTGCAAAGTCAGGGTCATATTTTCCACAGTACAATACAAGTTCACTCTTACTGTATCTCTTTGTGAAATCAATGTCAATATTTTTATTCATATTGTAAAATTCACGTGTTTCAATTTGTTTATTTGAAACTATATCATATACACTGTTTTTAAATGGAGAATTACTGTCTGTAATATCCAAATAAAAATCAGTGGGCTTATCATAGCAGCCCTTGTCTTGACAATGATCACGTTGAAACCAAAGTCTCCTGTTGTTTCAACAGTTGAAACGTAGACCTTATTCTTATCCCCAAAACAGTTTCAAACCACGACGATCCAGTCTCTTAGAAATAATCTAATTTCTTGTTAAGAGTTCTTTCTGATTATACCAGGATAGGTATTCTTCCAGAGATAGCATTTATCATAGTGACAATTGGAGCATAGGAATCCTCTAGTGTAAGAGTCACAAATCTCTTCAAAACAGGAATTACAGCCTTTAATTTGTAATGCATATCCTCTCTACAATTTTCACAGATTGCACAATCTACACTTTTCATCATACTCGGTAACAATTGTACAATTCTTGCATGATGACCAGCTACCCAGTGTTCATTTGTATAGTGGAAATATATAGAAGATTTTTCCGGTGTTGACTCATCATCAGTTCTCACCACCAAAATGGAACTGACTTACGATCAATAAACAAAGTCTTCTATTCTAGTTCTAGAAAGAGAGAAGAGTAATCGAGCTCTACTTTGATAATATCAATATAGAGAGAGAGGAGCGGTGACCCGTAATCAAAAAGCGCAGAAACCCTGAATACTAATGTTGATTTGAAACAAATTCCATTAGTGAAAATCAGTGTTTTGATTATGAACTTTCATACTGTAGACTACTATTAGCCGCAGCGAGTAACGGTAGTCGAGTTTATTGCACAGTGGACATGCAATTCCAATTCTTTCGGGGCTGCGGCTGGAGTCCTGGTATTGCCGGACCTTCAGCTTGGGGTCAATGTGGGGACTTATGCCCCCTCCTGAAACGTTTGTCTGATTGTAAAAACGTAACAGGAACGTATATTAACGATTTTTTTGTTTCTAATCTTGTTTTGTAAAACACCCCGAAAAATAGCCACCCCCACGAACAAAAATCCTTGCTAAGATACTCCCTTAATGACCATGAGTTGAAAGTATTACGCCATTTCCGTATGGGCAAGGGTTGGTGGGAGACTGGAAAGAGCGCAGCTCCAAGGGCCTCACTTTCTGCCTTCCAATAACTCAGATTAAAATTGCTCCTTGACTCTGATTTCAATAAGGCAAATGACGTGCTTGCTTCTGGGGCCGCATGGAACATGTTGACCCGGTCGCACATTTTTTGAAATTTTTGGTCGTTATTATTAAAGTTGTCATCCTTATATTTTAACCTGATACCTTGTTTAGCTGATTACACACCTTGGACTTCAAAGGATGCTTTCCTTCAACCGGGTTCGGGCCTTGAAAAAGGGCACTTCTGTGCAATTTATTGAGTCCTACCTGAAGTTTCTATGTTCATTCGCTGTATATAATGGAACTTGGAGAAACACGTGAGAAACCTATCATACTATACTGAAGCT
>JAAAKM020073195.1:139487440-139510653 GCA_010016025.2 Alatinidae sp. Z8VKAUB7J3
AAGCTCTGCTAGTAAGTCGGTTCTAAAGAAAACAAATTTTTCGCTGGATTTCTTCTGTGTAACTATGACCAAATCTGGCTGTGTTATTAAATCTTCTTTTATTTATCTTTAAACATTAATATCCTTCTTAATGCAACATGCCTGGAATGTTTATTTGTTTTATAAAGTAAAGAAATAACATTCTAGATCATGAACTCTCAGTAAGCACATTCTCATAGTTCGACAAAAAAGCATAAACCGAAGCATTGCCTCATTTTTAGTTGTCAACATGGCTTCAAGAAGGGCATGTCCATTGAAACACATCTAATACAATCCTATGACTCTATAACAAACCAGATGAAGCAGGGTTTTCCTGTCAATGTACTCCTGCTGGACCAAGCTAAGGTCTTCGATAAAATGTCTCATCGTTACCTGATGATAAAGCTGTCTTTATATCATATAGACGACGTTTTCCCAGTGGATTCATAGTTTTCTATCTGATAGAACTCAGATTGTTACTGTTAATGATAGAAGAGGTGACCTCGTCTACTCCACACCAGTTCATGTCAAGAGTGATGTCCCCCAAGGAACCAAAGTAGGCCCAATGTTTTTGAACCTCTACATAACTGACACTCCTGAGGTGGTTAAGAAAGGCTTTAAACTAGGAGATAATTCCATTCAGCAGCTTCATTAGAAAATTGTTCCTGCCTACAAGAAGGTCTCATAAACTTCTTTGCATAAAAACAACATGGAGACTTGTGTTTTACCCAAGCAAATTTATAATCCTACAGATTAGTCAAAACAACCCTTGCCACAGCTATCATATTGTCAACTCTGCAGGTGTTGATATTCCAATTCAAAGTGCTGAGGAAGGGCGTGATCTTAGGGTAATCATAGACGACAAGCTCAAATTTCACAGTCACTGTGGAGTCGAGCTGAAAAGGCAAATAAGATCCTTGGTTTAACCAAGTGTGTGAAGTGTCACGACCCTAGATGCATCGAGTAGCTCTACATAGTCCTTGTTTGCTCCATCTTGAGTTTGATCTATCCGTAGCAAGCCATCACTTTATGGGTGACACAGAGTCACTTGATAAGGTCCAGCGCAGAGCAACCAAGTTTCCTTCTGCCAAACAACTCATCCCTATGAGCAACAACTAAAAGCGCTTGGGCTTCCTAGCCTAGCATATCGTAGAACAAGGGAAGAAGTCATTCTAGCATTCATGGTGATGAACAGCGATAAAATAAAACTTGTTCTTGGTCAAAGTTTATGCGTCAGAACAATAGGTAACCCCGAGAAATTACGTCTAAAGCGGGTAACAATTCCGCGGCCGACTCGAGTGCGTTTTCGAAAGCCAGGGTATTGAGCGTCAGGTAGCCCTTGACTCCGCGTTCGTGGAGCAGTCCCATCAATTCGGGCAAGTCAGCCCGGGTAAAGTTGTCCGCCCGCATCCGGGCATTGAACGTATCCAGCCCAAAATAAATGGCATCTGCGCCACATTCGATCGCCGCGCGGGCACATTCCCAGTTCCCAGCTGGAGCCAAAAGTTCCGGCACCGCGGCCGGCACCGGTTCCTGCTCCGGGTTCGGGACCGGCGTGTCCCCTGGGGATTCTTGTTTCACCGACAATTTCCTTTCATGTCTCCGCTTTGGTATACAGAGCTTGCCTTTTCACCGCAACGCTCTCTGAATCGTCGCGATGGATGTTTTGGTGATTGGTTGTGGCTACCTCGGCCTGGAAGTGGCGTCTCAACTCGCTCGGGCCGGGAACCAGGTGTGGGGCATCCGTCGCTCGATTCCGGACCCCACCCCCTTCGAATCTGCTGGAATCCGCCCGCTAGCGCTCGACATCACCCAGCCCGAGAGCGTTGCCGAAATTCCGGATTCGATCCAGTGGGTGGTCAATGCGGTCTCCTCATCTCGCCGTGGTGCCGCCGTCTATCGGGAGGTCTATCTTGAAGCCACGCGTTCTCTCATGAAATGGGCCCAGGAATCCGGTCTCCCGCTAGAACACTACGTTCACGTCAGCAGCAGTAGCGTCTACGGGCACGCGGATGGCTCTTGGGTCGAAGAGAGCGCCCCACGGGAACCCAGCACGGAAACCAGCCAGATTTTGGTAGAAACCGAGGACCTACTGCTAGCTCCCGATTCCGGATTCCCCGCCACGGTGGTACGCGCCTCCGGCATCTATGGCCCCGGGCGCGGCTATCTCTTTCAACAATACCTCAAGGACGAAGCCACAATGGTGGGAGACGGTTCTCGGCTGATCAACATGATCCACGTTGAAGATTTGGCCCAGGCAATCGCGTTTATCCTGAATAAGGTCCCGCCCGGCGGTGCCATCAATGTGACCGATAGTCTGCCGATCTACTTGAACTGACGGTGGACCATGCCCCTCAGACACCCTATGCAGGGCGAATCGTGGCGCCGGAATTCAAAGCGGTATAGCCGAAACCGCCCCAAAAGCGCCTACGTATCTTCCCCTCGCAAACGAGCTAGCAGGCGGATACCGCTCCACTACGGCAATGGGGTATTCGGCTCCACAGCATCTGCCGGGTAAGGATTTCCTTTTCCAAACACCAACAGCTCGGCCCGGCTTTCCTCTACTACGAAGGATTCGTCAATGGCTCCTTCGGTATCGAGCACTGCAGATAGATTCAGGTTCAAATGCCGCGCCAGAAACGGATAGGCCGCCATCCGTTTGGACAGACCGTAGTCATGTTCTTCGTTCCCGAAATGAGCATTCGCGACGTGCAGCCCCGCACCATACAGATCATAGACTTGTTTCACATACGGGTATTCGTGTTGCGGCGTATGCTTGGTCCAATCCGACCCGTTTGAAATGATCATTTGGGGCCGCGGTGCTGCAAGCGCGGCAATCTCGGCGTTGTTGGTCTTGTGGGTGGCACTCTGATGAATCGGCATGCCACTCTCACAGACACACCCACCGAAGAAATGGGCGGACACCTGACAGACCGGCACACTCACCGCAACGCGATCATCAATCGCGGCCAAAACGAAGGATTGGGTCCCACCACCCGAACAGCCCGTGATCGCCAAGCGTTCGGCATCCAGATGGGCTAGCGTGAGCAGAAAATCCAAAGCTCGAATACTGTTCCAAGTTTGAAGTCGAAGCACTTCCGGCGTGTCTTTGTGGGACCATCCGGCTTCCTTCCAGTCGCCATAGCCCACCATATCATACTGAAAAACTGCCGCGCCCATCCGAGCCAAGACCGCACAACGCGCCTGGCGACTACCACGGAACCGGCCGCCGTGACCGTGCGGGCAGAGAATCCCAGCTAACCGGCCTTCAAACTCCGTCGGACGATACAGCGTTCCTGTCACATAGAATCCGGGCGAACTCTCGAAAGCGACGCTTTCCGCCATATATCCTCTGTAGATCCGCCTGTTTGAATACCGCGGCTTACATAATAGTCCGATTGCTGGACATGCAGGTTTCATGAAGACGTATTTCAAAATACGCAGTAGTTATTTCTGGCATGGTATGAAGAAGGATATTGCTTTGTATATTCGCCAATCAATAACATGCCATTCCATCCCATTTTGAGTGTTGGTCCCTTTCATATGTGGGGATTGGATTACATTGGGCCTATCAATCCTCCATCTTCCAAAGGTCATAAGTATATCTTGGCAGCCACATGCATGTTTACAAAGCAGGTAGAAGCAATTCCAACAAAGCATGCTACAGAAAGTACCACCGTAAGCTTTCTTTACCATAATTTGATTTCTCGGTTTGGTGTTCCAACCATTCTTTTGTCTGATCGGGGAACCCATTTCATGGGAAAAGTAGTAGCTCAGCTAACAGAAAAGGTTGGCGTTCAACATGTACAAGCTTCTGCTTATTATCCACAGGGCAATGGCCAAGCTGAGTCTACTAATAAAATTCTGAAATCCATCTTATCTAAAACAGTGAAGGATAATCAAAGAAATTGGCATGATGCTTTGACAGGTGCCTTATGGAGTTTCAGGTGTACTTACAAGTTGGCTACAGGATTTACACCATTTGAATTGGTTTATGGAGTGCAAGTTGTGATGCCTATTCATTTGGACATTCCTTTGTGTTCATATGTGGAGCTACCTTATTATGAGAACTTGGGAGAAGTTCCAACTCCAAATCAGGTACATAATAGGCTGGATGATTTGTTGCAATTGCAAGAGATGAGACAAGAAGCAGCAGACTTCAATCTCAGGCATAAACAAAAGGTTAAGCTGATCAAAGACAAGTTACAGGTGGTCAATCCATTTGAGGAAGGCCAATTGGTTTTGTGCAGGACCACTAAGAAGCATCTATCCAAATTCCAAAGCCCATGTGTGACGTTCCTCTCCTTGGGGTATCTCGGGCTGTGGGGGCGATCTGATGAGATCATATAAATGGGTAGGAGCGGCTATCCATAAACGTCCGGACGGTTTTGCCCCAGTGGTTAGGGGATATGATTTAGGATCGTCACAAGTGGTATCAGAGAGCGACAAGCCGATCTTTCGTTCGTCGGTATCAACTCTCAGCACTTTGACTTCGATGTCATCGCCAACTTTGACAACCTCTTCGGGGTCTTCGACCTTGTGCTCGGCCAGCTCACTGATGTGCAGCAAGCCTTCCAAGCCGTCTTCCAGGCCGATAAAGACACCGAAATTGGTGATCTTGGTGACCTTGCCCTTGACCAGTTGGCCGGGTTGGTACTTGTCCGGAATGTCTCCGTCCCACGGATCGTTGTCCAGCTGTTTGAGCCCCAACGCGATGCGGCGGCGACTTTCATCGACACTCAATACTCGGCATTTGATCTCTTGGCCTTTTTCTTGGCATCAATAGCCATTATCATACATGCAGGGGCGGACTGGCCAGGGTGGCTAGGTGGCGATCGCCACCCGGGCCCCCACAAAAAATTAAAAAGCGGGCCCTTTGTATGGGAAAAATTAAAAGATATTGATTTTACATAAATGCTGTAAAAGGTGGCCCGAATCGTTGCAGTTGCTATAGTTGACGTTATTTTGTTATGTGTATAGATTTCCAAAACGTTACACATTTTATATTTATCATGTTATGTATACTTTGTTCAGTTACTTAAAAATTCGGATTATTGCTGTTTACAATCGATGTTAACATGACTCGAGTGAACATTTAAAGTTTTAACATGCACTGATAAGTCCTACTTTCAAAAAGCAAGACGAGATATGTCAATTTTTTATCCACTGTTTAAATTGTTTCTATTGCATTGGTTGAACGACCACACCCTTTTTCAGACATCTGCCACACCCTGCGGGCCCTTTCAGACCAGGAATCCACCCTTGCAAAATAGTGCCAGTCCGCCCCTGCATGTTGCAACCAAAAGGGTTTGTGCGTTTGTTTTGTGGCACAGATCAGTTCTGGACCTCTTTTACCCCGGTGGATAAGCCGAGTTTTCTAAGTGCATTGTTCAACGAGATTCTATCTCCCTTTTTTATTGCAATATTTGTGGACACCAAGCGGCTTGCTCCATGCAAGATTCCAAATTCTCTGGTGCGTATTTTTATCGCAAGTTCACTTGTAATTTCCAACTGGCAATATTTGTTATATAAAATACATTCAGGAAAGAACTAGTTTAACTTTCAATAGAGAGGGGGCTAGGTTGATAGTTTCCAGCCCCTCTCTTTCATATGATAATCTCCGAAGCCTTAAAATTGCTTTTTCACTTCATAGAAAACTAGTTATTTTTGTTTAATATTTGAAATGAATTCCTTTTTGCTTTCTTTGCTAGTTTTCAGTTTTAGCTTTCTTTATCTATGAACTAATATGTCTTATATGTAGTATTTAATATGAATTATTTTAGTATTTCTTTTTATCTTTAAAATGCTCTTAATTGAGCTGATAATTGATTTTGAGATGCAAATACTTTTATTCATAAGGGAATGTCTGAAGTGTAGTTTTAAAAATATTCTTCTTGCTGGGTTCTTTTGGTTAAGTTTTTTCACTTGTTTTTTAGCTCCACAAATGTTATTAATTGGGCTAATAACCAATTTATAAATGAAGCTCCATTCATCTACGAACGAAGATGTAACGAATATAATGCTCAATATGTGTTCGATTTTACTTTTATTAGCTCACCAGTCTTTCTAATTTCTGTTGCTTTTTCTCTCTACTATGTCTTTCTTTTTATTTTCACAGACGTTATTTGTTGTGCTAATAACAACCTTTTCGATATAGTTCCATTTTTCTACGAACAAGGATGTCATCAGTGTAATATTTAACATGGATTTGATTTCGGTCTTTTATTAGCTTTCGAGTCTTTCTCCCTTTCCCTTGGTTTTTCACTCTAGTATATCTTTCTTTTTAGGTCCACTGATGTTGTTAATTGGACTGGAAGCTACTTTACAAATGCAGCTTTCTTCATTTATGAACAAATATGTCCTGAGGATCCGTTTGGTCAGATTATGTGCTCACATTTTATTGCTCAAAACGCAGCCCTGCTTACTATTCAAAAACGGCCCCACGTTGAAGACCACAGAAAACGTTTTCTGTCGGCCGTAAGTTTATGTATCAACGTTATGGCTTTCTAACTTTTAGCTTTCTAGCTAAGTCTCATCAAACCTCTTAACTAGGTCGCCCGGGGAACACCGTGGTCACTCCGATCTCGGCCTTGGCAAGGTCCTTTCGGATGCGTTTGGCATAGACCGTCAGCGCATCCTTGGAAGCGCCATAGACCGAGCCTCCTGGATAGCCGGTGTGGTGGGAAAGCGATGAGATGAAGACGACACGGCCGCCAGCGGCGATGCGCCCGGCCTCAAGCATCCGCGCGGTCATGACCATGGGTGTCTCGCAATTGAGGGTCAACACTGTGCGGTAGGCCGTTTCGGGAAGCCGCTCAAAGCCCCCAGTTGCACTGACGCCGGCATTGTGGACGATCCAGTCAAAGGCCGCCTCCCCCTTCATCTCATCGAGCAGACGATCAACAGCGCTGCGATCAGCCAAATCGCACTGCCGACTGTCGAGCCCGCCGTCGTCCGGAACGGAAGCGCGATCGATCGCAGTGACCTGGGCACCGCCCTCGGCAAGCAGGCGGGCGATCTCGCGGCCAAGTCCCGCTGCGGCGCCGGTGATCAGCACCCTCATGTGACTGCCCCGGTGAACAAGCTCCGCAAACGCGACAGTGCACCGACGGTCGCTGATGGGCGTCGTCCACGCATCAGACGGTCGATCTCGGCAGCCATGCCATCGGCCGAAAAGAACAGCGATTTCAGCTTACCGGGGTCGTAGCCGGCCCTTTGGTGCATGTCGGTCACCGTGGGGCCGGGATGGATGACCTGCACGGCGATGCGGCCGCGCCACTCGGATCCGAGCGACCGTCCAAGACCCGCCAAACCCGCCTTGGATGCAGCATAGACAGGCATATTGGCTGATCCGCGATGGGCGACCGACCCGATCAGAACAAGTTTGCCGCGCGCCTTTTCTAGCTGCGGTGCCAAGCGCCGAGCCAGCAGGACTGGCGCAACGAGATTGACATCCAGGGTTTCGCGAATGAGGTCTGTGGTTTCGGCACCGGCCGGGCGATAATAGCCGACCCCGGCATTGACAATCAGCTTGTCGATCGCGGTGATCTCGGCAAGCGCAATATCGAACTCCAGCGCGTTGTCGGAAATAACGGTATGTGTGAGGGAGCTCAGACAAGACAGACAGAATGTCCAAACAGACAGACAGAAGAGACAGACCAGACAGACAGACAAGACATACAAGCAGACCAGACGGACAAATAGACCAGACGGATAGACAGACAGACCAACAGGACAGACAGACAGAATAGACAGACAGACAGAATAGACAGATCAGACAGACCGGACAGACAGATAGACAAGACAGAGAGACAGACAGACAAACTTGACAAACAGATAGAATGACAGACTAGACAGACCGACAGACTAGACGGACTAGGCAGACAGACAGACAAGACAGACAGACTGACAAGACAGACAGACAGAAGAGACAGACCAGACAGACAGACTAGACATACAAGCAGACCAGACGGACAAACAGACCAGACGGAAAGACAGACAGACCAAACAGACAGAAAGACAGAATAGACAGACCCTACAGAGAGACATAAGGGCAAGCCAAACACGCCAGACAGAGGAGACTGACTGATAGACAAGTCAGAAAGCCATATCAAACAGACAAACAAACAAGACAGACCGGCAGGACCGACAGAGAGACTAGACAGACAGACAAGCAGACTGACAGACAGACAGAAAAGACAGACCAGACAGGCTAGACAGACCGATGGACAGACCAGACAGACAGACTATTCAGGCAGAGATACCAAACAGAAAGAAAGACCAGACAGACAGACAGGCAAGACAGACAGACAGACCAGAGAGACAGACAGACAGACTAGACAGACTGACAGACAAGACAGTCAGAGAGACAGACAGACTAGACAGACAGACAGACCAGACAGAAAGACAGACCAGAAAGACAGACAGATCAGACGGACAATACAGATAGAAAGACAGTACAGACAAACAGACCAGAGGGACAGACAAGCCAGGCAGAGAGAAGGACAGACCTGACAGACCAGAAAGACCAGATAAATAGACAGAAAGACAGACAGACACACAGACCAGTCAGACCTCAAAGACGTCTGTCTTGTTTTTTTGTCGGCAGACAGACCAGAAACACCAGACAGACAGACAGATTAGACAGACAGACAGACCAGACAGACAAACTAAAAATCGTATTCAAGGTTTTAACGCACCATTATCTACCGCCGAAGGCCAGAAAATTTATGAGGAAATGGGTTGCCTAAACTGCCATGGTCATCAAGGCAAGGGCGACGGACTGCTTGCTGGAAGTTTAGATCCTAAGCCTAGAAACTTCACTTCATTATGAAGAAATGAGTCGTTCGCCTTATCAAAGTATGCATTCAGCAATTAAAAATGGCTCGGAAGGAACCGGAATGATGGCGTTTAAAACCCTTAAAGACGACCAGATATAGCAATTAGTGACTTATATAAGGAAGTTATCTAATTCGCGTTCCATATGTTAAGAGTTTAAAAGGAATTGCCATTTTCCGCGTTCCCTTTTAAGATGAAATTAGCATTCAAATATAGATCCTGAGTGTCAGAGCTATGGGCCCCAATTATTTACCATGTAATTATCATATTCAATAAATTAATTTAGACCCACCGCTTCCTAGAAAACCAAAGAATAGTTACCATAAAGACGACCATTATTAGTGACCGTAATTTGGCTCGACGGGCACCGTAATAACCGTAATTTGACGCCTTTCCCCTTTTCTAGGAAACTTAAATGCAACTTCTGTCTCCTTTTGAATGAAACTAAATGTTTCATTAGGTATGTTACGCTTATATTAACATATTTGAGTTTAAATAAAAATATTCTATTCTAAAAAACTTGTTCGCTTTGCATTGTACATGTTGTAGCTAGTTTCAAGTTGGTTTTCTCTCGTCGTTTCCAAATTTATTTATATTGACTGAATTTTGGTTATTCCCTTATCCAATTTACCTTTGACTCACCAAATCCTCTTTATTTGCCTTTTCTCATTTAAAAATATGACTTGATCTACTTTTGTAATTAGAAATTTTGCACCTTATGTATGGAATATAAATTTAATGAGATAAGAAATTCTAGGCGTCTGGCATCCTTCAAAGCTACGACGAAAACATTTCCTCTTGCAGAAGAGTAGTATCTTACAGTATTTTTTAGGGGTTTCAGACGATTCTACAAAATTCTCATAATTATATTTTCACAACAAACTTTTATTTTTTTCTTTTTTTTTTTTTGTTTTTACTTTACTTTTTTAGTTTTCTTCTTTACTTTTTAGTTTTTTTTTTTTTTTTTAATAGAAGATAGTGTAACGGACAGACGGACAGTACATTTTTATTTATATAAATTTATTTCATTATTTTCCTATTATCTTATTTTATTTATTTTAGGGTCAAATTCACTCTTGAACAGTTCGAAAGGAAAGAAAAAACAAACTTACATCCGATGCCGTTTTCATCTGATTAATCAGGTGAGCTATCATATCATCATTATCATTAATAATATCGATATCCTTCTTTTTCCGACGCTTCCCCTTTTCCTCTTTTTTCCTTGCCATCATAGCATCGAAATCACTGACATGCTCTCGCTCTTCTTCACCTCTACCTCGATCTAAACCTTCATCGGAATCCGAATCTTGAGGTCGTCGGACAGGTTCTTTTTCAGGCATTTTTGCCTCATCCCCTTCTTCCGTAGGGGGTTTAATCGCCTAAAACGAGTTCGTATTTAAGAAAAAATCTCGGTGCAGACATCAACCCAAGTAAAACAAAAAAGGAATAACATGTTTGTAACTACCGGAAAATAAAACTTAATACCTCGTTGATTTTATAACACAGTGAGGATTTAATATAGTTATGGAAAGGAGGGATTAGGGGTTCTTGGTTTTAGGGATTTGGGATTAGGGGTACATAGATATTGAATCTTTTACAAACAAATATTATGCAGCAGTTTTTTTTTTTACTTGCGTTTTGTTCATTAGTCGTGTAATAATTAAAAAGGACAATTGTACTTTATCACATGTGAATTTCTTTCATTTTCATTTTTTTGCACAGTCTTGTGCAAAAAATTTTTGTTGTTCATTTTTAAAAACACAATCTTGTTTTCTTTTTTTTTATCTTCACAAATAAGTCGCAAAATTACGGGAACGATATATGAAAAATCTACATTATTTAAAATTAATATGGACTTTATAGCACCTGGACTTCATAGCTTTATGGACTTAATATATTTTAATAATAAAATATCATTAATTAAAATTAATCTAATATGGACTTTGTCATCTTGATTGACAAGATTATTTGTGACAGAAAAGGCGCACGGCCCACGCTGGAATGTAGTGGTTGTATCTGAAGGGTGACCACGCGGGTCTTCTGCGCCACCAGCACCAGGTCCTGCACGCGCATGATCTTCGATACCGCGGCGACCATCTCCGGCGTCAGCCCTGCTGCCAGGGCGGTGAGGGCGGCTTCGTCGGCGGCGTCGCTGAGCAGCCAGTCGCGCAGGCCGCCGACCGTGAGGTGGCTGACCGGGGCGAAGGCTGCGCTGTCGTGGCTGTCGATGATCAGCCGGGTGACCTCGTCCTGCTCGTAGGGAATCAGCGCCTCCTGCAGGAAATGCTTGAGCGGCACCTCGGCCAGGGTCATCTGTGCGGCGGCGCGCTCGGCGTCGCTGCTGGCGGCGACGCCGGCCAGGTAGTCGCCGGAGCGCGCCGGGGTGGCCTTGGCCATCAGCTCGCGCAGGCTGTCGAAGCTCCAGGTCATGCTGGCGATGGTATGGGTGAAGCGGGCCATGCAAATCCTCCTGTCGCGGCCGCCCGTGGGCGGCCGCTTGAGCCTGTCAGCGCAGCGAACGTTCGGCGGCCTGGATGGCGGCGAACTCTTCCTCTGGTGTGCCGGACACCAGATGATGACGGCTGTACAAGGCGAAATAGGCGATGAACAGAGCGTAGATGACTGCCGCACCGATCACGACCCGTGGATCGACCAGGAAACCGGCGACCAGTGCCACCGCCGCCAGTACCAGCGCGACCGATGAAGTCAGCACTCCACCAGGCGTACGGTACGGACGCGGCATGTCCGGGCGGCGGATGCGCAGGGTGATGTGCGCCGCCATCATCAGCACGTAGGAGATGGTCGCGCCGAACACCGCTACCAGGATCAGCAGGTCGCCCTGGCCACTCAATGACAAACCAAAGCCGATAATTCCAGGCACGATCAGTGCCAACACCGGCGCCTTGTTGCGGTTGGTCAGCGACAGGCTGCGTGGCAGGTAGCCGGCGCGGGAGAGGGCGAAGATCTGCCGCGAGTAGGCGTAGATGATCGAGAAGAAGCTGCAACTTGACTAGTCGTGGCTTAAATGTCTTTGCCTTAACATGCAAAGACATACAGGATTCGGCCTTTGCCCTGCACATGAACTGCCGTTAACCTGCAAGCTCTATTTCCTAGTATCTACGGTTATTAAACATTGCTTGCACATTTAAATCAATAACTAACCATCACGCTCGTCCAGCTTGACTAGTCTTGGCTAAGTACCTTTTCCCTACAGGAAGGCAGTTAGACGGTAAGCAAATCGAACAGTCGCAATGCAGTTTAAAACAGGCAAGCATCTTGTGACCTTTAACTCTATTCCAAAATGAATTACATCACTTGCAGGCTACGCAACCTGACTTGAAATTTACAAATCAAACTGTCACATAGAAGAGGTCATCATGTTTTCCAATGACAATGCTCAACAGGCAGGCTACTGATTCTTATCCTAGAGCAATGTCTCCAAGAGAATATCCGCACTAAGTCATTAAAGTGGACAGCGCCGTTGTCCGTCTATTCGTCCCCTTTCTTCAAATGGCCACCGCTGGCACTCCTAGCAGTTAGGCAATACGTTAAATAGAGACATGAATCTCATGGAAGGGCAGCCACAATTTCAGCATTTGCTTCAAATCGCTTGTAGAAGAGTGCTGACCACATAACTAAAGAGAGCAAGTTCAGAGAGAGACCACATTATAACGTAGCCCCTGACTGTGGGTCAGCCATGCCATAACCATGGCTAGCTTAGCTTATCTAAAAATGTGCCAGCTAGTATTTATATCAAGTTGCCGTCAAAATAAGATCTCTCGGGCTTGAAGCAGTTGAAATCCTACCAATGTATTTGAAGAAAGTTCTAAAATACATGTGTCATGGAGATTTTCATTTTAACAAAGTAGAAAGCCGTTCTAGAAAGCTTGTGTCAGCATAAAGAAGAGAGGATTTCAAGTTAGCAATTTAGAAGATACACTAGTGAAAAGTGAAAATGTCACCACCTGGATTCGAACCCGGGACCGTCGCATTTGCGGCGTGATGCTCTACCAACTGAGCTATGCTGACCGGTGGAATATCCGGAGCGAATGTGGCGACTATACATTTTTGTCTAAGATTAGGCTCAACCATCGTCTATAAGTGCACCTAAAATATTCAGTATTATTATCTCAAATCGCACTTGCTTGCGATATGGATTAATCTAGTGTACACCAGGTAGTGACGAGGGGACGTGGACCATCTGCTGCATCCCATTGAGTGAGCCATGGTTTTGTCACCCAGGCACTGTTGAGATATTATTTGAAGCTATTGATCCCACTGCTGTCTCACTTAGGCTGTTCTACAGACTTATGATTCGGTTATAGAACAAATTGTTTCTTTTTCTTGTCTTAACATACTTGCAGAACAGCTTTGCTGGATGACCTCAGGTACTTGACGACTCGCCAGGTTCAAATGTATCTTTGTCGTCAGACTGGAGCAACTTATAGGTCATTATCATATTGCCTCTGTGTTGACGGTATGTCAGAGTTGGTAGCTTCAGGCTCTGCAGTCGACATCTATGCTCTTTATCTTTGAGACCCTTTATGCATTTCATTGCCCATCTTTGTACAGATTTGAGAGTCATCAAACTCAAGTCTCCATATATTTGCCCATTTGCAAAAGTAATCCAGGTCTGACATTATTGAGGCTACACCCTACTGTGTGTAAGCAGGGCCAATAAGGTTCGAGTCATCAGCATATAGGCTAAGTTTATTAATCTCGGTTTTTTGGAGCATCGTTAATGTAGATATTGGAAAAGTGTAGGTCCCAAAATAGTTCCTGGAGGCATCCCACTTGAGACCTCTGTGATTTAAGAATAGAAAGCTGCACCGCCTTCAACAAAAACTCTGACCCTCTTCTTTCCTCCCTTCAAGAAAGACATGATCCTAGTCTACCACACCCTCTTCAATACTAATTGCCTTCAGTTTCAACTGGAGCCTTTGATGACAGACTTTATTGAAGGCTTTAGCAAAGTCTAGCAGAGCAATATCAACTGAGAGACTTTGGTCAAGGAGCTGGGTTATATAATTATATGGGTCAGTCAAATTTGTTTCTACTGATCTACCTGGTTAGAATCCGTGTTGCTGTTTTGATAGAAGGTTGTTCGTGGCCAAATGCTCCAGGTAAGTTGTTCTCTGTTTTCCTGGAGCCCTTTTTCCTTTAATTTTTCCTGTGACAGCTATATTTTCCAATTGTTCTTTTCTCATAGCATGTCCGAAGAAGCTCAATTGCTGTCTTTTGATGGTTTTAAGTAGAGTTCGTTCTTGATGTGCCATTATGAGAACTTCTTCATTTGTTTTCTTTTCCATGTAGGAGATTCGGAGCATTCTACGAATGAACCACATTTCTACTGCTTGGATGTTCTTTTCAAGGTTCCGTGTCATGGTCCATGTTTCACTCCCATAGAATAGTACTGGGAGGACATAGCATTTCAGGACTTTACAACGAGTGTTGATATTGATGTTCTTGTTTTTAAGAAAGTTTCCTAGTTGGTTAAATGCTGTCTTTGCCTGGGCTATTCTCGCATGTATTTCTTTAGTGCATCTTCCGTCCGAGGTTAAAATTGCACCTAAGTATTTAAATGACTGTACCTGCTTTATAATTTGTCCTCCTACCTTGATGGAACATTTTGGAGGTTCTTTTTCTTTGGTTATTACCATACAGACTGTTTTCTTTGCATTCATTTCCATCCCAAGTTCATTGCTTTTTTGTTCGATGACTGACATTAAGTCTTGAGCTTCTTTTTCGCTGGTGGCAATTAGTGCTGTGTCATCTGCATACCTGATGTTGTTGATATTGACACCGCCAACCTTTACCCCTGGCATATCTTTAATTGCTCTCATGATGTTTTCACTGTAAAGATTGAATAAATCTGGTGATTCTGGTGCACCTTGCCGTACCCCTCTCTTGATGTTAATTTTATCAGTTGTCTTTTCTCCAACTCTTACCACTGCCTTTTGCTTGTAATACATGTTTTGCAACACTCTGAGGTCCTTATCATCAACTCCAAGACTGTCGAGTTGATGGAGTAATTCTTCATGTTGTACCCGGTCGAATGCTTTTTTGAAGTCTATGAATATAACATAAAGGGAGACCCTAACTTGTATTGTTCTTTCACTTAGCATTCTCATCACAAAGATGGCATTTCGTGTTCCTCGATCTGGCATAAAACTTTACCATCTTGGCATAATTAAGAAAGTCCTTTCTGCTTCAGAGAGAGGCTACTTCAAAAGATTGTTACCCTTAGTGACTTTTCTAAATTATTTAACAGCATATCACAACTATTAAAGTAAATTGTTGTTCACAACACCTATGTCTATTTTCCACTATTCTATCTATGATTCTAACCCTAATGCCCTTTTAAAACCCCGTGTGGCCCTCCTCTAAAAAATGTCGAAAAAACTCTGCCTGTGGTACACCCTGACCTTGTCTAAACCTACGACTAGCCGACTTGTAATTATTAAACCTGAGTCTAAATGCTGTCCTGGTACTACCTACATACTGTTTCTGACATACAGTAGTACGTTACTTAGCCCCCCCCTCCCCCCCTCAATCAAACCTTTGCAAAAATCATTTTTCGGTCTCAACAAGATAAAGCATTTAAGTATCATTGTGAAACGTCACTGACAAACTAAAGAGTTAAGAAGCCCTATTACATTTCAGCGGAATGACATCTGATGAAAGCTGAACTGATTAAGCAGTCTTGTATTTGCATAGCTTAATTAGAAAGGGTTTCCCTTAAACATGTTATGCTGTATTGCTACCGAACTGATTTTGTGACTGCCCATCTCTCCCCGATAACTTTACTCTTAGTACAGCACTAATTTATCCTGTGCAGTTCTATTGGTTGGCTGGACGTACTCCGTTTTGCATTTATTATCAAATTGAACATATTTCACATACTCTTGGTATCACTGGCGAAGGTGTTCTTTGGGAGAAAGCCCTCCAAGCTTTATGAATGGTAAGATCATATTCCATCGGACGGACTTTGGCCACGGGGATCCTTTTTTAGATCCAAGACTCCCGAATTTACGATCAGTCACCTAATCAAAAGATTGAAGCATAAAGAATTACTGTGTCAAGCCCAGTACCCACAAATTTCTAAAAATTTATATATTTGTGAACGTGTCCTACCGCCACAGCCTACGAGTATGCTCAGGAAGGTCTCGTACAGCCCCCACTGGTTGCCGTGCATGTCCTCGGGCACGCGGTCGGCGACCTTGCGGGCCTCTAAACTCACTGGCAATAAGCTGCAAACATCATAAGAGGACTTGGCAAGCATGTTGCAACTGGTTTTGCTGGTTGTCAAAATTTGACCCACGGAACACTTAACCTGCTGGCAAAAAGCTTTAAACCATCTTCCAAAAAATATCTACAATTTTACATGCAGGTATCTCAACAACACCCTCCCAACTTTAAAGAATCTGCATCTCTGGAACAAATCTAACACCAGCTTATATTTTTCCCGTCTAAACCCCCAAACTCTTTAACACCTAGTATCTGGCTGCCTTTCTCATCTTAGTCAAGGACGCTATAACTGGAGACATGATTCAATTCTTAAAATTACATCTGACTTCGTATCTGCTTCTAATCTGGCCATTCGCATCTTTTCTGATATTCCGCATTGTTTCTGGACCTGATCTTCGCCCCGACATGATAATTCAGTTGAACAACTCATTGCATGTACTTGAGTTAACGGTTGGATTCGAAACAAACTTAGAGAATAACTATGATCGAAAAAAGATTAAGTATCAACAGTTATGTAATGACTTGAAGAAACGATTTGACAAAATTTCTTTTGTTAATTTAAGTATGAGTGGTATTGGCGGAATGGCAAGGGACAGTAATTGTTTTATAGTGATGCTTAAGGATCTGAATGTTGATAATAGTAATTTTCTTTATTCAAAATTATATCTTGTGCAATAAGAACAACCTATTTTCTTTTTTGTAAAAGAAATAATGATTGGCCCAATCCCGTACTTCTTGTATGGTAGTTGTAGAGGAAACGTACGTCATACATGTAACCTTTATGTCTGTAAAGCGAGTAATGTTTGCATTATTCGGGATGAAATAAATAAATGAAGTTTTAAATATTATTATTATTATTTTATTTTTTTTTAAACTTCAATCCCATTTATTTCTTATACTGAAATTGTACAACTCAATGTTACAATTTCTAAACTAAAAACATTAATAATAATAATAAAAATTTTTTAAACTTCAATTTATTGTCATTATTCTTATACAATTCCAGTACTCTCTTACAAAAAGGTATACAGGAACTGCGCTACCATTGCGCCACGGAGTCTTGATTGCCAAAACTTGATCTTTCTTTTACTCAAAAGCGGACTATTCATTAAAGAGACAAAGAGGTAGATATTAGGCCTTTGTTAATGTTAAAAAGTTCAAAGCAAGACATAACATGAAGTAAGTTCTACAATTGACCCCGACGTGATTCGAACGCGCAGCCTTCTGGTCTGGGGTCACACGCGCTACCATTGCGCCACGGAGTCTTGCTTGCCAAAACTTGA
Source organism: Alatinidae sp. Z8VKAUB7J3 (assembly GCA_010016025.2). Classification (NCBI taxonomy): domain Eukaryota; kingdom Metazoa; phylum Cnidaria; class Cubozoa; order Carybdeida; family Alatinidae; species Alatinidae sp. Z8VKAUB7J3. Next base: position 139,504,828 of record JAAAKM020073195.1, read on the forward strand.
ACTTTCTTTTACTCAATAGCGGACTATTCATTAAAGAGACAAAGAGGTAGATATAAGGCATTAGTTAATTGTACCGATATTCAAAGCCAAAGATAACATGAAGTAAGTGCTACAGTTGACCCCGACGTGATTTGAACACGCAGCCTTCTGATCTGGAGTCAGACGCGCTACCATTGCGCCACGGAGTCTTGATTGCCAAAATTTGAGCTTTCTTTTACTCAAAAGCGGACTATTCATTAAAGAGACAAAGAGGTAGATATCAGGCCTTTGTTAATATTAAAAAGTTCAAAGCAAGACATAACATGAAGTAAGTGCTACGGTTGACCCCGACGTGATTCGAACACGCAGCCTTCTGATCTGGAGTCAGACGCGCTACCATTGCGCCACGGAGTCTTGATTGCCAAAACTTGATCTTTCTTTTACTCAAAAGCGGACTATTCATTAAAGAGACAAAGAGGTAGATATAAGGCATTTCTTAATGGTACAGAAATTCAAAGCAAAAGATAACACAAAGTGTGCCTGACAGGTGCCCCCGACGTGATTCGAACACGCAGCCTTCTGATCTGGAGTCAGAAGCGCTACCATTTAGCCACGGAGTCTTGATTGCAAAAGCGTGAGCTTTCTTTTTCTCAATAGCGGACTTTACATTAAAAAGAAAAAGAGGTAGATATAAGGCATTAGTTAATGGTACAGAAAATCAAAGCAAATGATAACATGAAGTAAGTGCTATAATTGACCCCGACGTGATTCGAACACGCAGCCTTCTGATCTGGAGTCAGACGCGCTACCATTGCGCCACGGAGTCTTGAAAGAAATGCCAGAAATCAGACTACCTTGTCAACTTACATTTATTACCATATCTTCTAAACTACACCAAATTTGACTCTTTTTTCACGCGGAATTCTCTAGTACGCCATCAATCAATATCGCAAACATACAAAGATCAGGATTGACGGACCTTTTTTCGTGACCAAATTTTTCCACTTTTCGAAGCCTTAGTGCTTGAAGAAATGCCAGAAATCGTCCTATCTTGTCAACTTACATTTGTTACCATTTCTGCAAAACTGCACTCAATTTGACTCTGATTTCACGCGGAATACTCATGTCGGCCATCGATCTACATTATAAACGTATAAACATCACCATTGAAGGACCTTTTTTCGTGACCAAATTTTTCCACTTTTCTAGGCCTTAGTGCTTGAAGAAATGCCAGAAATCGCCCTACCTTATTAACTTACCTTTTTTACCTTTTCTTCAAAACTACTCGGAATTTGACTCTGATTTCCCACGAAATACTCTTGTAGGCCATCAATCTACATCATAAACATATAAAGATCAGAATTGAAGGACCTTTTTTCGTGACCAAATTTTTCCACTTTTCTAAGCCTTAGTGCTTGAAGAAATGCCAGAAATCGCCTCCTTTGTCAACTTACATTAATTACCATATCTTCTAAACTACACCGAATTTGACTCTGATTTCACGCGGAATACCCTTATAGGCCATCAATCTACATTATAAGCATATCAAGATCAAAATTGAAGGACCTTTTTTCGTGACCAAATTTTTCCACTTTTTTAAGCTTTAGTGCTTGGAGAAATGCCAGAAATCGCCCTACCTTGTTAACTTATATTTATTACCATATCTTCAAAACTACACGGAATTTGACTCTGATTTCACGCGGAATACTCATGTCGGCCATCGAACTACATTATAAACGCATAAACATCACAATTGAAGAACCTTTTTTCGTGACCAAATTTTTCCACTTTTCTAAGCCTTAGTGCTTGAAGAAATGCCAGAAATCAGACTACCTTGTCAACTTACATTTATTACCATATCTTCTAAACTACACCAAATTTGACTCACATTCCATGGCTTACAAAGCGTTCAAAATACGCTAAAAAGCAAATTAAACATATTTTGCATACACGAGATGCGTACATTCAATTGTGCACAAAGCGTTTAAAAGAGACTAATAAGGCATATTTGACATAGTTTGCATACACTAGATGCGTACATTCCATGGTGCACAAAGCCCTCACAGTAGACTAATAAGGCATAATTGACATAGTTTGCATACACTAGGTGCGTACATTCCATGGTGCACAAAGCTTCCAAAATAGGCAAATAACCCATATGCGACATATTTTGCATACACTAGATGCGTACATTCCATGGTGCACAAAGCGTTCAAAATTGGCTAATAAGGCATGATTGACATAACTTGCATACACTAGATGCGTACTTTCGATTGTGCACAAAGCGGTTAAAATAGGCTGATAAGGCATATTTTACATAGTTTGCATACACTAGATGCTTACATTCCATCGTGCACAAAGTGTTTAAAACAGGCTAAAAAGGCATATTTGACATAGTTTGCATACACTAGATGCGTACATTCCATGGTGAACAGAGCCTTCAAAATAGGCTAATAAGGCATATTTGAGATAGTTTGCATACACTAGATGCGTACATTCCATGGTGCAAAAATCGTTCAAAGTAGTCAAAAAAGGCATAACTGACATAGTTTGCATACACTAGATGCGTACATTCCATCGTGCACAAAGTGCTTAAAGCAGGCTAAAAAGGCATATTTGACATAGTTTGCATACACTAAATGCGTACATTCCATGGTGAACAGAGCGTTCAAAATAGGCTAATAAGGCATATTTGAGATAGTTTGCATACACAAGGTGCGTACATTCCATGGTGCACAAAGCTTCCAAAATAGGCAAATAACCCATATTCGACATAGTTTGCATACACTAGAAGCGTGCAATCCATGGTGCATAAAGCGTTCAAAGTAGACAAATAAGGCATAATTGACATAGTTTGCATATACTAGATGCGTACATTCCATTGTACACAAAGCGATCAAAATAAGCTAATAACGCATATTTGACATAGTTTGCATACACTACACAGGTCACATTTAAATTTATACACAACGCATTGTTGGTTGATAAAAGAGGGCTTTGGTTCCTTATTCTTCAAAACATCGCCTAGTTTGCGGTTAACAAATATGGGTAAGATGTTATCAAGTTGATTATTGAAAGCAGCTGATTTGACAATTGAAGATGGCCATCATTTAACCCTATTCATGTATTGGAAAGATGTTACCCCATTCTTTTATCTTTCTTCAGTTTTAAATGCTACATGAATAGGGATTGAATAGTAATTTTTATAATATTGACTTTGTAAAAGTTATGGCAGTTGTTAAGTGTAAAAGTTTGGTACCACTTGCACAAAGTTCCATTCCGATCCAAACAGATCTTGCGGCAAGCCATTGGCATCACTTGAAATCGGATAAAGAACAAAGCACAACGTTGCAATACTGCTACAGTACCATTTTGCAAGTTTACGACGTTTTAAGGTGCTTTGGTCATGAATGACACGAATATGAGTTGCATATGTAATAGCAAATACTATTGGTTTGATAACAATGATACTGCATGTTGTTATCATATGGTAGGAAAGTGAAAAATCAAGGATGGGATGCACACACTTTAAAGAAGTTAGAAAAATGGCTTCTAGTAAGAAGTGATAAAAATATAACTGTCTAGCATGACTTTAGGCCATTCAATAGGAGACAATAAATTGACAATGACTGCCATGATTTGGTAATGCCCGAGTAAAATTTTGGAAATTGAAATAATGACATCATCAAGTGTTCTTCCATTTTCATTGTCTATGGTCACTTTTCTCATCCATTGTATTGAAAGGAGAGCAAATAAAACAAAAAGGGGTGCACTAATCAGTTGTAACACTGCCATCCATTTCAAACACCCAAGCTTGGTTTTGTCAAAGTTCGTATTGCAAAGCGCACATAACGGTCCAGTATAATTTTAATGGCATTAAGATTGAAGGCCACCAAGACAAGCTGCTTTCGCGAGACAAGAGTAAATTCGCGGTAGTTCTCCTAAGAAAGAGTTACATGATGTATTATAGTCCAAACCTTCATTGGCAAGGGTTTTTTAGTAGTAGTAGTAGTAGTAGTAGTAATACTAACAGTAGTAGTAGCAGTAGTAGTAGAAGTAGTAGTAGTAGTAACACTAGTAGTTGTAGTAACAATAGTAGTAGTAGTAGTAGTAGTAATAGTAGTTAATAGTAGTAGTGACAGTAGTAGTAGTAGTAGTAGTAGTAGTAGCAGTAGTAGTAGTAGTAGTAGTAGCAGTAGAAGTAAAACTAGTAGTTGTAGTAGCAGTTGCAGTAGTACTAGTAGTAAAACTAGTTGTTGTAGTAACAGTAGTAGTAGTAGTAGTAGTAGTAATAGTAACAGTAGTAGTAGCAGTTGCAGTAGTACTAGTAGTAAAACTAGTTGTTGTAGTAACAGTAGTAGTAGTAGTAGTAGTAGTAATAGTAACAGTAGTAGTAGCAGTAGTACTAGAAGTAGTAATGGCAGTAACACTAGTAGTTGTAGTAACAATAGTAGTAGTAGTAGTAGTAGTAATAGTAGTTAATAGTAGTAGTAACAGTAGTAGTAGTAGTAGTAGTAGTAGTAGCAGTAGTAGTAGTGTTAGTAGTAGTAGTAGTAGCGGCAGTAGTAGTAGTAGCAGTAGTAATAGCAGCAGTAGTAGTGTTAGTAGTAGTAGTAGTAGTAGTAGTAGTAGTAATAGTTGTAGTAATAGTAGTAGTAGCAGTAGTAGTAGTAGTAGCAGCAGTAGTAGTAGTAGCAGTAGTAGCAGTAGTAGTAGTAGTTGTAGTAGTAGCAGTAGTAGTAGCAGTAGTAGTAGTAGTAGTAGTAGTAGTAGCAGCAGTAGTAGCAGTAGTAGTAATAGTTGTAGTAGTAGTAGTAGTAGCAGTAGTAGTAGTAGTAGTAGTAGTAGTAGCAGTAGTAGCAGTAGTAGTAGTAGTTGTAGTAGTAGTGATAGTAATAGTAGTAGTAGCAGTAGTAGTAGTAATAGTAATAGTAGTAGCAGTAGTAGTAGTAGTAGCAGTAGAAGTAAAACTAGTAGTTGTAGTAGCAGTTGCAGTAGTACTAGTAGTAAAACTAGTTGTTGTAGTAACAGTAGTAGTAGTAGTAGTAGTAGTATACTAGTATTAGAAAGTACTCATAGAGTTGCAAGACGTCATTTTAGAAGTAGAAGTTTGATTCTAGCTAGTCTAGCAAGTTTGATTTTATTAAAGTTTCTATCAGTGATAGATTCAAAGTGAAAGTCTATGAATCATAGAATCAAACTATGCATATGACTCATAGAAATAGTAGATAGACTAGACTATTTCTATGAGTCATTTTCACCAGCTGATGACCACCAATGACAAACTTTCACCAGCTGAAATGAAAAAATGTTTTTCAATTGATGATAAAATCTAGCTGGTCTAGAATCAATAGTAAGTTTTTAAAATCAATTAGAATACAAGAAAGTTTATCAAGTTTATCAAAGTTTAGAAATAGTTAATCAATAAACACTAGCTAATCAAGATAGACTAGCTAATTGATTCTAGCAAATCCACGAACATCTACTATTAATTAACATTAATAACTATCTTACATAGATAGTTAGATTCTACTAGTAGTAGTAGTTAAACTTCTACTTCTAAAATGACGTCTTGCAACTCTATGAGTACTTTCTAATACTAGTACTTTCTAATACTAGCTAATAAACACTAGCTAATCAAGATAGACTAGCTAATTGATTCTAGCAAATCCACGAACATCTACTATTAATTAACATTAATAACTATCTTAACTATAAAGCAAATCCACGAACATATTAATATTTTTATGTTTTTAATAAGTACATTTTGAAATCCACGAACATCTACTATTAATTAACATTAATAACTATCTTAACTATAAAGCAAATCCACGAACATATTAATAT
>JAAAKM020073195.1:139510753-139598154 GCA_010016025.2 Alatinidae sp. Z8VKAUB7J3
TTTTATGTTTTTAATAAGTACATTTTGATTTTAACTTTTATTAGGTTTTATAATAGGAATACTAGTACTTTCTAATACTAGTTTATTAAACACTAGCTAATCAAGATAGACTAGCTAATTGATTCTAGCAAATCCACGAACATCTACTATTAATTAACATTAATATCCGCTCCTCACAAATAGACATGCTTGAGCGCACGTTAGGAATCGGGCCGTTGTCAAGCAGTTATTGTGGCCTCGTATTCATGTTGACTTTCAAAAGCCATTTGAGGTTGAGTGAACTTCGAACGAAGATAATTATTTTTCTTGAGTATGTTTACCATTCGATCATGAAGAAGGGTAATTTAATATCACAAGTCTTGCCTGTACTTCTGGCATACTTATCATAGTTTGTGGCACATAATGTACCCTGTTTGACTTCTGAAGTTAAGTAGAGATTTCCAAAGTGGGCACCATGTCTGAGAGACGAGGATTGTTCCACTTCGGGAAGGACTCTCCAAGACAGGAGAAAAAGCAACCTCTACTTAAGATTGGACACTATGTTCTGGGAGAAACACTTGGAGTAGGCACCTTTGGGAAAGTGAAAGGTGAGCACAACTATTATTCGTACCAGAGACTGTCCTAGGACCAACTGCTGGATGCTGAGCACGCTATGCGTATTAAGACATCAGCTAAAGTTTCAGTGTAGCACTTTTCCTAGCTGACGCAATCATGTTAAAGGTACCCTTACGGAAATACACTTTTACCCTATGTTTGCATGCAGTTCTCGCTAGTTTTCCATATATATGCCAGCACAAGCGAAACTGAACTATACAATATATTGGCTGGAAACGGGGCCTGTCTAATTTGTAGCCCTCCTCCTCAAACTAGCTAGGGTCATGCTTAATTTAATTAATATTGGTTTAAGACTAAGTCAGTGAGTGCCACGCGTCGTTTTGTATCATTCAGTGAGGATTATAATGTAAAGGATACAGCGAGTGCCGTTACAATTCGCAGTTTACAGCTCTTTAGAGGTATTATTAAGAGAGCCAAATAGTAAGTAATATCCTGCTGGGCAACCCAAAGTTCGTGATCACGGTTTTAGTTTCATGTGAATTAGATAAGGGTTTTAAATCTTTGACCAGATTATTAACTGTTCTTTATGTTTACTATAAATCCGTATGTGACACTGCCCACCGCCGACGCTTGAATGAAACGTAATGATGAATGCGCTATTATTAAATGGAAGAGATGAAATATGCTAAAGTTGAGCGTTCGATTCGCTTGTTTGTTTTCTTAGAAGCAAATTCTGGTGAAACTTTGTTTATTTGTCTCACAAAAATATCTAATGATTTTTTCCTCAGATTGTAAGGTTTAATGGAGAATTTTAAATACCAAAGCTAGATACCCTATAGATAGAAGCACTTTTTGTTTCCATTTTTAAGCATATTGGTTTTTTAGGTTATTTTTTGTTTATCACTATTAGATTTTACTTTACATGGACACGCTTGCGTAAAAGCTTACAAAATGCGTATATTCAATTGTCTAAAAACAGAAGTTTTTTTTTTTTAATCTTCCAGAAGTTAATATAGGCGATTGGTAAGCAACGGGTAGTTAATAATAGCCAAAAACCCTAAAAAGTTTTTATTTTTCGGCTTCCTAAAAATTTGTATCTTGCTACAGTCAAATTTGAAAAATATATCAGCTTGATAACCTAGAAATTTTTTTTTTCTTTTCATTTTTCAAGCATATTAAAGGGCATATGGTTACGGTTGTTATGCTATTACATTTTATTTTGCGTAAGAACACTCGCTGAAAAGCTTATTCAATATATATTTTCATTTTTTAGCTGATGAGATGAAAGACAAGCGTTCCAATCGCTTGTTTGTTGTCTTGAAACAGATTCCGGTGGAACCTTTTTTTTTTACTTTTGTCTCTCAGAAATGTGTTTAAAGGATGTTTCTTTCTAGGTTCTTGTTTTATTTTAACTGCCTTTTAGTCAAAGATGTGGCTAATTTTTTGATGAAAGCTTGAATATATCTAAGCAAGATAATCTAAATTTTGTATCTATTTATCTTAATATATATATAAATATAATATAAATTTTTCTTACCGTATTTCAAGCATATCGGAGGGCGGGCCTTTATGGATTATTGCTATTACATTTCAATTTGCATCAAAATACTTGTTAAGAAGCTTATTAAACGTTAACTCGGGGTTTTTTGTTTTTGTTGAAAAAATGTTTTTTTCTTTAGAAGATATTTCTAATGATTCCACAAGAATAATATAGACCGCTGGCCTTTTTTTTGTACTTAACCAGGACTTTGTGTACCACCAATTGGGGTCTGAAAGCCCTTGTAAACCTCTTGTTGTATCTCGTCTTCTATGATTCTGTAGACAAGAAAGATTTCCAGATGTACTTCTCGCTGGATTCATCCGGAAGACGATCCGCCAAGCGTTCCAATAAGGTTCCTGCCGTTGTTGTGGATAATACTGAAGAGAAGAAGAGTGCCACCTTAGATAGAAAGAAAGACAAGAAGGAACCGAGGGTGGTAAGCGACTTTAGTTACCGTTGCCAGTTACGTATATTCAACTCGAAAATACGTTAAGAAACTGCATAGACGAGGCGGAAATTGCTCTATTTTGTATACTGCTCAAAGTGTACACAAGGCCGTCGCTACCTCTAAGCAGAGTTTCTTAATAAACACAGTTCTTTGAGAGACAGTGTTTCTACCAAGCTCGCCATTTTGTGTCCATTAAGGGTCACGTGACGGTACGTCTCAACATCGACCTTGGAAATGAAAAGGAAGCTATTGTTAAAGGTGTGAAGTTTCTCGACCTGTTTTTTGAGACACTATGTTCTAAGGATATTACAAACTCGGGGAACGTAGAGGGCATACTGCACAGATAAGCTGTTGTTGTTTTAGAGATAGCGATGGTTGGAAACAGCTGTGCGCCCACAAACATAGTGGTTTACAAGGATAGTTTGATTAACAGGTGTCACAACTAGGCTGTCTTTTCGGCTGCCAATAATATCTATGACAAACATCACTGTGGCATCAGTTGTGAACACGGAGACGTAGCATTCACAGAGTTAAAAGGTGTTCCGTCTATTAACATGCACAGCTAACAACAAGGTATCTCGTGGCGGAATACAATACTTCTTTCCTGGAATCAAATATAATATCTGGGAACAATCTAAGCCAGGCATCTGTTTGCTTATGCCTGTTTAGCATGCCCACTGAACTTCAGCTGGCGTAGGATCCTCATCACAGTTTCCAAAGCAACGTGTCTGTACGGTGTTTAAGTCCATTTTCTGTCCTCCATGTTTTTACAGTATCACACCTAGGCTGATCTTACGTTCTTACGATCTGAAAACATGAAGTAAATATGGGGGGTTATAGCTGGTTGTATCTCCGTGTGTACCATTAAAGTGCTTGCACTCTTACATCTGTTTACATTGAGACAACGTGGAGAATAGAAAGTTTTAATTGCACAGTAAAGGAGAGGTATATGAATCGAAAGTAGAATGTTTTCATTCAATTCTTTTGATAGGGCCGTTCAAAATATTGTATATCGTGAAAACAATATTTGCCCTGTTTATCAAAGTACGTCCCGCAATTATTTACATTTATGAACATGATTGTAAGGTATTTGAACGTTAAGAAGCATCCCTTGACCCAAAGCGGCCCTTTAATCCCCTTCTTATATAAGGAAGAGGGGGTGGTAGGCACCTGGTAACATACGTCGATTCTTTACTTTGTAACGACTTGAAATATTGTTATTAATGTGTGTGATCTTTTTTACGTTAGTAGTACTTTTCCTAGTAATGCTTTTGAACAAAAATTTAAACGAAATAAGGGTATTTTAAGTAATTTTTAAACAAAAGCTTGGTTATTAAATATATCGTTTAATATGTTCAATTTGAATCTTCGACATGTTTCACATGCGCGTTCTTTGCTGGGCATTGCGATTCATTGCGAAATTACATTTTCCGCCTCGTAAATCAATTGCGGAAACAGACTTGTTTTGTAAGGACACGGACACTCACGGACACTCACGGACACTCACGGACACTCACGGACACTCACCAATATCTCCATCATAAGTCATGCCATCCTTCACATACCAAAAAGGCCATACCATATAGCCAGGCAATGAGATTACGTAGAATTTGTTCTAGTTTAGAGACTTTTGATAAAAGATCGGTAGAATTAACGGAATGGTTGCAGGCAAGAGGTTATAAGGAGCATTTTGTTATGGCGCAAATAGATAGGGCACGCTTTTTAGACAGGAATTCTTTATTAGAAGGTAATAGGCAAATCAAAAGAAAGGAGACATTAGTTCCAATAGTTTTAACATTCCATCCAGCACTTAGTCAGGTTAGAGAAGTATTGAGAAAATTTCACTTGTGATTTACCCCCTCCCTCTCCACAATTTTAGTCTTGTTACGGTACATTTGAGGGAAGTAACAAATTCAGCCAAAATCTGCAGAATTGAACTGGTTGAGAGGAACATCTGATGGAGTTACTTGCACTTTGAACTAGAATGTATTACTACATCGGAGGTTATCGACTCATGCTGAGATTCTTTTGTTGCATATGCGATGTGAAGAGTTTTGACAAGAACACTAGAAAAATAGAAAATATATCACCAACGGGGATCAAACCAGTGTCCCACGTTTTAGTGGCGTGCGCTCTACCAACTGAGCTTGGGGATCCCGATGTTAACATGCTCTATTTCTCTAGTCGCCGCATTAGCTTCCAATCATCCACCGGTGATCGACATCCAGCTCAACAATTAGAAACCAGCCTGTCTGCGCCATGTGACTTGACCAAGGACGGTCTGCCCTCCGGCATCTATCCGAAGCCCATTGAAGTAGAAAGTAAGAGTCATGGGTTGGATCTCCGGTGGTGACATATTCTCTATTTCTCTAGTGTTCTTTTCAAAGCTAACACTTTAAATCTTCTCTTCTCGATGATGCAGTATGAAGAGTTGATAAAGGCGAGCAATAATGATAAAAGAAACATGTGTAGGCCTGACCACAAATAGTGTGAAATATAAGTTGAAAACAGGAAGCCAGAGGCCACCGCTCGCCTTTACATTTGAAAGACAATTTTTTCAGGCAACTTTTGCTTATAGAGTTTAATTGAAGGCAGTAGTGTTTGAATGGATACATACTTCTAAAATATTCCGTTGTTAGGTCTCTAGTCAAGCTGGATATAGACATGAAGGTTCAATTTGTTTCTGCAGCAGCCAGACCGCAAAAATCCATAAGCCTTCATATATTACGTAATAGCATTTCGCCTATTTTACCCCTGTCCTTGTAATCAAGTACAATCATCGACCAGATCCCCTCCTATACTATACAATCATTGGTTTTACCCCCTCTTTATCTTTGAGAAACTGACCCAATTTAAATCTGTAATAAAACCCCAAAAGACAATGTTAATTACCTAGCCACACTTGCGCCCGAGGAGCTATACCTGCGTGGCCCAGTCCGTGTTTCAGCTAAAAAAGGAGAAAACACATTTCACCAGACTGATTTCAGTACTGCTTTGTTTTATCATTCATTTGTGAAGGTGAAGCACCAAGGTGCTGTCGATAATCGCAGTTCTCATTTGTGCCTGAAATTTCATTTTCACCTGTGTTGGTATCGAAATTGTTGTTACATTACTTACCAACAAATTTGTCATGACCTGGCTTCAGGTTTCCGTTGTCGAATCCGGTTCAATTGAGCATTTCATTGGGTAGTCATGCAATAATGTGAACCAAGCAATAAACTCTGTTGCCTTTAACTATTGAGGTGCTTTTGTGCGTGTAAAGCAACCTGTCCTTTTTGCTGTGTCAATGTTTAATCTTTTTAATTCAGTCAACCAACCTTGTTATATATATCACTTTATCATTATACAGATTATATGGAAATAACAAACATACCAGCAAGATCAACAAATATCAAGGTTACGGAGAGGGAAAATACGGCAAACTATATTGGTAAATTGATTTTCGTCAGTTTTTGAACGTTCTGTATTGAGGTGCAATGATAACTGATTCGGCAATTAATTCTGCAACCGGATTGCATGTATTTATATTTAGTTATAAGTAAAAAGCAGCGTTTTGACGTTTCAAAAGCATTTGTGCAGTATGGAGCATCTTAACAATGATGGTTGTAAAATAACAGTAAATAGGAGGAAAAATTACAATAACTTTAAGAGTAGAGTATTTTCTTTAACGAAAAGTAAATAATGTCGCTGATTAGGTTCTTCAAAAAGTGTTAAGAACGCAAAAGTCAAGTAAATGGAGGAAGAGACGGATGAGATAAACGGATTCTCGAACCAATTATGCAAAGTGTAGTAAACAATAAAAGTGCTAAATGGTTAGGAAGAACAGGAAGGTGATTGTAGTGTAGTATAAAGAAAAGCCGTATTTATGCCCAATGGGACTAACAATTGAAACACACACACATGTGATTGTTTTTGTGTGCGTGTGCGTGTGCGTGTGCGTGTGCGTGTGCGTGTGCATCACAACAGGAAGGCAATTAAGGACACAAACACATCACTACATGACGGAAGAACTTAACACCTAGATACAAAGAATTCTCTCTTAACACTTTTCTTCTTGGCATTTCTATTTAACCACATTCATTTTTAAAATAGAAAACCTTTCAAAATCATTTCTGTTCTTCTACTCCCGAGCTCTCACTAATCTGTCTCAAGTACTAAGTGTTTCGTGCAGCAGTCGAATGTGTTTGATAACAAGCCTTATCATGTGCCTTGTTCAATGTCTAGTTCTCTTCTTACCAGGGGAAAGTAAGAAGGAACTGGAGATGAAGACGAAAAGATGGGACGAAGAATTTTAGATAAAAGCAGGTTAGGCTGCGCGCTACAACGCTATAGTTTCAGAGACCACTTTAATGAAAGTTTAGCTCAGTTATGCAATTTCAAAATTTTCGCATCCGGGACACTGCTAAACAAATCAAATTGTTTTCATGATTTGTCGGCGCATTACTTTTGGCTCTTGCGCTCTAAGTTTAACTCTCACCATGCCCGTCTTTTATTGAATAATGACCGTAGCCATCACTCAGTTTAAGTTTGAATCGGTAGGCTCAAAAGTGTAGACACACTAGTATATATCTGCCTTTTACCACACACACTCTTGGATGCCTAATAGAGGGAGGTTTGGAATAAACGGGGGGTTATCAAAATCCCAAAAACTTAATAAACTGGGGGTTGGAATAGACGGAGGGGTGGAAAATGACCAAAACGTGTAAAAAATGAAGCCAAGAATCAATGTTTAGAATCAACTGCAACTTCCTAAACGTAGGGTAATACAACACAAACGATAGTCAGTTATTCGAAGTCATGGTAGTCTCCTACATGCCTTCCAAGATTTAAAAAATGTTCCCCTCATTCTCCTGCTCAATGACAGTATTATTGCTAACATCTGTAATTCTTCGCGCCTCATAAAAGGCTGTCGTGAATCTTACATCATGCATAGCCATATGATGTAATGATTGCACGATAGGGATTTTCCCTCTCTCTCTCTATTTCCAGCAATGATGTAATTCAATTATTTGTAAGCTCTTTTAGTGTGTAGTGCAAGCTCGTTATGAAAATCCAAATGCTGCGTTTTTCCACTACGTTGACTGCTTTTGTATAATCCAATTTTGATTGATGTCACAGGAAGAAGAAAAAGGAAGAAGAGACAGAAGACGATGTGGGTGACATACGGCAATGCGAACTTAATTATGTTAAGCAATTCCAGAGTTTTGGAGACCACAAACTTCGTATCAACCCGGAAGTTGTTGGGGGACTTATGAAGGCCAGAAAGAAAGGATCACTACACGAAGCTATGCTTGACAGAAGGGAAAAAATGAAGGCCGATCGTTACTGTAAATAGGCGGATGATTATCATATTTAGTGTAGATAGTGCTTGTGATTGTGTTTAAAAAGGTGATTAATACACCGATAGGCGATTCAAGGAGAAATTCCAAGAAGAAGGCTGTATTTCCTAGACGTTTCGTTGGTAAGGAAAACTTTCGCTGTCCCATTGGATATTAGCTATATTAATCCCGAGGGTTTACTTTACAAGGTTTTAACTACACACGCGAACAGCTATATGGTTTGTCAGTGTAGTGCACCATGCTGTGTTTGATTGTGCTCGAATGCAATGGTACATTTTGTCATCGACTCGAGGAAGTCTTGATTAATAGCGAAACGTTTCACAGTTGCCTTATTAGGTATCCGTTGAACACTGAAAGCACCTTAATCCACGATAAAGAGCATCTTCTTTTGCTATAATGGAGAAACGCTCATTTTGAGGCGCAGTTGCAAATTTTCACTAAGAAAATTTAAAACCGTACTTCACCAACAACTGACAGGCTAAGAGGCTAACTTTTATAGTAGCGTTAGAGTATGCGTCTTAGAAAAAGGTGTTTGCTTTGCAGGTCATTAGAGTGACGGAACAAATAGAGACATGCGCACCAAGTAATTGGCTCCGTTGCTTTTGTAGCTATGAAAGGACTTGTTAATGTCTGTGCTGAAATCTTTTTTAGTTAGCGTTATGCAGGTGCGTCCAGCGTATCCCTGTGCTAAGCATCATGTTTAGCGATCGAACCTGCTTTCTTAGGGTATCATTACAATTATTAAGAACGAATCCTGCATAAGAATCAGACAAAAACTCCCTACTTCTAACCCGACGTCCCTCTCTTACCTCGGGCATCACAATTTGCTCAAAATCTGACATTGGAGGACCTGGCCCATAATCGAAGTTGGGCTCCGGTTCGTTCCAAAATGACGGTTCCGAAGACCCCGGTGGCATGGAGGGATCATTAAAAAGATGACGACTGTAAGGGAAGGAACGCATCAAGTCGCTGCTCCTCCATGCATGCACAGAACTGGAAAATCCTTGGTCCATTTGCGAATTGCCTACTTGGTCTGCAACTGATCCTTCCAAACGATTCCGATATTCATGGGATGCGTCTCCCTTCGAAATTACAAAGGAACCCCCCAATGCGTTGTGTTTTTCATTGTCTCTGGTCAAAGCCTTTCCGTCTCCTTCACTCTCCGACGAATATTCATGGAGATCTGAATCGAAATCGCCAACTAAGTCAGCGTAACTCACTCCACTTAATACACTAACTTTCTCATTATTATTCGTCGAATTCTGATGCGAATTTGGCGGCGAAGGATTCTTTGGCCTAGAGGACCGTGCACTGGTTGCAGCACCTTGGGTAGATTCCGTGTTCAAGGAGCTCTTTTCCGTTGTAATAACTTCATTTCCACGCTTTATCTCCAAAAGTTCACATGATCTGAACAGCGAGAAGGCCACATTGCCTACCGTGGAGGGGCGTTCTCTCTCCGTTGCCGTCGCATCCGGCTTACCACGAGAATCTCCGGGGGTGACAAATGCCCCCTCCCCGGCTTCACTAACTTCAAGGATAACGGGAGCGACGACGTTCGACTTTTTCCCGCACAACTTTGAAATTATCTTACCCATCTTGAAATAACGCGCGATTCATTCACTGTCAATAACAAAATGACGGACGATCGTCGTCGCTTGCATTTTTACGGCGCAACAACTTGTGACGTTAAATTACTAGAATGACGTCATTAATCAATTCGACGCGTAGGCCATGAAGTCTTTACTGCGTGGTGGGTAGCGACGGCGAACAGTTAAAGTACAAAACGGCTCGTGCACAATGCCCATCGATTGGACACATCTCTTTCGGACTAACCTTTTTTAGTATTTTAGGTAGGTCTCCATAGGTAGTTTCTAGAGTTGGATGTTTTCTACAGGACAGATTTTGTATTCTTCGTAGCAGGCGAGCATAACATCCATCGAGGTGGCGTTGTTGCTTAGCCGAAAGGGTTCATGTTTCGGAGCCATCCAGAAAAACTAAGTTCTATAGTGACTTGAAAAACTCTTACTTTAGTCTTTCGGTCAAGATTGGATGCCTATATTGTTTTCATTTTGTTACAGGCTGACTAACGCATAAAATGCGCTTAGAAGCTGTAAGTTCGTGATGTCGGAGCTTTTTCATCCGGAGAGGATTTGTGTTATTTTGTTTGGAGGATACCCACGGAAAGACAACATGGAACGCATGGGAACTTTAGCCGATTTACAGTGGGCCTGAAGATTTCTGTTAGAGGGTGAAACTTAGGTCGCTGGTTTGTATCCGGCTCGGTGGCCCAAAGATCTTGGAAAGAGAGATTTTGTAGTCTTCTTAAATAACATCCTATATATAGAAATCACCCTATGTCCTCTAATTACCTTATAATTCCAGCCTCTGCTACCTCAAGTTATCAATTGCTGGCGAATTATGCAGATGCCAGAATGCGGCACTCTTCATGCCAGTTTTCATCAGTTCGCAAAGCAAACTCAGATATTCCTCCAACAAAATTTGTGTTTCTCTTTTTGTACAGTATCGAATGAAAGATGACGAATCTGGTAGTATTTCAACGTGTCTGAGCATGCTCAATGGAGAACACGAGCGTAAGTAATGATTATGACGTCATATAGCCTTATGATGGGAATTGAAATGTTATGTTTTTCCCTCAGTAAGGTGTTACGGAGTTGCCGCACGAGGAGAATTGCCTGCGAGAGATGCGACGAAATAGCAACGAGACAAGTAAAGTAGATGTAACACTACTGAAATCTTAAAGTGAAACACTCAAAAACATACAATTCGTAAAAGGCATTTAAAGTAGGGAAGATTGGAAAGTTTGTTCGTACCACAGTTTATGTAACAACCCTTCCCTATCCATTAATTTTCAAGAAACAGTTTTCTTTCTTCACCACAGATGCCTGCCATGAGTAGTTTCTTTTAAAAACTTCTCGAAATTTTGAATCCATTAGTTAACCGAATTTCAAATTTGTTTCAAACCAACCGTTCCACCTTTCTTACCTAAGCTGAACCAAATATGATGGAAAAACCTGACAATTTGCCTCAGTTTTCACTGAGAAAACGACGTTTTGGAGACATACAGAATGATAACGGATGAGAAGTTGGAGATTACTTGACCATTTGTGATACCTCATGGATGTTTTTAAACCTGACATCGCGTGTTTGCTATCAGTTTTGGCTTCTTACTTGTGCTCTGTTACAATTACCGGTCTTCTGTTCGTGTTGACGTCTTGTAATTACTGTAACAGATAAAGTTTCAATGCCGTAACAAACCAATATTTTTGTTGGAGTAGTATTCAGATATCGAGGAAGACAAACAACGGTGGTCAATTGCGAGTGGCGCCCAGGCAATTTGTAACACTTTTATGGGCTAGGATTGGTTGCTGAACTTCCCTTAACATTCATACAATCCTCTTTGCCCTCTTACGTGGTAAAATATTGTATTTCAGTTACACGGACACCGAAACAATCAATTCTTATATTTGTTATTGATACCTATTTAGGAGTTACGTGCTACGTCCGCGAACCCTGAAATTACTGAGGTAACTGACCCCAGTTAGCTACGGCCTTGACTGTCGATACGTATCCCCTAATCTTTGAAGGATCTACCTTGAAAGAATAGCAAGAGTGTTTTGTGCTACAAACATTTGCGTCTAACAGTCTAAAAAATACAAATCGACAAAATACGATCGAAGTGAAACGATGTAACTCTATAACCAGTTCTATTTTGGAACAGCCTAGAATGAAATAATACAGATAATCATTTGTCTTACGATATTGTCACTGTCATTCAGGAACGCGAAGTTTTAAAAGCATACTTTTACCCTTTGTCAGGCTATTTGTCAACTTTGCATTTGTTGCCATTTATACTCCACGTTAATTATCCGTTATTGGCTAATCTATTACAAAAGAGTATAAAGTACAGCAAGTTCTTAAAGCATTATATTTGAACTATATGTGTACTCGATGTGTAAGGGTGTCAGCTGTACTCGACTTTCGAAGATTTTCTTTATATTCTAGATTTTAAGTTGATGCAGTCAGACAAATCAAGTTGCTTACAGACAAAAACTTTAACTTAATACTGGAAAAGACTAAGCTTCTGTTGTTCACAGATGTAAGATTATTATTGAGTCAAGGTAGGACTGGGATGAGTGATTCTTATGCTTGCATTGGTTTCTTCTGTTAATTACCAAAGCATTCATAAACATTAGACAACGTCATAGAAATACAATCAATGTCATGGATGTTTCTGCATGGTCTAAAAAGGTTCCCCTACATCACATTAAGGATTACAGTCAACCCTCAAGAGGTCCACCCATTAAGTGAGTTTTGATGTGATCTTTGTGCGTACGAAGCCGCTAAACCTGAGCTGTGATGATACTAACAAGAGATAAGACGGAGCAAAGCGATAAAAAGGTGATACAAGATGCCGGCGATCTGCCCACCCATGTGGATTCTGGATGTCAAACGATTAGTAGGTAGGTAGATACGTAGGTAGGTTCAAGCGACGTTGAGACCTTTGAGGCCAAAGCAGGGAGTTTCTCTGAAAAAACACAAATTTGTTGGCTTCAATCTACATTAGAGCAATCAAAACCTTTAAAATATATTATTTTCATATACTCTGCAATAATATCTCTCTGGGCACTGGTGATATCTGAGTCTAGACTTGGATAACCACATTGCATCAACCACTATCATTATGGTGGTGGTGCACGGATGTGTCTTAGGAGCCAATTATAAGCTGGATAAAAGATAATCGTCGCCTAACAAACACAGGTCATTTTCATATTCTCTTCAATGCATGCAGTTCCCACGGGAGACACCAAATTGTGTACCAAAATGGAGGAAACATAAAAAAGATACCATAACAAACATTACACAAAATAGCCTTAAAAATTCCTGGAAGCAACGAGATATATTGGGCATTGGCGACAATGGTTTCTTGCTATTACCATATAGGTGACTATAGTTTACCTTTCTTCGTATTAATAGATGGCAAAGTGTGACTGTCAGAAGAGTCACGTTCGCTATCGCCCACCCACACAGATACCTCTTTCTACTCTCCATTATCATGTACAACGAATACAAGGGTTGCTTCTTTGGACATCTGTGTACTAGATGAATCATAAGCTATTTAAGAGCCCTGTGAAGGCGACAATGCAAAAGAAGCACGCCTTTTAAGGGCAGATAACGGTCAAGTCATGATGGTAGCGATACCATTCAAATGTGACAAAGGAGACTAATCTGTCGAAATATTCACTTAACTGGTATTCGTTTGATGTAAGCACCATTGAATGAGAATATAGTTTGAGTATAGTTTGTCAATTTTGTAAGATGAAAAAGGTATATTTTGTAAAATATTTACCATATTTCATTTTGGGCATTCGTTTCTTCGCATTGACTGGAGAGGTTAGAACAAGTACAAAAATAAGTAGCAACATTATGACAGATCACTTTTTTGAGGTAAAAGACTCGAAAAACGTCTGCAAATCTGATAAGAAGAAGTGCCTTGCGAAAATGTCCCTTGATAAACAGTAAGAGATCTGCTCTAGGCAGCATATGGGGCGCATGATATCCAACGATGTACTTTGAAAATTTCAGACTTCTTACTATAGGCATACTTTGTACTACTTTTGGTGATAAAATAATTTTTCTTCGAAATTTGTTAGGCATTCTTCAAGCTCTATTTTTTTTCTTTCCTTCCACTGTCACAAACGAGCTTACCACTATGTTACACAATAGCAAAGGTCTGTCTTGATCAGTAAGGAACCTTAGATAAAGAATTTTTACCGGGGCAATTAATCTATGTTTGCTGTGTGTGTCTGGTTGAAAACGATAAGCTAGAAACTAAGACATAGCAGCAGAGGCGGTGCCACCTACTCAAAAGTGGAAAGGTGGGGTTGGGGGG
Organism: Alatinidae sp. Z8VKAUB7J3; assembly: GCA_010016025.2. NCBI lineage: Eukaryota > Metazoa > Cnidaria > Cubozoa > Carybdeida > Alatinidae > Alatinidae sp. Z8VKAUB7J3. The sequence goes on from JAAAKM020073195.1 coordinate 139,524,547, forward strand.
AGAGAGAATCAAGTGCCTCGTTCCTTTTGTTTCATTCAATCTTCTCATACCGTTTCGCATTTTACAAGAATTAATATTTGAGATATGGCCTCTCTTTTCCGTCTTGGAACGTGATCACTCATCACAACATGTACCAAATTCGGAAAGATGACGCACTGCGCAGAGATCGTAAGCAGTCAAATACAAAACTTGGAAAGATGCCAAAACTATATGATAATTGGTACATATCTATTATTTCAACTCTTAGAAATCTTGAATAACAGCAATAAAATACTATTTTCCCCAAAGCCAACCTCTTACAAAGCCTGTTATTCCTCCTTGAGCTTTCTTCTGCTCCATTCTGTGCTCTAGATCAGGCAGACCAATGTGGTTAAATGCAAGATCAAAGAATAATGGTTTACATGGAATTGGCTCAAAATTGGGCGGAAACGTTACAAGATTTGGTTTGCGAAGCGATGCCCCTCCTTCCTCCTGGTAAGTATCCAAGCGATTGAGTAATGGCTGAAATAGAAACAAACAAAGCAATCAAGTGGGCAATTGTCCGATAAAATCTGGAATAAACCAGATTTTTTCGTCTTCTGACCCCCGCGCCCTTCCTAAAGTTGACTACTACTTGCCTACACTACTACGGTTAGCCGTACAAAAAAGACCGTCGATGTTTCTCCGTATAACATGATAACAAATAAAAAGGTATCTTTTATACTTTTATAGGTGAGATTCTGGTGACACAATCGAGGAGCACTCTGGGAAGGCTGCTTATTTAAATTCCCTGGTAATGTGTCCAAGACTATACTCCAAGGCCATACGTTCTGCCTGATTTTGGAAAAAATTTGCTATAAAGTGGTGAAGCTACATCTTTGACTAGAGGAAGGCAATGGGATTTTACATCTGTAGTGACGTCAAAAATTGCCAAGATATAAGATAGTTCGAGAACAATGTACCACACACACCCCCAACTGAAATAGTAGACGGTTACTAAAATGTAATATGAATATCGAAGAACACGTTTCCAACTATCTTTAAAAGTGGAGACTACTATGCGACCCTACAAATGAAAGGTATCTTTGTGACGAATGTGCAAAGCAGAAAACCAATAACGACTCACAGTTACTTTTAACGACCGGCAGCTGAATAAAATAAGCATTTAGTTTACGCACTAGTGGGTGGGCCAGCATCAATGAGCGAGTGGGTATGACTTTGTAAGTGTGTGAGCGAGTGAATGAGGCTGCCAATTAGCAAGGGGGAGGGTGAGTACGTCATTGATTAGGGGAAGTGAGCAAGCAGGCGATTGTATGAGTGATTGAATGGGTAATGATGTGAATGTGTAAGCGAGAGGAAGAGAAGGAGCACACACGTGCGACAAAACAAACACATTCACTACACTACAACCTTGTGTATCAAATACTTGACGTTCTGACTGACATGTTATCCTCAAAATCCCCTCAATCTCCCAAGCCTACGCAAAAAAAACCCACATTACATTTATTTCATCACACGGCTACTGCAATCAATGGCTTTCCCTCATGCATTGCAATGTATTACTTACCTGCGTACGAAACTGTATTGAGTTGTCAGCTAAAGCATACGCCAAGTGGGCTGAATTCTGAAAATGAACATTATCTAAACAAAAGATAACAATATTTCAAATTAGTACCTTTCAGGTCCTCATGTGCCATAAAAATGACCTTTACAAAGAACGTGTCAAGACATACTACTTTTGTGTCCATATATAGAATAATGGAATGCCAAACACCATCACCAAATTCGACATGGCGAAGAAAGCAAACTATTACATTCTATCAAAACTCAATGTTATACGTTTTCAGCTAACAGACGTATTCATTACTTGCATCCCTGTCGGTCGACAATCTACCACAATGGCTCTTTTGAGTTATAGTGGGTATACTACATTCTCATATATCATAAGAGCTTAACTTCGTACTCACAAGAATTATCGCCACATACGACTGAAAGTACATCAGCTTTAGCTGAACCCCAAAAGTTAACAGTAGCCAATGAAAACTAACTTCCTCTTCATGTATGAAGCATAATCAGCAATTCGAAATGAGGTGCCATGTCGTTCAAAGATAGTCAACGTCGAAAAGAGTACAACATGGCCCACGTCAAATTGAACAACACCGCTATAAACGTTTTATTCCTTGTATATACGGTGTTTTATCTTTGAAGCCCTGTAGGGTGTCGTAGCTGAGGAGTCAGCTGTCCACACCATATGTGGCACGTCACAATGGTTTGGCATTGGACGAGGCGTCCGACAAGGATGCATCCTGTCACCGCAGCTTTTCAGTATAAATGCTGAGTTCATCATGCGCGACGCTCTGGAAGGCTTTGAAGGTAATCTAGAAGTTGGTGGACGCCAAATAAACAACTTGAGATATGCAAATGACACAGCCCTTATTTTTTTTTCAGCAAGGAGGAGTTGATAACCCTAATTGAGAGAGTGTGTTTTGAAAGTACAAGGAGGGGCCTAATGTTAAACGCAAGAAAACAAGAATAATGGTGATTGATCGTAACTGGAATGAAGACGATTTCTTTCAAATAAATGGTCAACAACTTGAGGTAGTTACCTCGTTTAATTACCTAGGATCAATCAGAGAACCACACCTGCCCTTTTGGGGCTATGTGAGATGATGATGATAATGAAAATATAGATTAAAAAGCCAAAGGTAAAGACCGTATATTCCTCTTAGAGTCTTCCCTCGCAACCACATCGTATATGAAAATATTTCCTTGTATTCTCAATTGAAGAGAAAATGTAGCAAACTAACTTTCTATGAGATATTTTACACATATATTCTCTCTTATATTAGATCATCGTAAGTGTGTTTGAGCCAGATTATTGTTTGATGTATGTAGGTTTGAATCTTTTTGAATGCTGAAAAAGTATTCCAGTGGCAGAGCAAGGGGTAGAAGCTACAAGAAACATATTAAGGATTAAAACAGTCAATATTGCAGGATTGCATTAACTTTAGAGGCTTCATTAAAAGAGTGCAGGCTGAGACTCTCCCTTTATTTAATCTTATAGCCAATTGAAGCTTTAAGCTTTCATTTTGTATAAACTGTATTACAACTTCCGACATAGTGTACTCTGGAGTGCCGAATAAACGGGGGGGTTCGAATAAACAGGGAGGTCATCATCACGGTCTAAAGTTAATAAACGGGGTCTCCAAATAAACAGGAGGGTCTGAATCCCAGTCACAATTTCGTGAAAATTTTAATTAAGGACAAAAATTGTACTAATTGACTAAAAATTCTACTAGAAACCTTCAAAAGGTGTTGACCTCAAGACGTGTTACTTTGATGACTTTTCAGTTTGGTTAAGTGTTAAGGGCTGAAGATTAGGGCAGAGTCTCGTGAAACGTAGCTCAAAAAATGACTTCGACTCATGACATTATAAACTCTGCCATCTATGACAATTACTCAGTTGACAAGTATTAGAATATTTTAAATGCTTTGTTCAATAAAAAATATTAACACCATGAATATTTATATGCACGTTTTGTTTGGTTGCATATCTTGCGTGCAATTTTGAGGGGCTGCCCTTAAGAAGACCTTCAACTATATTTAGATATAGACTATATAACCTCTTCCAAGGCCTTTAACAACTCTCTCTAAGCCGATATATTACTAGTTTACAACGAGTACATAGAATGAATTAGTTTTAACATTAATTACATGCTAGTTGTACGATGTATTAGAACAAAGTCAATGCTTCTAAAGCCCTTCAATCATTCATATAAAAATCACGAATACTCTCTGTATGAAAGAGCAACAATCCGATGATGAGTTTATATGTCTATCGATGCGCAAAAGAAATGAGCAAACTTCATGTACTTAGCACTGTCCTGCTGACAACAAAATTAGATAAATATTTCTTTGAACAGTATGACAACATTAACATCAAATAGAGGGCGTGATAATAACTGCTTAGTGCAATTGGAAAAAATCCGTGACCTTAAGAAAGACCCTAAGTATGGAAGCACGATCATCAGTGAAGAGAGTACTTAATCAATTTTTTTAACCAGCACGTTAAACTCTTGAATATCGCTGCTGTATAGTTTATTTTATGCATTAGGAACAGGCCAGTAATAGCTAAAAAAGCTATGTCGAAGAGAAATACACAGATTAAAGGTTATACAAGGTAACGTGTAATCCCAAACAGCAAAGGTCTTACAAGTAGACAAGCCCGTGAAAACGACTATGAAGTTTAAGGAACATCGTACATATCAGCTACTCGCTTATTATCTTTCCGTTTATGCATATCCCTGACTGTTTCTGACGTCCTCTTGTACTTGAAACAATTTGCTCCATCATAGCTCTGTCATTTAATTTTCCTTTGTTTTCATAAACTCCTTAGCATTATCATAGAGTTCTCTTTTATTTCCTGAAGTAAAGTTTCCCGTCCTTCCCAGTTCCATAATGTTGGAGTATTAAACACCGCCTGTTTTGTTACTCTAGCCTTTCAAAATTCCAATACTTGTTTCAAACCCCAAATTCACTTAAATTGTAAGAAATGTTTGGGATCCGAGATCCGAGTCCAATTCATTGATTTCAGACTTGAACAAACTGTTAGTTAGCTTCATAAGTGGTCGCAGAACAATAAGCTCTTTTGGCCACATCACTTAAATGAGCAAACAAAGAAACTCTTACACCTAAATATCATGTTTGTATTTCTTATCAACTGTAGAATTAGAGTGAACGTTTGAATCTTGGGTCCTTGCTATATCAACACTCTTAAAATTGCTCTGTTCCGAGGGAATAGAAAGGTTTCATAAACAAGTTTGAATCTAAGTGTTACAGAGGCACGGCAATTTGCGTCGAGATCAAGAACGAGGTAATTAAAGTTTGTTATTCCGGGTCGATTCCGACTTTTTCAATATTATTTCCACATTACCCTGCTTTCAAGATGTGTGGGAACAGTTGCGTATTTCTTTCAATTATTACAATGGCCACACCCATGTTGAAAATTGGGATAAACAGGCTACTGATAAATACAGACCAGGCCCCCCCCTCTCATGACATCATTGTGAAGAGAGGGATATTTCATGGCACCCCTTTTATAGGTACTACTGAATCAAGGGGTAGACACTATCTTACAAGCTACCTTTTTCTGTCAGATTATGTGAAAACAATTGATATGCGCCTCCTTTTAAAGTATACAAGTTTAGGGATCTGCAAAAAGTGATAAAGCAACTACTACGGGAAAATATATTAAACGTAGAAGTTGTCCCACTCGTCAGATAATCCAAGTGTTGTATGAAGTCTGCTATCGTAAACCGAAAACAAAAGTTTTAAAGTTTATAATCAACAGAAACTGTATATCATCTCAGCTATACCGCAAAATCGAAACTACAAAATATTAGCGAGTTAAGCTTGGTAAGAAACTTATTGCTATGGCGCTCTGACGAAAATACTGCAAAGCAATCATCTACGTATCAAACAAAGTATCGTGGACGACAAAAGAGAGAGCTATTAAATAAGACTGCCTCATAGCGGCCTACAAAAATGTTAGCTAATATAGGCCCTAACGGTGAACCCATGGCTACACCATCCTCTTGCCTGTACATGATGTTATTAAAGCTGAGCTCGACTGAAATAGTAGCAACTGTCATAAGGTCAACAAACTCTGATTTACTCAGTGCACATGATACTGGGTTAACACTAAACAATTCGTTAGTACAAATACTAATGACTTGAGTAAGAGGAACATTGGTAAATAAACTAACTACGTCAAAAGAACACAAAAAACTTGATTTAGGACAGGACAATCGTGCTACCTCATCAGAGAAAGAAAATGAATCTTTAATTGTATATTTAGAGTATTTCTCAAGAACCGGTTTGAGAAGTTCAGTCAGCCACTTCGCTAAGTCATGTTGGGCAGCATCGGTCATCTACAGTATTGGACGGAGAGTACCCCTTCCTGTGTATCTTAAGAAGGCCGTACATCCTAGGCCGTAAGGATCCATGCGGCCGAACTTTCTCATATACTTCTTTAGACAAAGACCCTTTCTTCTTTAAAGCAAGCAATTTGTCTTGGATCATTTTTTCGGTAGTGACAGTTCTATCAAAGTCCTTAACAGGTCGAAGCTTAAGAAACTTGGAATCATCGTTTAGAATATCTTCTAACTTTGAAACGTAGACATCTTTGTCAAGGATAACTACTATGGATCCCTTATCAGGTTTTGTTATGCAGATATCGTTGTTTGATTTCAGTCTACGAAGGGCAATAAAATGTTCTTTAGGGAATCCATGCTCACCGAATATTCGCGCCACAAATGCTGTGTGCTACGTCGACAAGCCGGGCTCGACAAGCTTGATCCTTGTGTGCTGACGCAACTTTGTGTTTCGATAATTGATATTGCAACATTTCAAACTCCGCGAATACTTGTTGGCGATCCACTTTGTTCGGTAGGATATATTAAATAACTACTGTGAGCTCTGCATTTTATGCAATCTGTATTAAAAGTACTGACGGCATTGATTTGTCCTGTATTTGCTCATTACCCTCTCAATGTCATACACTCTATTGTCATTGTAACAATGTAGTTTGGAACTCAATAGTCTCTTGATAGCATTGTCTAAGTTGACTACGAAGTTTAGGCTAAGTTATCATGGCGTTAAATAACTTACAATACCCAGTTATAATGAACTAATGTTTCTACAGTCAGTCACATAGAATTTCAAAAGTCTTACGCTACGAATCAGTTAAAGTGGCTCAATTGATACAACGATGGTCCGCTTTAAATTTTTTTATTTCGTGCTCGTCACTCTTTTATTACGACAGGATAACCATTTTAAGATAACGTGATATTCTCTGCAAACAATGCAAAAATGACTTTCAGCAGTAAAATTACTGAAATGACGTAATCAAAAGAAGATCCATCAAAAGAAATAGTTTGTTTTTGAAATTCGAATGAAGTGTATGAGGTGTATCACTTACACCTCTGCTATGTGTTTTACAAATATGATTACGTACATATACAAATAATATATCATCATCATCATGATCATCATCATCATCATCATTATCATCATTATGATCATCATCATCATCATCAACAACAACATCATCATCATCATTAACATCATCATTATCATTATCATCATTATCATTTTCATTATCATTATTATTATCATTATCATCATAATCATTACCATCTTCTAATTCTGGCTCTTCTTCTTCTTTTTCTCTTCTGCATGCCCTGTTCTTCAGAACGTTAACGATTATGGAGTACTCCCTGTCGTTTGATATTCTTAGGAAGTAAATATTTCCTTTATCAGTTTTAAGATCTTTACTTTGGACATCAATGAGCTCCTGGCGTTCTCATCCGTGCTCCTCTTTCGTTCACTTTTACTGTCAATTATTAAAAGTACAAGTTCCTTGCATCTCGTTATAAGCCCAAGAAAATTTATTACCCGTTTTTTATTGTTTTCATCAGCTTTGTTTCCGTTTCTGCTCTGCTCAACACATCGAAAAAGGTGTGCTTACTACCGAAATAACATGTTACTCAATAACACATTGGTGTCATCTTCAGGTGATGAATAGTCGCAGGATGAATTGTCTTTGTGATGAATTGTTGCACGATGAATTGTCGTTTGATGAAAAGTCACCCAACCCTTTTTTCTGCTGTAAATGTGTTTAGAATATATGTCAATATTGAATTACATATGTAAACTACAAGCCATAGGCATAATTATTAACATTTATGGGCAGGATGCACTGACTTTTAAGTATCCCGGTGCACATATAAAATGAAAATATCTTTCCTGATCCACAACTTTTCCACCAACATGTATTGTTAGTCTGCTTGACTTGTTACTCCCTCAGTGTTTGCATTGACTATAGGAAAGACATCTCCAGACAAATCGTCGAATGAATTTACTATGTCCATCTAAGGGTGGAAAGGCCAATTTTGCAATGGATAGCCTTATGATAAGAAACGCGCCCTTGAGTAATATATCCTTTCTCTATTGGATTGCAGATAATTGCGGTTGCAGTCAGCGACCAGTTTACATCAACATTTTCCTGGGGGTAAGTATAAAAATCGCTCACTCAAACGACATTATATGGAGATTGGTAGTTATTGTAGAGTGTGCATTTTACTGTACAACTCAACAAAATAAGTTTGACTTATTACTATGGGCAGGGTCAATCAAGTGTCCTTTGTCAAATGGCTAGAAAAGTACATTTTACATATCCGTGGTCTCCAAGATATTACTAAGGTGAGAAGTCCTTTCTTGCTTAGGTACTCAGCCGGCTCATTGACACTTTGTATGTAATCCTTCTATTCCCAACGGTCCTAGCTTTGAGTTGGCCCCAGAGGCCTGCACGAGTTAGATCTTTCACCATTTAAAGTGGCAGCTACTGGTCGAGAGTCGAATATGGAATATAATTGACTCCAAATCATGTCTTTCTCTCAGCTTGCATTGCATGCTATTATGGTAGCTTTCGTATTCAATCTGCTCCCGTTGTCTTTTTCTGTGATTCCAAAAAGTGTTCTTAATCATATTTTAAGAGGAGGCATTAATTGGTTAAAGTTTACTGCGGGTAGTTCTGTGCGACGTTGGAGCATGCCTTATCGAGCCTAGGGTATGTTGAACAATTCCGCCGTAGTATAGACATCTCTACAGGTATTTTACATGTTGCTGCCACCTCGCAACCAAGGTCGTTATAGCCTAACGTGCGTTTCTGGTTTAGTCACAAGGCGACCCAAATACCAGCGGGACACTTTTCAACGCATGCGTGTAATCATTAAGTGACAACGTCATGTGACGACGTTCTTGTCATACGCAAAAGCCAAGGAATGGGCATGTACTGCAGATAAAAGCGCCATTATTTATCCTGATTCGACACAAAGTTAAAATTTGACTAAAGCAGTGTTACATGGTGCACGCTCTCCCCGAAGCCGTTTTTCACTAAAAATGCAACAAGTTAAAACACTTTGACTTATATTAAAACGATATTCCAGCAGCCAACGAGGCAGCTCTTCCGGTGGTTACCAACTACCATATCTACTACAGCAGGTGTTGATCCAGAAGCGGGAGGAGAGGGGGTAGGGGGGTAAAGCAGGGGCAGAACTGTTTCCGCTTAGAAAAAATATTTTGTACAAACGTGAGAGCGGAAAAAAGTTGTCGGTATTTGTTCAAAGGGCTTTGACTGAGGAGGAGATGCACGTCACAGCCAGGGGGATTTAATACGGGGATGTTCAGGGGGCGTGGGGGTAAGGAAGGTGGGTACTAAGCCTGGTATTTTCTAGGGCACCCCTCCTTGATATTGAATCTGGATCCGCGCCTGCGTAAAATGAGACTCGAAGCATACGCATCACAAGCACTATTGCTTACATCACGCTATTTAATAAAAACGATTGTTTTATATCTACATCACCACTTTTTGAATGAATAACAAAATAAGAGAACAAAAATGAAATAAATACAAAACAAGGTAGTGCACTTAAAAATCAATGGTGGTTGAATATTGTTTAAATTGAAAGAGTTGAGATGATACGTAGATTTAGACCCTGTTTACACGGGTACGGATCCAAACTGGTACGGATCCAAACTGGTACGGATCCAAACTGGTACGGCCAATCGGCCGTTTTCTTGTGAAATGTTTGTTGAAAGCATTGCATTTGTTTACATCCTTGCCGAGTTAGCCACGTTTTCGGTTATGATGATGCAATTAAGAAGGGTCCATATGCCTTGTAACTGTACGATCGTTATGCGTATGTGTTTCTCGCCCGATCGATATCAACCTATGCACTCAAAGTTAGTCCTTGAAATAGAAGCAAGCCCAAACTTTGAGACCAATGCTCCTGTAAACTGAAAAATGTGGCTTAACGCATTAGAATATAAAACTCGCGTCAAATAAACGATAATAGACCTCCGCGAATTCACTAAGAACAGCCATTGATACAAAGCGCGCGGTCTATGGGGACAACAGCGACAATCTTGAGTATAAACCGAAGAACTCAATACGTTTCAGCGAGATGTCTGTCACCCAATGGGAATTTATGATAAAATATTTGAAGGGCGTGCTTTCTTGTTTTGGCAAGACCTCGCATTGTTTTTCAGCATTGTTAGGCACGACTGAAAACAGGTTGCATATATTGGGGCACGACCAAATTAATAGGTTGCATATGGTGGGGCACGACCAAATACAGGGAGCTGTTGCGCTCTGTTCATCTAGTTGAGCTCAAATCCAATCCACGAAAACTTGTTCTCCAGAAAACATGTAAACGAGGCCAGGGAAGAGATTTTAGTTGTTTAAAGAAGGAAAGGACAAGGGAATTCACACAAGAAAAAAGGCTCATCTTTGCAGTTTCTTGGTCGTGCCGGGCACGACAAGAATGCCTTTTAGCTACGCCACTGCTCCGAAGTTATGGTTCCTTAACATTAAGATATTTAATTGTTTCTGTGGGTATTTCGCTACTATGATTAAGTGACAAAATGATATTTCTAGTCCTAGTTGCCAATTAATTGGTGGAATCCGTATCACATTTAGAATAAACGTTTTGATTGGATAACTGTTAGTCTGCTTCGGCTAAATAGTCATCCCTCCCCCAAACTACAACCGCCGAGCCTTTATCTTCTTCCTTAATGACGATGGTATTATCATTAACTAAATAATACTCTCATCTCTTGCTCATAAGGCTGTTGGTTTATTTAAGATGTAGGTATATGAAGGGAGGCATCATTTATCTTTACGAACAATGTTATTAGAAAAGATAATCATTTTTTAGCATTACAAAGTATATTCAATCTTTTGTGGACATCTTTTAAGGAAACAAGAATTTACAGACCTTTTAAAGTATAGTGGTATTAGCGTAGCATTTACAATAGACTCATTTCATTGCTCGATGTACGCTGAGAAGGAGAGAGATTTACATGTAAACGACCAAAAGTGTATTGACATACAAAACTATTGCAGTCGGTTGGAGCCAGTCCCGTAATGACCCAGTCGCTACAGGGAGTCTAAGTCCCTCTTAACATACCGTTAGCGCCCCCAACTCTCTTTTCAAGTTTCAAATAGCTTTGGGCTTTCCTTAAGTCGTCACAATTTTAGCCCTCTAAAACTCGAAAGAGTTCTTCAAAATTCAGAATAGCTCCAGCTTGTAACTCTGGCTACGTGCCTGGTTGGAGCGTATACAGGCAATGGGAAAGTTACATGTTGTGAGAAATTTGAGAATAAAGTGTCATATCAGTTAGGAGACGTGGAAAATAAATAATCATAGTTAAGAACAGTTGGCTGTCAAAGTTTTTTAAAAACGTCGTTTTTAATTTTCCCTATTTGCTCAAAAGTATCAATCAAGAGGGGGTAGGGGGAGAGGTCTTCGGAGATGGGCGTACAAGTGATATGAGGGAAAACAAGCAACTACCAACCCCAGTATTCGATAAAATGTTAGAACATTGAGGATGTAGATTATTTTCTAATGTTTTAAATGTTTACGAAGATAAGCATTTTACCCCTTTAAACTTACATCAGTACAAATACACTTCAGGTACGAACCCTGGAATATTTTGGGTATATGTTGGTTATAGTTTCATTTTCTGATAGTCGAACAGGCCTTTTTTAAAGATGAGCATAGAAGGAATGCCTCTCATGAAACGTATTTGGACCACACCCTACAAATTACGCGCCAAATGTCCTATTTTCGTTAACTTCTTTAAATTACATATACTCGAATTTTACTGTCCCTAAACACAAGCCGGTAAAGCTTAAAGCTGCACCAACAACCTTGTGTTGTGGATGATTGAATCTTGCGACTCGGTCACAGTAGGGTGGGGGTTATAAGGTTCTGGAAATTGGGGAAGAAGTGAACCCAGCGTGTCTCGATTACGGCACCGGTGATAGATAGCATAATGCGCAGCCTGATTTTTTCTAGCTTTAAAAAAAGGTAAACTAAATACAGGTGCTAGCAAGATTTGCATACTGCTAAACAAATTACAATGTTACATACGGATGTTTGTGATGGTTTTCAAATGTACAGAACCAGTGTTTATACTTTCTGCAAATAATTGTGGAAGCGAAGACAAAAAACAACCGTCAAATAAACATAATGTCTTCACATGATCATACGCTAAGTATATCTTAAGCCTAGAATATGTAGTGTTCTAAGCATATTGGAACACTGGCATCTTGCTTGCACAAGCTTGTTAGTTTTGAACGTAAACAGAAATGCTGTAACTGCATGGGGGTCTGGAGCATATATTTATTTTGTCCTTTACGGGCTCGACTTAAAACAAGGCTTACCTCTTAGCCAACTGAGGTACAAAATTTTACTTAAGAATTATATAATAAATTCAAAAATCAAAGTTTTACGTTGTTTATAGGATAATTCGAAATTGTTTAAAATTTTCCCGCGTTGGGTTAATTTTCTCATGAAAAGTTGCTTAAATAAAAGAAAGAGTATACCCAACTGCATTTCAGAAACAGCCAATCAGAATTTGGACTGCCTGAATGGCTTCTGTTTTTGAACCAATCAGCATCCACTAAAACAAGATACATTGTAGAGGCCTAGTGAGAAAACGAATTCTTTCTGTCTGCATAGCAAAGGTTTTTTATTTTAATGTGGACTGACTCCAGTACGTCCAAATGAAATGTAGACCTGAAAAGCATCAATGTTCTATTTTGCTTTAACATGAGGGATGGAATTAGAGCAGCACAACGTTGTCTTCTCTCACAATGGGTTGCAGGAGGCACAGGTTGCAATAGGATATGGGGGTGGAACACATAAGTGAGCAGACTGTTTGCAGTAAAAATAGTTGTCGTCTTTGATCTCCAAACGTCGATCTCTGATGACCAATTTTCAAGACCGCTGTGTGCCCTGTATATATACTCACATAAAAACATTATTAAAATAGATTTAAACCCTAAGTTGAGTTGCCTTAGGCGAGAACAGCTTAACTACGAAACAAGTTACGAGAATCTTATCTGCCCCTCATTAATTGGAATGTTAATATCACTCTTTTACACATGTTGGCTTCTTAACTATTTTTATTGTGTCTTCTCTATGTTGACATTTCAAATCCTCTTTACTCGATGATTCATTCTAACTTTCCATAGGCTTTGGACGTAAAAATAAGCAAGACGGAAGTCCTTCATGGTCAAGTCACATGGCGCAGAGAGGCTGGTCTCTAATTGCCTTGTGCTGGATGTCGATGTCTATCGGTCGATGATTGAGAAATAATGTGGCAACTAAAGAACTCGAGTACGTTAACGTCGAAGATCACGTAACTCTGTTGGTAGAGCGTATGCTGCGAAACGTGGGTAACGAGTTCGATCCCCGGTGGTGACATAATTTACATTTTTCTAGTTTCTATTAAATTAAAAAAGTGTCTTGATACAGAATATTTCACACACTTTATTTTCCCTCTGTTGAAACCTTAAATAGGTTACTTGAATTTAATTGCTTCTTGTTTGATGGATGCTTAGAACAACAAACACCAGTGTACAGACTTCTCCAATAACCCTAACACTAATAAATGGAACCTTCAACCTGCCCCGGTTGCCTTGATGACTCCCATTTGGCCACATTTAGGTTACCAAAACTTGGAACACGTAACACTCAGAACAAGTAAAACATGGAAAATCTAGCATTTCTAAACAGGCAACAATCTGGACACATACAATTGGAGCAGGTAACTCTTTGAACAAGTAACATCCTGGGAACATACTACTCGAAGTATTATCTTCAAACAAAAGTGAGTACTTTCCTATTTGTCAATCTTTCCATCAAAGACCCCTGATGAGCAGTGGGCCCGGCATTGAAACTACCCTAAATAAACAGAAAAACCATCAAACAGGCTAACTGAAGATTTTGAAATTCACCCAAACCTGAAAAGATCGTTTTGTGATGCAAGGATGTCGAAATTGAGAGATGGCTCTGCTGTAGACTGGGCAACAGCAGAAGCTTTAGCTTTTGGATCATTACTGCTGGATGGTAAGATCACCCTGCAGAATCTTCTCCTTTCTTTCCTTGTTGGTATTCATTGACTTTGTCGTTTATGAACCTTTATTTAAATACGTCTGTGAAACCTTAATTAAATGGCACTTGCAACGAGTCATGCGTGAGGTCTGTAATAGTTGTTTACGACATGTAATAATGAATTTCATGCATTAATCGGTGTGCTTCAACGTATTGGTGCAGAACGGTTTGGGCAGCCGAACTGCCTTCCGTATTGCATTGTAAGAGAGCAAACCTTGCGCCGTAAGCACTTGTACAGTCAAAATCAACGCACCTTTGTGTGGCGGAGGCGGATCTTTCAAGGATCTTTAAATCCCTTTGTTAAACCTTGAAATTACGTCTTCTACAAGTGTTACGTTGCGTTGACTTGGCCACACCGCTGACTGCGGTTTAGAGTAGTTTTCAAAGGTTCTCTGGCTTGAGATTAAACCCCGATTGGTTTTCTTCAAAGCATTTTCTAATTTCTTCAAAGAACTTCGTAACACATCTTCTGGTACGGTCACATGAAGAGATCTTAAACAACTATTGATACGGAAAAAAATCTGTCAACTTTCAATTTCTTGTTAGGCAGTTCTTTGCATTGACATGAGCAAATCAATCGAATGTCCCGAGAAGGAAAACCTTTACCCTATAAAGTTCAGACTTTTCTATTGGTAATATCTTACTGTCCATCTCACCCTTGTTACTTTAAAATTTGACGACACTAAGATACTCGGTGGCATTTATGCCTTGGTTACCTCAGCATGCATTATGTTTTTGTTATTGAAATTGTAAACTCAAGAATCGAGTTTATTAGGGACGATAAATGCAAGATCTCGCAGCTAATTGCAGGACCCTTGCAGACCCTGAGACTTTTTCACGACGTTATATTGGACTTGACAAAGTTATAACAGTCACATTAAGTTCTGAAAAAATCTCTGTTTCAAAGCTAAAATTTTGTCGCTGTTATATGTGACGAAATGAAAGTTCTTATCTCTGTAAGCTTTCATGATGCGAAACTTTTACTTATAGTTGAAGTTATCCCGATATATTGCTCTTAGTGTCCCAACTTGATAATACTGCTCACGATGAAGTTGACATTACGGTACGCTTCAGCTTTGGAATTACGGGTTTCGTATGCAATATCCTGTAATACGGTAGCTACGCGTACAATATGCAGCCTATTGGACAACTTCTTTGGGAGACATCAGCCACGATTCCTCTGTTATTGAAATTCTGTTAATCAAAATAGCCGTTCAAGGAAGTCCAAGAGAATAAACTATTGATGTTCAGGAAAAAGAGTAGAAGTTATCAGCAGCTTTTTCGTTGGCCTAATAATCTCTTTCGAGGAGGACAAAATATTCCGTTTATTAATGGGTAGCATTATTGTTCAAGCGGACAATAGCATGCAGTATTGAAGTAAAATATTTCTTTATATGTCAGCCGGAAACATCTGCCAAATGGAACGGGAGGAAAGAAAAGGTACATAGAAAGAAATTTCTTTTGGTATTTGACGTAAGGTTCAATACAGCTAATAGGCCGCTCAACTTATAGGACCAAAGAATACTACAGGATTAAAACCTCCCTGCTTGTACCACCTCCCTCCCGCTCCCTAGTTAAATCGATGCACTCCGATGTAAATATTTCTAAAAGTGTATTCTTAAAGGTATAGAAGAACAAATAGGAAATACGATGTTTAGTCGCCACATTGTACCCCAATCCTCTGTTGGTGGGCATCGCATCCAGACTCCACTATATGGAAACTTGACCCTCTATACCACGTTACTTGACCATGATTGCTATCCAGCCAATAAATCAGCTTAAAGCCCATAAAACTAAACGAGGTTCAATGCTGACTTGTATGATAAAAAATCTCGATGGTTAAAGTCATAACACAATGAGGAATCAAACCCCGGTCTTCACAGCTTCTCTGATGTGTCACCACTACATGATGTGATTGTTTCCATACATGTCACAAGCATATTTTATGTAAAATAAAACATTGCTCTCTACAAGCCAAGGTGTCAGTTGTCGTAATTCTTTAACTGGTTTATATTGCAGATGGAGAACAACGGAATTGGCTAACTTAATAGTGCCCATTTTTTCTTAACTTCAGAAACTCGATACCAAACTTAATTAGCTTGTATAGGATCACTGATGCCTTGCTTTATTTTCTTGCCACAATAAAAGTTACGTTCATGAAAGAGATAATGACTACATGCAATGAAATTCTAAAACTCCGAACACGTGCTTTTTGCTATTATTACAAGAAGGCATAAATTCACTTCTTCCAAATGAAGTGTACAATGTTCTGTTTGACAAAATATCACATTAGTCATGAAGCAACGTTAATGGGTTCATCTCTGATTACATAAGATCAAGTTTATTTTTTCCTTCACCTCTCCTCCTGAGGTTTCTTTTGCCAACCCCTCATGCTTTTGCACAGCGTATCTGTTTTGCCACCCCAAGAAACCGATTGGCACTAGATGGCACTGGGAGAGGGATTCTAAAGTAGCATCTAATGTTCCAACGTTAACAATCTATCACCTTTACGGACTGTTTTCTGGCGGCAGTTCTAATGGACACTTTCCATTTTGTCATCGTCTTAACACGGAATAACAGACGCTGCTACCCCACATCTTCCCCATATTTGAATCCCATGAACTATAACGCCATTCCTCTGTTCATCTGCCGTTCCCTGATTATATGCATTGTTCATTTTCAGAACAAGTCGTACAATGATGCGATTCACATGACAATTCAGAGGATGCTGGCTGAGGGTAAGGATGTCCTGGCACTAGATATTGGCACTGGGTCTGGGCTCTTAGCAATGATGGCAGCATCAGCAGGTGCTCATAGAGTTATTGCTTGTGAGGTAACTGTACCATATCTTATCATTATGTTATGTTTGTGTTATCCTAGGAGACGTAAGATAAATGAGACACTATTGTATTTCATTCATTCATTCATGTCAGCTGTTCACGCCACTGCTGGCGGGTAGCCTCCACAGTTTCCTCCACGCCTTCCGATCTTTCAAACCCTTTCTCACAACTCTGCTAACAAAACATGTAGATTTACACACTTTAATCCCTATTATTATGCATACGTGTGGGAATTGCGAAGTGCTCTTGAAGTATGCTGTCGGTAAAAAAGGGAGTATCTTAACTTTACAAGTTTCCCTGCTATCTCTCACTCTTCCCCGTTGTATCCGAGTTCACCATTTTCTTATGAAACTGTACGTTCTGAAGAGATAGTAGAGAAACCGAAAAATACGTCACCATCTGGATTTAAATGAAATTGAAACTGCATGAATTACTTTGTTGAATCATTTCTTAACGAAGATTGCCGATGACTGTCTTAACTAAACCCTGTGTGACGATATGACCTTCTCCAGGTTCCCAGCCATTCAACTGTCATCTATTGTGGACGGAAGAGTCGAGTTTTGTCCGTCTCTGCCTGTCTTGATCATGGCAATTTTTTGGCGAAGATGATTGTTACTTTTAAACCGTGTACCAAACACGAATTGAAAATATATATCTTAATCATACTCAGAGCCAGGTTTGTAACCGTGTAATGAAGAGGTCACGTGTCATAACGGAGCCAGGTTTGTAACCGTGTAATGGAGAGGTCACGTGTCATAACGGCGTTATGCTTCCTACAATGGCTTTCAGAAGAGCATTATGCTACCTCGCCTGAAAGGTCTACCGCCATTATATTTGCTAAATATTAGTGAGACAACGTTTTATTACTTTAAAACTTAAATATTTTTATGCTTGACTGTAATTTCAGAAAGAGCAAAATGTTATTACAAATAGATGTGGGATACGCTATATAAAAACATACCAAAACAGTCAATATTCCCGAGGACAGATAATAGTGAAATACTTCAAGTTTTAGATGATCAACAGCAATGCTTCTAGATTTTTAAAATTTACAAATCAGAAGAAATAGATGGCACAATCTCCTAAGCTTTAGCTTAATATTTATCATGACCTTTTTATCCGAGTAGATAGGAAATACTGAGAAGGGCAGCGGCATTGAGATCCCTCATGAAATCCATTAGAAAGCGCCAAGCAACATTCTTTGGGCTGGTCAATAAAATTGAAAATGCTTAAAACCTTCATCGGTTTTCCACAACAAAGCTTTAGGTACTTTGTCAGATGGTACACTATAACCTTCATAATTCTATACTTTCTCTTTATGACGTGACTAATTACATGATTACTTAAAAGTGCGTTGTTTATTCACAGTCGATAATTTCTGTTTCTATTTGCTTTGATAATGTCTCTCCTATCGTGAGATTTTGTTTGGATAAACTACCAACTGATATTCCATTCTTTCAATGTTACAAGAGGCATTTCCTCCCCTGGTGCTGCAGGCATTTTAAAGCCAAAAGGTCCCGAGTAGCACATTGACACTTCTATTCAATGCCAATATTGCCACTAAAACGTTTGTTTATACCTCAGATGTTCCTTTATTTCAAACCATTCGTTAAAAAACTGTGCAACTCGAATACCGACTACCTTAGTCCCCTATGAAGCGAGAAAGCCTAAATATTTGGAATTGTGGCAAAGGAATGTACGGCTGCCTTTACTCACACCGTTTTGTCATTTGTCTGAACTTTCGTCGGTCTATACATCGTAACATTGCACATCAAGCAGACTACAACTTCTTATGGATTCGCAATTGTCGAAAAACAGAGCGGGCAGAAGCCGCTCTCCTAAATAAAATGCAAGGCAGGCCGTCATGATTGCGTTTACCCTCATGCGTATTATCTAAGTCTTTCATGTGCCCTAAAGCTACGTAATCTGGCATCAGTGAAGAAATTGGTCTAAGTTTCCACTCCCGTAATGCCAAATTGTTGAATTACTGACAACTGGTAGTCCCATTCGGGATGTTAACGTATAACTTTGCGAGTCCCTTAAGTGATGAAAGGCCAAAACGTAGGTCAGCTTAATAGATCCCTTTTGTAGGTCCCATCATAGCAATTTATTTCAAAGATAAAACTTTGTTAGGTTAAGACCACCACCATTCCTGTACAATTCCAATAAACACAACATAATATTACTAGAGACAAAATGGACCTTCTGTCCTTTCAAGTACGGCCTTGGCTGCCCAAGCATCGAGCTCACGTTTGAAATATCAGCTGTTATTTGATAAACTGAAACTTTTGAGTTTGAAGAGGCGTGAGATTGTGCCGTTGACATAAGTGTCGTCATGAGCGAATTTTCCTTTGCGCTGTATTATTCGTGTAGGGACGTGTATATGCGATCGTATGCGTCTCAAGACCAGCTTGCACACATGTACAAGGTTAAGATCTCTCCAGTTTCTACAATAACAGTTCAATAAGCATATACAATAAGCAATATACAGGTGCGTTCATGCGTGTTTACCATCATTCTTACATTCGTTCACTCGTGGAAAGGCTCACTTGCACCTTATACTATGGCAAGAGTCATTCTTCTTTTGCATTTCGTATCAGGTGTATTTGATAACCACAACGACACAGAGCAAGTCATCTTCCAACGCCAATGTCCCTTAACAGAGGCGGAACCACAAACCTCGGATGCGACAGATAAGGATTTGGACCTGCGTTTGCCACGTTCATTGGCTACTGCAAACTTTGTAGCAGCCTTGTCCTATGCGGCATCCACTCTTTAACTTATCAGCACTTGTGTACACAACAGTTAACATATGTACAGGAAAATACGATAAATTAGTGTACGTTCCCCGAAAATCACCGGTATATATTACTGATCCATGATCACTAATCATAAATGAAACTAAAAGTTAGCGAAGTACGTATTCACTTACCATCTGGCAAACACTGAAGAGGTGTCCTCCCCAAAGCATCTTTGAAGAAAATGTTCGCACCAAATCGAAGCTGAAGATCAAAAGAAGGGCAATTTTAAACTCTTTCCTAAATTAATTTTTCTTCGTAGGCTTCTTTCGACTCTTTAACGGGGTACGTTGTTGGCCTATCGCTCAACCCTCTTTCTTCGATTTACCGATGAAGAGCGGTATAAGCCGTAGTCAGAGAAAACTGTAAAAACCTTTACGCCTTTGCAACGATTTGCTGTAAATCATAGTAATCTGTTATCATCAAAACTTTCTATCGCCGGACAGCCTTAACCACTTGTCTTCTGTCTTATGTTTGCCACTGCATGGTTACTTCAGAATCTACTCAGTCTACTGTTTGAGGTATGCTTGTGCTATGCTA
Source organism: Alatinidae sp. Z8VKAUB7J3 (assembly GCA_010016025.2). Lineage (NCBI taxonomy): Eukaryota > Metazoa > Cnidaria > Cubozoa > Carybdeida > Alatinidae > Alatinidae sp. Z8VKAUB7J3. The sequence goes on from JAAAKM020073195.1 coordinate 139,544,728, forward strand.
AAGTGTCGCTTGCCTGGCTCTGTTTGTTTAGAATGGCACTCAACAGTCAACCCTTTCGTTGAATCAGTGTGATTGTTATGGACTAAGGTTGAAATTCTCTAGTTGGACAATCGAACAGAGAACAATTTTGTCAGTTTTCTCGATAAACATTCTTTTATGAATCAAGAATTGTATTTTCTGGTGACATAGTTGACATTACATTATTTACTACGTCGATATCTGTTTAGTCTTTAGTTTAGGTATGATCATCAAATGCTCTCAGCCACTGTAAACGATAAGAGGCTGCAGAATGATGCAAAAATTTCTCACCTTACAGATATATATATATAGTGGTTTTGTGTCTGCTGAGTACATACATATTTTTGGCACTGATGAAGGCTCAAAGCCGGAACATAATTAGCACTGATAAATTTATTAATTTCCCTGTACCCACTATGTGGAGGAGAGGAGAAAACAGAAACGATTTGTGACGATTATGTTTCTTAGTCGAGAAACAAGCGATCAAATAAAGTCATGATCTACCCATTGACAAGTTTATCTAAGTATACCCTTTCTGGTGGCCACAATTTTACATATATGTACGAGTCTCTTGATGGCGGCATGATGAAGCGCTGAAAGGCTACATGCTGCTTTAAGGCTGCTGGTTGCACACCTTTGGTCTAACATCGCCAAAACTCCTACTCTGTTTCACTTAACCTACTCTTGATAAATAGTTTTTGAGTTTTCAGTTCATTTGCTTTCGTTTTGAGAACGTCAGTGTCAATGTTCCCAATCAACGTATATCCTTTCCAATTTTCTAAAATTGAGTTTTATCCCCGGTTTTAGCTGCATTGTATAGTTTAACGCACATGCTGGAAATCATCTATCGCCTTGCATGTTGTAGATGCATTTCACCATGTTATCTCTGTAAAGTTATTAACCCAGATAATGCAAATATAGGAATTTTCAAGACCCGTCGATTATCATAGACAAGATACAGTCATCTTCTTGTCCTGGTACAGTTTTTGACATTTACAGAAGCATGGGATGTGCATTTTAGCAGTAGCAACAACGACAATAGCAACGACAACAGCAACGACCAGAGCTGCAACCTCAACAACAAAAGCAACAACAAGACAAGTATGAAATGAGACTGATTAGGTGACATGTAATTTAATAATATATTACAAAATAAACTGAAAGAGAGTTGATAAGGCACCCAATGCGTTAAATTATTCCTTACCTACCGACTTTGAAAATGTACCTATATGTTTCTAATTCAGCAAAGAGTTTAAAAGTTAAAATACCAAGTCATATACATCTCTTAACTTTCCTAAAAACTGTGCAAGTAACTCAAGGCGACATTTTTGTTTCTTAGAAAGACGTAATTTATGACTGGACAGCTAGTTTAGGGTGATTCATGTATCTAGCTGCTCGGGTGAAAACACGCACCAATTTCGGGTGATAACCCTATGCTGGTTTTGACTTTGTGGAGTCCCTCCCGTGAGTAGAAACAATACTAACCTCCTGTGATAGACGAGACGATGGTATTAATTGTACTTAATGAAACATGTTTCTTTAGTGTCCAAGGTGGAAGAAGAAACAAAGATGGCGGAGAGTCAAGCTGAGCAAATCGATAAAGATCAAGATGATAAACAAAGAAGTAAAGTGAAAACACGTAAGTGTGTTAAAGTACGCTTGAGTAAAGACCGATGAAGCTCACAGAAAGAAACAGAGTAGCAACTCCTCGGAAAAAACCCTCAATCTTAACCTTTGATATAAATTCATATCTTTCAGTTAAATGTGAATTTTATTATGTGAGTGTGAGTGCATGCGTATGGGTGTGTGTATGCTTATGTGTGCAGAAAAAGTGTGTATATGAGTGAGTGTGTGTACGCATGATATTTATGCATGTGTTTGTGTGTGTGCTTTGTATGAGTGCATTTGTGAGTGAGAGAGACAGAGAGACAGACAAAGGAGGGGTGTTTGTGTTTTACGTTGTTGATTTTACAAGGTAAATCTCCTTACAACTTCTTTTATCTATGACGTTTCTTAAAATACCTACATAGTTATAAATTATTTAGGAATAGTACCCTCGCTTTTCTTCTGCTACCACAAAAGTCTGAAATCAAATGGCATGAAAGGAACCATAATTATGACTCAAATGCTCAGTTCACACCAACATTGATTGCAGAAAGGGCTTAAGTCACAAAGGTTTTAAAAGCGGTTTTACTACAGCTGTTTTGAGATCTTTTCATATAACTTGCAGCGTAACTTCTTTTGATAATGGCGGATAGCAGCTGCGAAAAGAAACTTGCTCTTTCTTGTTGTGATCCCAGAGTAGGGGAAAGGTTTTGCTGTACCACATCATCATTTAGTTTACAATAAGGAGGCCATAATGAATTCAAAAAGATATTAATAGGAACTTCATGGCCACTTCTGTTTGTCTACGAATCCTACACTTTGTGGAATATATATTTTCATGTGTAAGCTGGTCTCAACTTTATAGTCATGCATAAATCAAAAGACATGTTGTCCTTTCACAGTGACAAACATCATCAGTACGATTTTGGCAGGAGACTCCTGTTTAAAAATCTGACCAGCCCCCAAATTTTGCACATTTCGACAATTTGACACCCAGCTTTCAAACGGTTTCACGACCACCTCCATAACCGATGTAAACTACAACGGTTGTCAAACCGTTATTGAAAACGTTTAGTAAAAGATGAGAAGTGTAAACCGTAATACAATTGACAACGGTTGTCAAACCCTTTTAAGCTTTAGTGTCAACGCAGCAAAAGTAGTTATAAGACATCATTTGGTCATTTATCTAGTTCGGCGACGCCAACAAAACAAAATATCAAGTGGAAATTCCATTGAAATCCAAAATAGTTGCAGTCAGTCACAATTTATTTACTTTAAAAAGCGAATTCCAACATTTGAAAAATGCGACATTCGTTCAAGAATGACGTTGTAGCTCAAACTAGTATAATTTCGAAAAAAAAAATTTACATCAAACCATCGAACAGAAATTTAAAGATGGAACTTGTCTTGCTAGCAGCTACTTTAACTTGAAAGACAACGTCAATCAAAAACGTTCCTCTTCGCGCCTGGGACAGGGCTTCAGAGTCATTTAGTGGCCAGTTACCTACTCTGCTTTTGAAGTCATAAGGCATTGCGAATTGTATACAAATATTGTAATGTCAATCATATTTAAAGCCTTCTGACAATGCGTCTTAAAGTTCGAGTGATATAAATGTGTAGAGCATAAGACACGTCCTTTAGGAAGAGATCTAGTGGCCTATCCTCTCACAGTGGCACGAATGGCCAATGACGGTGATAAAGATGATGATGATGATGATGATGATGATGATGATGATCTAGAGTTATTTAAGCCATTGAACGATTTAATTGGCTAATTCCTATCTCCTATCTCACCTATGTTCTCGCCTCCATTGGTTATGATAGAATGTGCACATTGCCTTGCAAAATAAACTTTAGACTCATAAATGGAGCAATGGTACAATTATTTCTTATGTATTGCAATTTTCAGGTCTTGTTAATGCTTCAGAATTAAATTCCGAAGAACTTCTCAATGCCTTACAATCAGGTGAGTATTCATTATTTGTTGATACCTGACTGGCATTTACAAGTATCAGAAGTCCAAAGTCATTGTGCGTCTCAAAGGGATTAAAAAAATCCTAAATCCTTCTATCTTCTATCTTCAAAACTACTATTTATGTGTGAATTGCAAACAGCAGACATCCGCATGTATTCAGGAAAAAAGTCGGCGTTGTTTAATTCAAACAATAAGCAACATTTCTATTTCAGCGTAATTGTAGGGGATAGCGATAGTAAATTGAATGCTAGCAGAAAGATGGGGGAAAAAATTATATCATTGCTGATCGAATTAACTTATTCTACTATTCACATTTTATAAATTTCATATCAATTTTCGGAAAAAAACCCACGCGCTTTTGTACCATTTCCTACTTGGTTTCCAGTTACCAGGAAATTGGAATCATTGATACTCGTTTGAAAAGTAAATTTATAAACTGCACGATTGAGAACTTTTTGGAAAACAAAAAGATAGTGACGTGCACAGTTATTCACCAATGTATTTTTCTTAAACATTTGCAAACTAAAATAATTATAAATTTGAATATACTAACACTTGTCGACTCAGTAGAAGCCATTCTGGTGGAAGAAGTTATCATGACGTGAGTTGTGATGATCGTGTTACCCCTTTTGTTGGCCGTTACTTAGTTTATCTTTGGAAGAATAGGTAAAATAAGATCCTGAAAATTTGCATCGGGAAAGTACTGGATAATCTTATTAACACCAAGCGTGGGTCAAAAAAAGTTCAGAGCAACAATCATAAACAAATCTAAAGAGAACTTAGTCATGACTTCATGAATTTTTTTTACAACTTCATTTCTTATGATGGTTGTAGTGATAGAATTAGTAAGTTATTAAAGTTTAATAGAAACAAGAGTTTTCTATGTTGCAAGGAACATTGTCATGAAAATTTTAAGCACAAAAACATAACTTACGGCTATTTCCATATAAGGGAAGCATGAGCGTTAGGAGAGTTTATGTTTTGATCAATAATTCAAAAATTCGAACATTAGCCTTTACGATGAAAGGAGTTTAGTTTTCAGGATTGAAAAATATAAGATAACCACAACAACAGACTCTCTGTAAGACAAGAACAAAAGGTTTGTTTTGATATGGTCATCTCGGGAGAATTGATCTTTTATTTTTTTATTCAGATTCTTCTGAAAAGCAATGAATGCAATAAGAATAATTCAAAGAGTATGTTATCAGTTTATGAAATACATGGTCAGCCTGAAAATTAGTATGAATATGCTGTAGGGGTATATTATCAGTTGGTGGAGTAAGTTTTCATTTAGCGGACTATGGAAGATGAATGGTTTAAGAAGTACGTTTTCATTTGCAGACTATGGTGTCAGTTAGAAGAGCATGTTACCAGTACGCAGATTAGACTGTAATTTTGATTGAACTAAGGCCACTTTGAGAAGGGTAATGTGAGAATTATGCTACCTTTTTCATGAGTATGCAAGGTAGGGGGTTAGAGGAGTGTGACTTTTATGACAGACGAGTAAACTATGCTTGTCAAGTATTGCTGACATGCCAGGTATTGTGTTCTGGGAAGTTGTTAAATACTCGTTTCAAAAGTTTCATTCCATTCGCTTTGGGGGACGTAAGAATTAGTGTTGTAGTCGCCAGATAATTTGAATGTTAGGTGATGCTCATAAGTACTGTCTCGCTTCGCTCGAAACTTCGTTTCTTTTACTCAGATTAACAAATGTTGTAACTCGTAAATTTTAATTGCTGGTGTATTCAATCTGAAAAGAATCAGCCAAAAGCTTTATTGATAAATGTGAGAGTTCTTCCTCAAATGATATTCATATCTTGTACTACCAACAACTCATTTGAAAGATATCTGTCAGTTTAAATGAATTGTATTTACCATAGACTTACTTGTTATAAAGTACAATGTCTGGTTTCCAGAGCAAGTCGGCATCTATCTGTGTGAAGGCGATACCTCCCCATTGACTCACATTCCAAGTTAATGCTTCATTCACCCACATCTAAATATAAATTATAATGCATCGATTAAAGCTAAACGGATAGACCGAAGTGCCAATTGATTGAGAGGGTATTCACATAGGTCTTGTATGTGATTCCACTATGATGCGGCATTGGATTCAAGCTACGAAATCTTTAAATCTTTATTAAATAGTTGGCAGCTGTTATGATAAAAAATGAAACATATTACACTACTATAGGTGTTTTCTATTGCATACTATTGAGTTGATTTGAGAAACTCCAAGCAATGGGAATATTGACTCCAATAATGTTCCTGATAGGGACGATAATGATACTGCTTCTGATGATGATGATGATGATGATAATAATAATGATACTGATATTAATAGTAACAATAAATAATGTCGATAGTACCATTGACCACAATTATCACTGTTATCTGATGATGATTAGTATTATGATAACAGTCGTTTTGACATTAACGCGTAAGTTGAAATGCCAACTAGAATCTTTCACATCTTACCTGTCGCACCCACACTTTTGTAACAATCGACTGCCCTCTGTCATCCTGTGTTGGAAAATCATAACAAATGAGTTAATTATTATAATTGAAGAAACAATTATAGATAGATACTGTATCGCACAAATATTGTAAAATTAAACAAAGGTTAAGTTTTGCATAATGGTACATGCTTTCGGAATAATCATTTTTAGGGTAACGATTAATTTACGTTTTGAAAATACAACTAAAGGTTATATTTCATTCCGCCATTAAAACGTTTTTCTTCTCGCGGCTTAAAACCGTTTTCTCCTCCATGTGAACCAGGCATAATTACTTTTGACTTTAACCCTAATTGAAAAGTGGCCTAAAATGGTTGATACATAATAATTTTTCATGTAATAGACTGTTTTGACCCAGAATTTGTACCTTTTCCAAAAATAGTTATTTAAATAATCTGTTTCAAATATATTAATATTTCAAGGAATTCTCTTCATAAGGTTCTGATTTGAGCATTTATACTCTTTCAAAAGCGTATTTTAGTTTTATTATCACTTTTTATAATGGCATAGGTATTAGGTACTCTGAAAAACTTTGAGTTTTTCAATAAGACACCATTGTTTTAGCAGTGACGTCATTTTATAGGACATAGTATGATGTGTTAATTTTTTTTGTCTATATATTTCGGTTTTTAACGTGTCAACAGATAAGCTTAGAAAATGTTTGTATACTTTTTATTACTTTTACATTATCAAAAATATAAAGTATGAGCATATGAACTTACAGGGTGAGTAACTAAAGTTTGGTTGACTAAATCAGGCTATCCTAAATTTCTTGATAATGACGTTATCGCCTTGTCACGTGACTGTAGTTTTGAAAAATATCCCAAGATCACTTAATTTCTGCACCTTGTTACTGAGCCCTAGCTTAAGCAGTTCCTCAGATATCACGGGAGGCGCGCGAAGAAGCCCTCTATATTTCAAAATTTGTACATTACCCGATCGGGAAATTTCACTGAGATATTTTGAGTAATTGTGTAGAAAAATATTGTTTTAACCGGCTATTATTGACTTTCTCTGTTTAATTTCTTGGATGTTTAATTTATATATAGCGTACCGAATCCCAGTAAAACAAGCATAACAATGGTAATAAATACCTGAAGACGTTAAAATTTAAACAAAGATGTATTATATGTATGGTCATAGCGTGCAAGTAGAAAAATTATCACTAGCATCCAATATTTGCAAATATAGGCTATCCAAAATCAGGTTTCCTACATTTTATAAACGATACCTTAATAAAGTCCAGGGTTTCTTTATGAATCATAGGTCCGCCATTGTGGCACAATCACGAGAATTTCCACTGCACAGAAAAACAGGTAGGGCAATATGCTTAGTGTATGCTTATTTTTTAGCAATCTGAGCCTGTTTATGCTTATAAGCGTTATGCTTATTTAAAAAAATGTATAGACAAACATCGTATTGGAATATAATGTATAATACATGTATTAAAAGGCTAGGGCGTAATTTTCTTTCCTCTTATTTGGAGGTTGTTACTTAAGAAAGGCTGTACCTCCGTAGACCTCCAAGAAATTTTCATCCCGCAGGGAGATATTTGAAAGTAGGTGTGCTCAAATTTCGCAATTTTTTACTCTAATCCTGTTGTTTTCCCTACGTTTTCCCATTTCGCATTCGATGCTTTTTAAAACAAATAAGCGGCGCCTCTGCGAGCACACTCAACCCCCTTTAGAAGAACAGAGAGCTAGACGCAACAAAAGGTATTATTATGGAGTTCAGAAGCCCTGATATGGAGCAACGGTGAACTGAATATTATAAAAACGCTACCATAATAAAGAATTCTCATGATAAATGGAGCTGGAAATATTGCTTAAATATTTTGTCAAAAATGTATTAGGATAATGGAATGGAATGTCTTAGAGTTTTGGAATAATGGAATTAAAGTAGTTTAAGTATTTTGGATAAATGGAATCGATTAAGGGTAACATATCAAGGAATGGTAGGGTAGTATTTTCATTGTTTTAATATCTAACTATTTTCGTGCCGTGAAGGTAGCTTCATTTTCAAAGTGTACGCTCGGTTCGATCTGTACACGTTAATCCCTAGCTTGCATTTGAGATGCCGTGATACAATACCATTTTGTAAACTGTGGCGGTAGAGGTATTTTCAGAACATATACCTTCCGTTCCGCTACCACCTTAGTATTCTTATCCAATTATAGTTTCTATCGCAACTGGTAGGCACGAGTTTGAATAGTTGAAGTTGAGTTTCTTGTTGTAGGGCAAATGCAGATCAGCGTTCTTGTTCACAGAAGAGAAAGGTATTTTGAAGTGGAATTTTCAAGTTCAAGTAATTTTAGTACTAAAATTTGTGCCGACCACAAGACAGGAGGCTGATTGATACAAGTACTAATGCCGTAGATAGTATGACTTGTTTGTTGCTGTTCACTTGAAATTGAGTATACTTTTCTTCGCCTTGGAAAATGGTTTGAGCACGAGTTCAAAACGTTAGCGAGTCGTACTTTCTGTTGACGATAAACGTATTTTAAAATGAATTTTGATAAATAAACTTTTTTTTACAAGAAACCTAAGCAACAGCTTGAGCCACGAGTTTCTTAACAAATTTGCAATTTCAGGCTCAAATGTTTCTTAATTTATCCAGTTTCGGCCTTCAAAGTGTCTTCAGAAATACTTCCTTTAAAATCATGCAAGATTGTTATATGTGCTCACAAAATACCATTTTAACTTATAATAAGTGGATGCTGATATTCCTGATGTTGAAGCAACTGGCGAAAGTGATGAATTCAATGATATGATCATAAAGAATGCTGATGATGACAGTAATATATTTAATTTGTTCTTTTCAAGTTTATTTTAACTAGTGTATAAAGTTTTAAAGTGTACATATTGTTTTGTGTTTTAAAGGTAATATATATGGACTGTTGCAGAAAAATATTTTTTCATCCCATACTGTTTGCAAATGTTTCTTAACTTTTGGATTAGTTCGGACTGCCTAAGTTTCTTAAGAGTTTCTTAAATTTTCTCAAATCCGAGCCGAAGGTTTCACATACACTGGTTTCTTATCAAAAAACAATGTGTATATAGGACATTTTTATTATGCAGCCATTTTTTATTATACGTCTCGATTTTCAAATCTTCCCATCCAACTTGACTTGATAATCGAGGTACAATACTGGACAGCTTTTGATATTGCATATTGAAACTACCAGGTTCCACGTTTACTCTGACACAATCCATTTATACACTAATGCCTGGTTCACATAAGAGTAAAACCTGTCGCAAGGTTTAAGAGGAGGAGCAAGCAAGAAAATCGCTTTACTTTACTTTTGCTGATTCACATGCCTGATCCATTCTTTGCAAGTGCAAATAACTAAAACGGAGCATTTCACGTCAGAAACTACGCCAGGTGACAACAGCGGGAAAAGTTTTTGTAAAGAGATCACCAATAAAGGCATTGAGTTTAAAAAAAAATAAATTATTACTAACAATCCTTCAACAGGGTGCTCACATCACTCAGTGGTGGTTTTCAGTGAAGCCCTGCCAAGAAAAGTAGGAAAAAGAAATAGAATGTGAGGAAAAGGAAAAATTAAAATTAAAAAGTTAAGAAAAAGTTAAAAAGCTAAAAGTTAAAAACGTTAATAAGACTCTACTATTCAAACTAGTTAAATGCATATATATATGTAAATTCATAAAATTTAAATCTACTTAAAAACCATTAATATTTATGTAACTAAACATGTAGGTTGTTATCTTTTGTTTAAAAATAGAAAAGGAGTCAATCTCAGAACTACAACAGTTTTTTTTGCATCATTTTCTTAAACCTGAACTATTTCATGCGCCTAATTTAAGCTTAAGTATTACCAATGGCCAATAAATTTGACAGCACCTGGGTCTAATGGTCATTTCACACTATTGTAAGGCTCTTTAAAGACATTGGATTCGAATTAGCACCTAAGTAAAGATCTTGCCTTTGTCTTCCTAGAACCCGCTTACGAATTTCAAAAAATTTAAATGTCACATCATTTGGGATTTGTGCCACCGGCAATCTTCTGAAATCTTACTACTCTGTTTTTCCAATTCTAAGGAATCTCTGTATTTACTTATCCACATATTTCGGTTGTCCAGGTATAGAAAATAAGAGTGATATCAGATCCATAGCCCGAGGGGGATACAGGGGTTAAACCATTGGCACAACGGATGAAAAATATTCGGGGGCTGTGGATTATTTTCCCGCAAAAATACTCCTTTGCCCGAAAATTATTGGGACATGATTTGACGGTTCTGCAGAGGGTTGAATCGAAGGGGGGTAGTGTAAACTACCGCCACTTTGAATTGGAAAAAATTCCTTGAAAATGAAAACAGTTTTTCCTTTTGCCCGAAAAATATAACATTTTATCAAACCGGGGGGCTGCAGCCTCTTTGGCCGTGCGCCCATTGTTTAACCCCCCAAATACTTTCCTAACACTTTCCTAATGGATTATAGCCCCATTGTTTTAAGGGGCAAAGAATATAAGAGGACGAAAAGTTCCCAACGGATCACAATCCCATTGTTTGAAAGGACAAAGAAGATGAAAAGTCTTTGCCCCTCTTGAAAATCATCGATCGCAACTTGTTCCTTGCAAAAGTGCGCCATAGGAAGACAAAGGGGTGAGGACGAGCTTTGGTTGTCGATTTGACCCCCGTCTCAGTTAATCGGGAGTGAGGGTCAGATGAATCTCATTCTCAGCAAGCGGAAAATTCGAACGAAAGTCGAAGTTACTGTTCCTGTCAGGAAATTGTCAGTTGGATTTGCATGAGCTTGTAAGGTCTTTGTGGTCAGTTGTCACTAAATTCTTGCCTTCGTGGTTGTTAGTGATCAGCAAATTTATCTTTATCCGGAGTCACCCATTTAAAGCCGGGAAATGTATTTGTACGAATTTTCAACGATCTTGCATTATACAGTGCATTATCTTGTCTTCATCCAATACTTACAACGTGTAGGCTAGGCCTACTAAAAAGACGCATGGTGTGCCATGATGGGGCATGCGGGGCGGAGAGGAGATGGACTTGAAAAGAAGAGATGGTGGCGACGGGTATCGATGGTTATGCCACAGGAGACGGTGCAGAAAATCAAAAAGTATAATGAGCTGAACATTCTTTGAGAGATCAACTTTGCCACTCAAGAAAATATTTTCTTTAATACTTGTGGAGTAATGGGATATGTTTGAGTGCGACAGTGGAGTTTACCGAAGTAAGTGCATCATGTGTCGTTTATTGGTTCAACTTACTCAGGGAAGAATGCTCCGAAAAATTGCTGCGGTTACCCAAGGCTGATCAACTTGGTGGTCCCAGAGAAATTGTAAAAATCAATGAATCGCTTATGATTCGTCAAAGATACAACCGGGGCGCCCGCCGATGCAGCACGAAAGATTGGTCTTCGGTATGCACGAAAGGCGTAGGAAAATTGTGATGATCAAGTTTGTCGATGCACGGTCTGAATGGGGGGGGGGGGGGCCCGAATAAACGGGGGAAGGCATGCTCGACTGCGGTCGAGTAAAGTAAAGTAAGTAAGTATTGAATCTACACACTGCAGAAGACAAGTAAAAACAAGCAAATTATACTTCAGAAGCGATCAATATTGTACATGCTATACGGGTAAAAATCAAATAAATACAATTACAACTATAACTGTTGACGTTCGCCCAAGCGTCTCTTAAATTGTCCAACTCGTCGCAAAATAGAGCGAGGTACTGCAGATCTTCAATAGCATTTTCTACCTCTGATGTTAAAGGGAGTTGTGGTGGCTGATTATAAACAAGATTGATGTTATTTGTTTCTTCTTGTTTGACAATTTTGCCTCGTATTTCTGCGAAGATTTTAGAATCACTTTGTTTATCTCCATTCGTTGACAGTTCTGCATCGACATCCAACAAAACAGCTTACATTAATCTCCTCTTCAGCTTCATCAGGCAATACCTCACAAAGCTCAAGGATGGTTTCTTCAAATTTTCAAGCTGCAAGGTCTTTAAACGGATCATTTTGATCATTAATGGCTTCTTCTACCAATTTTTTGAAAATTCCCGCCCTCCTAAAACAAGTTTTGACGGTTGTTTTTGATACTTGCAATCAAGCAGATTGCAAAAATTGCATCGCATCTAAAATTGATATCTTGGGAACCCTTTCTTTTGTTTCCACTACTCTGATCAGCCTTTTTCTTCGATACTATGCTTTCAAGGAACGTATCACACCTTGTTCCATATGTTGTGTTTATGAAATAGTGTTAGACTCCACTGCTTTCAAACCTTCAATAATTGGATGTGCACGACACTTTTCTACGATAAGAACAAGTTGAACAACTTTATGATTCTCCCTTTCAAACTTGCTATCGAACTCCTTCGTCAAAAAGGGAACTGTTCATCCAACTTTTCTGTTGCGATCGATAACGACACGGAAGGGTTGTGAGGTTTTTAAGGCATCTTGGTTTCGCCGATTACCGATAATAAACGTTGGCACCTTCTCTCCAGCAGCACTTACATCTGCCATTCCTGTTAACCGAATCTTACTGTGTTTTCCACCACAGCATTTAAAATAAATCCTTGGCAGATGACTCCAATGATGTTAATGATAAAACAGGAACTGGGGGTGGATTTAATGAAATGTAACAGACAGACTTTAAATGGGAACACATATAGGTTGAACAATCACTGAATGTTGCTGTCTCAATCACATGACAATATTTCTTGACACTACATTTAAAAACAGGTGGCTTACTTGATGGGCTATGACAAACATGTACAACCTGGGAAGCACCAGTAGGAGGAACAGATGATGGCTGATGCAATAGATGCAGCTCAACATGTTTTTTAGTCGTCCTGCAACTAAAAAATCATCTTTACAATAAAGACAGTGATAGTGTCCACGAGTGGCCACTTTACACTTCCTCGCACTTTCAAGTGTGTACCTTTTTTTGCAAAACATTATAGAAACAGAAAACATCCTTTTAAATGAGAGAAAAATATAAATGTTATATCATATAAGGAACTCTATTGCACTTAGAAGATAGAAAGTAAAGTAACAATTTTCAAAGGATCACATAAATGTCAATTAATTCCTTTACAATTTTTAACAACAGGTCATTAAACATTATACATATAATACAAACATCATTATTTAACATTATATATGTAATTAATATCATGTAAACCTCTTTGTATTCATAATTTTTGCCTATTCCCAGTATTTGACTAGGACTAAAGTATATAATGTATGCTTTAAAGTGTTATGTTTCACACAACATTTGGTAATGATGTGAGATAAATACTGATCAATAGTCAAATCTCAGTATATGTAAATTATTACAATGAACTGCTCAATTTATGACACAGTAGTCTTTTAATTGACATAAAATCACTTGGATATAGCAAAATTTCCATGGCTGATATATACATAAAACTTGATGTAGTGCATACCCCAAACATGGTTGTGTGTAGCGAACATAGCCATAGGCATTGACTGGTTAAAGATAGAGTGGGAACACTTTCACTTTTTAAAGAGAGGGGTCATAGAATCTTTTCTTCACTCCCCTAAGGAGAGAAACCGTTAGAGTTTGTTCACGAGTCTGTCTAGCCTTCTTACCTCCAAGAAGTAGACATGCCTACTTTCTTCACAATGCTAATGTATCTATGTCTTTGCCTACCTGATTGCCTTTAATTTTGCCCTCCTCCTGAACCGTAAAAATTGATTTTTACTCACTTTAATTTTCGCCCCCCCCCCTTCTGCTGACCCTCCAATTTGCTCCCTTTAATCTTCGCCCCCCTTAGGGCGAAAATTAAAGGGAGACGAAATTTGAAAGGAATAAGTTAGTTGGTTTGGAGGTATGCTGAACTGGATCATGTGTCAAAAAAAGCCTGGGTCGTGGAAAGTCGATTTAGCTGCTAAACGTTTAATCTAAACCCGTATACCGTATCTCCTCTTATTAGCAACGGGCCTCAAATTAGCGCCACCCTCTAATAAGCGCTTACCCTCTAATAAGGGTCGCACCTGGAAAAAGTGGCGCTAGTTAGAATTTCTTTTGGTTGATTTGTCTGATGACGTCGATGATTTTGTTGACATTTTAGCATAAAAGACATCGATTTTTTTCGTTAATGATTCTGTTCATATTGTTTTTTGGGCTTTAAATAAATTTTATTTCTTAATCATTTTGATTTTTTTATACGTGCCGCCCTCTTATTAGCGCCGTGAGTTTTTAAATAAGCGGGGCGCTAATAAGAGAAAATACGGTCACTATGTTTTTACATTTGAGTGTATGTCTGTAACACGTAATACCCTACCTTAAATAGTGCTGTGAGTTGGAACCCTGCATGATCATATTTTACTGACCAAGGGGTTGCGAAGGTCGTATAAATTGCAATTTTATCTATCTTGTTATTCTTGTATTTGTATGAGTTTATAAAATGATACACGGATTGACCTCCATAGATATCAAAGAATATCTCCCAATATACTCCATGTCGATCTGCAAAGAAAAGCAAAAGACGGGTACAATAAAATATTGTAACGTCAGAACGGTGCTAAACAGTCTAAACAGAAGGCGCTTCTCGGCCTTTTGGCAAGGAATGGGTGTAGTATCTGTTCTCATTGATGACAGATGCCTTCCATAATCCGCGAGAGGCGGTCCTACTGGGTGGTTGAGCCTGCTATATATTAACAAAAAGCAGATTTCTGCATGCACAGAAAAACTTTGAACACCCTCAGCAGCGTTAGCGGTGACAAATAGTTAAGAACCACTGCTCTAAGTTCTACTCGTTGTGGTTCCTTAGAGAGAGAGAATAATCATTGTCCTGATCTAGAACTTCTTGCTTGGTAGTTGAAAGCAAAACTTATCCTATTATTCATTATGCCTGTAAAGAGATATATTGGTTGTATATCGAAGAGAAAAATGCTTACCTGAAGTTTCAGAGTACATATTTGAAGGAATCCAGAAGAGGGGAAGGCAGGAGAGACTGCAGCAATTATACCTTGCAATTATGAGAACAGATATATCTCCGGTACTGATGAAGGCTCAAGACGAAAAACTATAAATATACACCAATTAACTTTCCCATACCCAGTGAGTGGAGGAGAACTCGCGAAAGATTGATACTAAAAATCTCACTGTTGTAGGAGCACATTCCATAGATATTTAGGGAGAAGAAGTGTGCAAACGCTAGCGATTGGCTACCGCGCAAATTTTACAGTTCCAATCTTGCACTTTTGTGCTCCAAAAATCTATTCTTCGGTAACCAAAGAGCGTGCATCACGCATCCCACTCACTTACCCTCTACCTTCCACGTTCCACCTTCCATCTTCCACGTTCAACGTTCCTCCTTCCCTGTTCCCCGTTCTACCTTCCACGTTACACGTTCCACCTTCCTCCTTTCACCTTCCACCTTCCATCTTCCATCTTCCACCTTCAATCTTCCACCTTCCATCTTCCACCTTCTCCTTTCTACCGTATGCCTTATACTGTATACTGTTTATTTTAATTCCAATCGATTATAACTTATCAGAGAAGCTTTTGTAGACTTGGAGGTTGAAATATATGAAGGGACTCTCTTTACCTGTTTTCCTTCTTGTTTCAATGTTTTCTCTGTTCTCTTTGCCAGAGAAAAAAATTACTTGGTAAAAACCTGTAATACCCCATAGTCCTTCAAATGATGCTGTCGCTGGTTTATGAAAAGCTGTAAAGTGCATTGTGGGGGTCCAGTTGTTGTTAGAGTCGACTTTGAAGTCCATTGTCTTACTGTTGAGTCTAGAAATCCGAGCTTGACGATCCACGGCATACTTTTCACATCGTACGGCGGTAGGAACGGTTGTTTTAGCCTCAGTTTAAGAATTTGTGAGGTAAGGCCCACATATCGAGCTTCGTATTGACATGGAAGACAAAAGAGATAAGGAAAGCAAAGAAAAAAAGTAAAGGAAACACTACAAACACCAGGATCAGAAAGTAAATACTAGAAAGAGAAAAAAGAAAGCATAACACCAACAAAACAAGAAGTACAAAAACTGTAACGGGACATAAGAACAGATAAAGAAGAGAAACAATACAAGAAAAAAGAAAAGAAAAAAAGAAATTACAAGAGCTTACAAAAAAAAGGGAAATAATAACAACAAGATGAAGCAGAAAAAGTCCAATGAAAATAAAGCAGAAAAGAGAGGAAATCTGTAAAGACAAAAGGAAATGAGAGAGGGAACGTAACAATGATTATAGAAAGAAGTTAAGGCGAAAAGAATATTTAAGTAATCAATGAGCGAGTAAATGAATGGCTAGAATAACAATTTGGAAATAAAAAGATTAAATTAATTAATCCTCTAGAAAACAAAACTGTGTTTTTTTGCATTACTTTCTCCTTACTTACTGCCAAATGTGTTTGTCCCGGCTTACCATCTTACCCTTCCCATTAGGACCCACTGAATTTTGGATTGAATAGCCCTCCCATTGGGAGATACATACAATATGCACGACTAGGTTAATACCTCTCGGTTCAGTTCATTTTATTTCATTTCCTTCTGGTGTTTTAATAAACACTTTCCCTGTGCACTTCCTTCTAGTGCTTTAAATGATTACTTCCTATTTGCTATTTCTTCTAGTACTTCAAATGAACACTTTTTCTGTTGGGCTTTTTTCTAGTGCTTTAATTGAATACTTAATTTTCACTTTCCTCTAGTGCTTCAGATGATCATTTTCTTTTCAAACTTTCTTCTAATTCTTAAAATAAACATTTCTTTGTTCCCTTCTTGCACATTCTTTTAGTGTTTGTAACGAATACGATCTCTCCGCACCTCTCTGTCCTCTGCTGATCTTAATGTCTGTTCTGGTGTAAGTCCTGTCCATTCGTAGATGTTGTTGCATATACACTGCTTGCTCATTCTTTACATCCTCTTTTGCTCCAGTCCTCCCCTTGACCCTTCCTATCCAACCACCTCATACTCCTCTTCTTTCCTCATTCCTTCCCGTTCCCTCTATATTCTTTCCTCATCCTTTGTTGCTCTTCCTATTTAAATTTCGCTTCTTCATCCCTTCATTTCTATTTCCATTCCTATCTCCTTTCTCTCCTTTAAATACTTAAAGAATTACAAAGAAACAGTACATTTCCTAAATCTGATCTTGTTAAACTTAAATATCAAACTCTGATGTTTATAAGTTCTTCACCCTGTAGCGACAAATGTTGAAAACAACCACCAGCCGTTTACAAATGTGATGAAGAGCCCAAACATACACGAAACTCATTGAACGACCAAGTAGATTAGAATCAACGAATGGAAACATTGCTCCAATAAATACCACATAGCAGGTACAAAATTGATAAGCAACAGACAAGGATTTTCTGACATATTATTTTCCAATCATAAAAATAAGAGGATCATAAGAGTGTTTTGTGAGTATCATTGAGGAGATGGTAAAAGAGATGTGAAATGGCTACAATGAAAATCAGAATATTAGTTTCGAATCAGATTAAATCGACGTGCGAAAACGTACTGAAAACAGTAAGAAGAGTCCTACGTATGACAATGTAAGGACTGCAGGGCATTGTCTTTAAATGATGGTGCTATCACGCTACGGTGAGTGGTGAGTGGAGGTGCGCATGCGTAATAGTCAAAGATTTGTTTTGTGAATCTGGCCTGCCGATGCTTTTTCTCTTTGCTTACCTCTTTCCTTCTGGGCATAACTATCGATAAAATATTATGGTGGGGACATAAAATGTCTGGAATTGTGGAATAGTAGATAGATTTGACTCTGTACTAAATTTTGGAATAAGTAAAATAGATCGAGGCTTTGCAAGTAGGAAAATCTCCGCCATTTTCATAGTCATCCGATTCTAAGAGAGTGAGTGAGTGAGTTAGTGAGTGAGTGAGTGACTGAGTGAGTGAGTGAGTGAGTGACTGAGTGACTGAGTGACTGAGTGACTGAGTGACAGAGTGAGTGACTGACTGAGTGAATACGTGAGTGAGTAAGTACGTGAGTGAGTTAGTGAATAAGTGAGTGAGTGAGTGAGTGAGTGAGTGAGTGAGTGAGTGAGTACGAGAGTACGTGAGTAATTGACTGAGTGAATGAGTCAATGCATGCGTTAACGTACGTCACAGTGAATGAGTGAAAGCCTGCCTCAGTGGTTGAAGAGTTCCTAGTAAGAAACGGAGCTAATAGATCGGACGAGTAAGCATATAAAAGAGCTGGTCCGGGAGCAAACATTTAATTAGCGCTACCCTAACATATCTGAGCCATCTCTTGATTAACTGATTAATTAATTTGTCGATAAAGTGTTTCCTTTTCTAAATGGTAATTTACCACACAGATCTTTCGTTTATTTAGTGTGCTTGCATTGCTGGCTGCTATACTCAACAATTCTTTTCTCTGCGAATTTTAATACGTTGTCAAACTGTCATGAAAGAGTCCTCCACCAATGTAACGGGAGACGTCCCTGCCTGCGTTTGGTAGAGCAACTCTTCATTCAGGAAACAGTATCTTTAGTCTTTTTAATCTATTGGGAGGAAGTGTGGCTTCTTTCACAGTCCCTTAATCACTCTCTTCATTTACAAAGTTCCTTTCATACACATACATAAAGTTGACCAACCAACTAATGACAAGATATCAGAATATTAGCGGCTGAGAAGAATCAAAGAGTGGCTAGACTAGCGTGTTAGTCGTTCATTGCTAGTTGGTTGGTCAAATTTATGTATGTGTATTAAAGGAACTTTGTAAATGAAGAGAGTGACTGAGGGACTGTGGTTGTTAGTAAGAGGGCAAAGGTTAGTAATCACGTTGTTAACTTACAAATACTCTTCATGACAAAACATCAAAGAAAAATGGCTCCTTTCATCAAAAGTACTAAAGGGGATGGTATGCGATATCATGGACTATTATGAACTGGATATAGAAAAAAAGTCTTTATTACGTTTGTACAGCAGTTGGATGTGGATACAGATGGTCAGAATAATGACGATGTACTTGGGTGGAGAAATGCGTATTAGTATTTATTGACCATGACTTGGCATGATGCTGATGCGAAACGTTTCAGCTAGTGCCGGTATAGTATAGTAGGTCCATAGGTATATGTAGGCTTTACTTCAACATATCATTACAGATCAGCAACGTACTGGTACCAGTATCATATATAATGAACTAATTGGAATGGAAACCTGATTGTAAAATGGCTGCCTGATTAAACAATTAATGGTTAAGTTTTCTGGGTGGTGTTGAGAAGAGAATAGGACCATTTCCATTAGGCTGTAAGAGGTTTAGAAATGAAAGAAGTGTAGATATCATGCTTTCCTCAACCGTGATAGCGTGTCAGGCGTCTTCTAGATACGTAATTATGAGTCCAGGCTTCCTCGCATGCCTCTGCATTTTGGGAAGAGTTTATGCCAACCTCATTACTTTCTCGCCAACCTATAATAGATGAAAAGATACTAGAGTTTCACCTTAAGTTATGTTAAACTAAGTAACCATAGATATTTGCACTCATCAGATTTGAGAAAAAATGGGGAAAGGTGCTACCTATTTGACTGCATTTAAAGCTACAAGCTAGTTAGTAGATACAGCTAGAAAGTGTTACCTTGCATTAGCCATTTCTCCAGTAATTTCTCCAGTTAACAATGATGGACCTGTCCATAGTGGTACGTAGATGCATGTTGTCTAGTCTCACTGGATTTTTTGGAAACACTTGATAATTCAACTTCTGCTAAATGTTGTTAATGTCCTTAATACAGTGGGAAGTGAAGCATTGTTGTCCTTGAAGCGTCAAGAGCTGACATCCATGCGTTCTTCAAACATTTTTCATGCTCCTGAAAAGTTTTGTTGAATATTTACTGGGATGAAATATCAGTAACTAAATATTAGAATAAACTTTATAATTGGTGAATATTTTCCTTTCCCCATAAAATGTTGCATATTTCATGAAAGTTAAATTCAAGGCCTCATCCAAATTTGAAAAGGAAATTTATCTCCCACCCCTTAAATGCCATCTCACACCACGTAGACTACAATTTCATATCCCTTTTGAATACTTTATTACACCACCTTAAATACTATCTCCCACCCCCTTGAATGCTATCCCCCACCCTTTTAAATATTATCTCCAAGCCTCTTCAATGCTATCTTACACCCTCTTGAATGCTACCTTAGTCCCCCATAAATGCAATCTCAAACTCTTTACAAGTGCGTGCAGCCCCCTCCCCCCATCCTGGCTGGGAAACCCTTAGAGAAACCTGAGCATATTTATTATTAGGTAGTTGTAACAGATGGCCAAATCGTATCAGGTGTGCTCTTTTACTTTAGTATATTGCACTGAGAGACAAAACAGATAGTCGGTAAACAGAGCGAGTTACTCGGGGCAGGGAGGTTATCGAAGGTGAAGGGAATGATAAGTATTTGGTTCCTTTTCGACGACCGACATGACGGTTCTCTATTAAATAATAACATTTCCTTTCATGCTTACCGTTTTGAGACTTTAGCATAAATATATGAAACCGCATGATCTCGTTGTCGCGGGAGAGGGTTCAATTTTTTATGGAATAGGGCAAGACCCTTTAGCTTCTTTTGACCAGGAGCCCGCATGTGATAAATATCTGAGAAATTTAATCAACTTCTGTAAAGGGAAATCTAATTGTCAAACATATTTTGGAATGCTTTTAAGGATTTAATATATCTTGAATCATGATGTACTTACCCAGCAGGTTTCAAAAAATTACTCAAGCATCAGCTTGCAGTTTATTGCACGGCAAACGGACTACTGTTTCTTATCAGAGTACACTTACATCAGTATTTTGTACATTGCACAGCAAATCTGGCATTGGCCAATTGGAAAGCAGAAAATGGAATAAAACACACAAGTAATGGCAGCCTTATTGTAATATTTGTATGGTGTATAAAATACGGAATTGTTCAAAGACGAACTAGCTATTTATAAAGAACGGTTAACTATGGACTAAAGAACATCCGTGTTCAATGTTTAAGAACCTTGGCCGCAGAACATTAAGGGCATTTTCTGTGCATTTCAACCCGCGGTCAGCGGACCAGAGGAAGACCAGGATTAAGTTACGTTGATGTACTCAGACAAGATGCTGGTGGAGTCATGTCAGAGGAACTGAGAACATTGATGGTCGACAGGGCAGTTTGGAAAAATCATGTGGTCGCTCGCCTGAAGACGACCAAGTAAGTAAGTAAGTAAGTAAGTAATCTAACTGGTACGTCAATTAATTATATGTATTTTGTATTCAATTATTTTTCACTTTACTCTTTACTCATCCTTTTGTCTGGTCGACCGTAGGGGCACCATTGATGGCTTGTCAACTAATTCTCTCAAATCGGCACGGTTTTCTGCTTTACTCATTGCCTCAGTCAGGGTCAGGCCTGTCCACTCTGGGATGTTGTCCTCCCATCGCTAGCTCTGTCTGCCTCTTTTTCTTCTGCCTGGAACGGTTCCTTGCAGGATTTGTTTTGCCAGCCCTTCAGATCTTATCACACGTCCGTACCACCGGAGTTTCCTCTTTCGGACGGTGGTAAGCAGGTCTTAGGGCCCGATCGCTTGTTTCACCCTGTTTCGTACTTCTTCATTTGTGATATGGTCCCTCCAGGAGATGTTCAAGGTCTTTCGAAAGCACTTCATCTCTGTTGCCTGTATTCTTCTTTCAAGATCGGCTGTTAAGGTCCAAGATTCACAAGCATATAAGAAAGAAGAGATTACTACCGAGCGCATGAGTCTGATTTTGGAGCAGATTGAGATGCTTTCATCCTTCCAGACGGGTCTTAATTTGATCAACGCTCGTGTTGTTTTTCGATTTTGGTATCCTTTGCGATTCTGGCAAGGACTTCAGGTTTAAATCCTTCGTCACTGACGACTGAC
The DNA here is from genome assembly GCA_010016025.2 of Alatinidae sp. Z8VKAUB7J3. NCBI lineage: Eukaryota > Metazoa > Cnidaria > Cubozoa > Carybdeida > Alatinidae > Alatinidae sp. Z8VKAUB7J3. The sequence goes on from JAAAKM020073195.1 coordinate 139,566,677, forward strand.
CCAAGGTATTTGAAACGCTGGACTGTTTCGAGCTTCTTTCCTCTGATCTTGACTTCCGTGCTGATGCTGCTGGTGTTGTTTGTCATTAGTTTCGTCTTTTCCGTGCTGATTTCTATGCCGTAAGCTGCGGTGGATCTGTCCAGGCGGTCAACTAAATTGACAAGTTCTTGTTCTTCCCCTGCCAGTCCATCAATATTATCAGCAAAGCAATATTAGCCAGTAGAGGACGTGACCGACCTCGCTCATGGCATAATAATAATAATAATAATGATAATAATAATAATATCATGAAGGCAATCATGAACAACAACATAAAAAGAGGAGGAGCAATAGCAAAAACAACAATAACAAAACAATAAACTGTGCCAACATCGAAATCAAAAGATCCTTAGCTCACCTCTGCATCCTTGCGATGCAAGTAATTGTGTTTTTACGCCCACCTTTCTGAGTAACTCATCGAAGTCAAGTGTTACCATCAAATAACTTGGCGACTCGACGATGCTCAGAAGCTGGTTAAGAACAACGCTAGTACCAACACTTGATATGAAGATCTGAACACCTTCCTTCCTCAATCGCTCAGTTGCTGCTCTTACCATGTTGTTTTCATTGGAAGCCATCTGGCCACCATCAGTGATCACAATCAGTACCTAATAAAAAAAGTTGTAAGGTACGTCAAAGTCATTCTGTGATTGAATAATTAACGTACATACAAGTAAATCAAAATCCAAATGATAATTTTTCCGCATTAAAAACCTGCATTTAAACCACTATCGTTCATGTATGATGGCATTTTCGTGACAGTAGAGTATGTTGGAATAAACGTCGGTAGAAAAGAATACTAGGAAGCAGCAGAGCAAAAAATGCAAACAAGAGTGCGAAGGAGAAATAAGAGCAAAGTAGAGGGAAGAGCAACGGAGAAAGAGCAACGGAGAAGGGTAGTGCAAGTGCAATGGGAGAAGAGCGAGTGCAATGGGAGAAGAGCGGGTTTCAACGGTGGAAGAGTGAGTGCGAAGGGAAAGAGTGAGTGCGAAGGGAAAGAGTGAGTGCAAAGGGAAAGAGAATGTGCAAAGGAGAAAGAGTAAGTGCAAAGGAGAAAGTGCAAAGGGCATGAAAAAAAAACATAGGGAAATGAAAGCGTGCAACGCAAAGTACGCATACAGTGAAAAGGTCTAATATTACAGCCGAGTATCTGGTAATATGCTTCTTACTCTTAGAAAGTAGCAAAGCAATTCTACGAATGTAGTACAATATCATGAATACTGTAAGCAAGTATGACGAAATTTCGATAAGAAATATCAGCCTTGCTTGTTATTGACGTAGGTAGGCACTCTGTGATCGTACTTTAAAAAATCTAGCGGAGAACCGAAAGCTGCTATAAAATGCATTTAAAAATAGAATTTCAAATTTAGTAAGCACTATTTATGGTAACACTGACTTACCTAGAGACGGCTCTTAGTAAATTAAAAATTTAGAACCAAATTTTAATGGTTGCGGTAATACATAAAGGAATATTTCATTTGTTAACCCCTTGAAACCAATTAAAAACTATTTGAGATTGAGGGCGCTAATTTCTGTTTCAGGATATGTGCGGATAACTATTCGAAAAACACTCTATGCGCTCTTTATGGTAATATAATTAGTCACTGTATAACTTAGTTATCTTGCCATGGACATATACATATATAGTGAAAATGAATTTCTGTAATCAATTTTTAATTAAAAAATAGAAAAAAATAGGTAAAACTTACAGGCAGCGGATTTTCGAGTTTTGCCGCAAATTGTGCGCTGCTAATTGTCAATGCAACCCTATATATCAATATGAAAATGTGATTTCGATAATTTAAAAAATATTAAAAGCTGACGTGAGCATATATTATTTACAGCTATTCTTATTTCAAAATTACCATCTCTGAAATTTTTTTATTTTTGAGATCAATCCTACATCAAGGAAAATTTAAAAATTTGCAAAATGTTTAGTAGAAAAAGCATCCATGAGTGATAACAAATTTAGCTTTTGTGGGCAGTTCATGCATTTTTTAAATTGATGAAACAACGCTACTGCTTGCATATTTTGCTTTCAAGAGAAATTTTATGTTTACTCGTTGATGATGTTGGGAAAATTTAAAAGTTTTCCTAAAAATAATTTTGAAAGAAAATTCGTTTGTTTGATGAAGACCTCTGCCTAATGTTGTACCAACGAGCTTCCTTTTTATTTTGAATCAGAGGAACATCATAGCGACATAAAATGATTTACAGATAGCTTGTTCCAAACAGAACCCAAAATTTTTGCTTGCTCTGTTTTTATTGTCGTAAATTGTCACTGTTGTATCGTTACACACAGAATAGAACACAAAGTTCAGTACGCACGAAGCATCAGTTCTAAATCTGAATCTATTTTCTATGATTAAGCAATGCGTTTAAATAGTGTTTGATCAAATGATTAATTATAATAAATTAGCATAATTATTGCATATGCAACAGTGTCCAAGTTGCCAATTAAATTTAGGCATTTTTATCATATTAAGCTTGAAATCATACATACCCATAGATTGATGCTATTTCTTCGCACTTAATTTTAGAAGACATATTTAGATGTGCCAACCACAATTTTGAACAGCATCTTCTCTTGATCTTACCTGCCTTTGGTTTTTAGTAATTAGGTCTGCCTATTAGCTGAAGTAGCAATACGGTACAAGTAATATCGATTGAAATGCAAATTCCATCCACTCACAACCATTTTCTCTTGACACACATTATCAACAGTGGAACCTCATAATATCCGCAATATTTCTATTCTCTAAGTAGGTGGTGATTATTCTAATAATAAGGAAATGAAAGGTATCATATCTTTGACGATGAAGGGCAACTACATTGTATTGAATTGTATGATTGTTTACAAACGAGGCCTCGAAAAATGAGTAACGCGCAATGAATTATGGGGAAATATGTTTTCTACCATAATTAAATCTCGTTTGGAGTTCTTCGTAGTTTCTTATTCCGCGTAACATGCAATGCCCAGTATATAAATTGCAAAACTTAATAGTAAAATAGATAGGATAAGTGTAAGCAATATTAGCGAAATAACTCCCCATATTGCTAGATGTTAGGAGGAGGGGGAGGGGAGGGGGGATATGTGTCTGCTTACATCATTGACTTATGGATACATGCACCTCCTCCAACATTCTGTATCAATTTTATTTCTTTTGCTTCAGTTAAAATGAGAAACATGCAACTTAACTGGTAAGTATTACTTAAGACTAACATTGGCATGAATAAATAACGTAGTAGTAATTGTGTCAATACTGCTACTGCTACTGCTACTGCTACTGCTACTGCTACTGCTACTGCTACTGCTACTGCTACTGCTACTGCTACTGTTATTTTCTTGGCCCACCTGGTGTTTTTCATTCGGGCGAGATGTCCTGCCCACTGGCCTTTGCTGGTCTCTGCCTTCCTTAAGACGTCTTGCACTTTAGTTCTTAATCTTATTTCTTCATTCCTGATCTTATCTTTTCTGATGATGTTTAACATTGTCCTTTCCATGCTTCTCTGGGCCACTGCGAGTTTATGCTTCAGGTGTTGCGTCAATGACGACGTCTCAGCTCCATAAGTCATTGCTGGTATCTTTTACCCCAAAATAAAACAAAAACAAAGCACGACAGCTAAAAGCCGAAATATCCACAATGGCAGCCTCAAACGAAAAAGGAATAAAAATCTAGCTAAAAGAAGTAAGAAGAAATTTAGTCCCAGCCGGAATCTCGATGATGGAACAACTTATGATCGACGTAACCATGGTACATGCTAATGGGTTCCACCGTCAAGTCTACAGATGTAAAACATGGAAAATAATTTTACACTGCACTTTTAATTGTTAGCAGTTTTTCTTTTCATCATATTGCAAATGCTGGTGTAAAGTGAAGTAATCTTTATGATCAATATCAGGAAAGTCTTTTCTTTGCAATTTAACTACGTTGGCTCCTTACAATGAAAAATATAATATGCTATATTCCAGGAAATACCAACACGTATAAGCAAATGATCTATTCCTTAAATTAATCAATAAAGTAACAAGTTTTCATCAAATAATAACGAATTTCGCCTTATTGCACAACATTTTTTATCATTTTTGCTAAAAATACAAAAATTAAAAACTACTTTATTAGTGTCTGATATTATTTGCTAATAGGAATAATTGGCACGAATCTGAGACCTAATATCTGAGCCAAAACATACAACAACCAAGTTTTACCAAACAAATATGACAAAATAGGAAGCCGAAAATTCCATGATGATGCAAGAGAACACCATTATCGCAAAATTTATCAAAAGTCATCAAAATTTACAGTAAAAAAGTCAGAAAAAGTTAAAAAATTATGAACAGAAGAGTGTTGCCGCGGGCCTATTTGGCCCCTCTCCCTCCCCAAGGTAAGATGTATTTTACCTAAACATTTTTTATCAGTTTTCTTATATACTTAGTCAATTTCTGATTATTTCGCTTCTTTCACCCTCAGTCCGTCCTCTTTCTGCCTGTCCTTCCTTATATTTCTTCACTCTATTTTATATCTGTGTGTTACTATCCTGTCAGTCGCGATTTTACGTCCACAGTTTGTTTGTATTTTACCTAAACATTTTTTATCAGTTTCCTTACATACTTAGTCAATTTCCGATTATTTCGCCTCTTTAAATCTCTGTCCATCCTCTTACTGCCTGTCCTTTCTTATATTTATTCATTCTATCTTTTATCTGTGTGTTACTATCCTTTCAGTCGCGATTTTACGTCCACAGTTTGTTTTTATTTTACCTCAACCTTTATCATTAGCTTCCTTTATACACCTAGCCATTCACCGATCAATTGCTTGTTCTAACACTCTCTCTACCCTCCTACTGCCTGCCCTTCTTTACATTTATCCACTCAAATTTTTCTCTGTGCTTTACCAACCCTTCAGTTGCGATTCTACCTCCACTGTTTGTTTTTATTTTACGTAAATCTTTATTATCAGTTTCCTTATATACTTAGTCTATTCCCTATTACTTTTAATCCTCTGTCTAGCCTCCTACTGCCTGACCCTTTCTACACTCATTTACTTCGCCTTCGTCTTTCCCACCTTCTCCTCTTCTCTCTTAATAGTTCACCTTTACCCATATTTTACTTTTTTCACAGCACATACTTTATTTTCGTCCCTTTTATTTGTTTGTTTCTGTATTTTCTGCAATATGCCAGTCCACTAGACTGTCTTTTTGTAATTATTGTGCATATTTGGGGTCTTACACCCCGTTCAACTCTCTCTTTTTTTCTTCAGGCTTGTACACCCAAGCGGGTTAAGCATACAGTCTCTGTATAAGCTACTTTTATTTTAAGTAGGCTCCCCCTTAAGGGGAGCACAGGCTCAACAGCAGCCGTTAGTGCACACCATTTTTGGGCATGGCAGAAGCCGCACGCCCATCCCCCCATATTTTGCCCTCCCCCCTGGGCACCTCCACGGTCTTATGAGTTATTACTTTGGTTTGTGTGTTATTAACGACATTACGACGTCAAGACGTAGACCGATGATCGATTGCAACTTACGATGCTGCTTCCAAGTATAATACTAAATAACTCAACACAACAATTGATAGCTATTATAACTGTATAACTATATAAACTAAACCATGAATTACTCAATAATAAACTAATCTTAATGTTGCTATATTTAGAGAGGGAAGTCTATTTTCTTCACAAAGATTGTGGTCTAATTTTAGTTAACAACGGAACAGTCTCAGATTGAAGGTAACGTCAAAGAAAGCAGCGAGATGGGTAGATTGAAGGAAAAATGTCACTTTGTGCCTGAAAATGTTGTTGTTGACGATAAGATGATGATGATAATGATGATAATGGTGATGATGATGATTATGATGATGATGATGATGATGATGATGATGATGGTGATGGTGATGGTGATGGTGATGATGGTAGTGGTGGTGGTGATGATGGTGATGATGGTGATGATGATGACGAGATGATGACAATGACGAGGACGAAAACGATGACGATGATGATGATGATGATGATGATGATGGTGATTATGATCATGATCATGATGATGTTGATGATGATGATGGTGATGATAATGGTGAGGAGGAGGAGGAGGAGGAGGAGTTTGGTTTTTGAAGCGAATGAGTTTGTAGTGCAAACCGGGGACTGGCGGGAGTTCACTATTGCTCTTGCCAAGAACTGCCGTTGTTGTATGTCCCTGGTGAGCCTGTTCTTCTCTGTACTTTAACAACCGATTTTAGACATATCATTTTCTTTGAGGTGTACCAAGCTGCACATTTTTAAGATTTACAATTCATGGGAAAACACATACGTTTCAGTACCCAACCATTTGATTCTGGAGAAAGCTCGTATCAGAGAATAATGGCTATAAAGTTGTAGAGAGTATCAGTAAATTAAGCATTACAGAGAAGGCAAAATTAACTAAAAGGTTAAGTGGTGTAACAGCATTCAGCCATTATTGGGTCAATAAGGTAACATTAAGCATTACAGAGAAGGCACAATCAAGTAAAACCCACCAACCGAGCTAGGTGACCTCCGATCTTAACATACTCTATTTCTCTAGTCGCCATATTAGCTCCCAATCATCCATTAGTGGACATCGACATCCAGCTCAACGCAATTGGAAACAGGCCTCTCTGCGCCATGTGACTTAACCACGGAAGAACTGCCCTACAGCATGAATACTATCCAAAGCCCATTAAATTTAGAAAGTACTTCCTTCTTATTGTCATCTGGTGGTTGATAGGGAGGTAATGTGGTAACTATAGAAACATAGTATGTTGACATAATAGTATGTTGACATCATAGGTCACCTTGTTCCGTTGGATTACACGCCACAATAGCATGGGTTACAGTTTTGAGTCCTGGTGCCAACATATTTTTATTTCCCTAGTGTCTTCTAAAAAGTATCTCATTTAGCCAGAGGGTTTACCAGGCACGTCACTGAGGGTAGGCGAGTTAGGGAGCCACCTGTCCTGAGAACTCTTGTTTCAGTATTCCGCCTTCCGTGGCTAACATATGTTAGAGAAAAAGATTATATGCAATTGACCTTCTCTACCATATTTTGTGTGCAATCTTTTGTTTTAGTCAGTGGGTACTGGTTTCTTATGAGTTTTTTATGAAAAGAGTGTTAATGCGTTTTTTGTCGTATTCCTTTCCCATACCTTGGAAACAATAAATATATCCTCTGTCTACCCTGATATTTTTTGGAAGGTCCGATCGCCTATCCTTTGTTGAAGCGCGAAGGACATGACTGGATTTCTACAGATCATTAACTTACAAATTGCCTGGGAAGGGCTTATGGCGGTCCTGTTCATCGCTTTCCTGGATTAACTACTTAGACTTACGCGCAATGTCTTTCTGTCGTACTTTTTTGCCAATCAGTAATTTCATACTTACGGTACTTACTTCTGCAACATAGCGTGGGATTATTTATCTCTGATTTTAGGATTTTAAGTCCTGCTCATTATTTGTATGTATTTAGTAAAGGATATGTCACATGTATTGACAATGCGCGCTTTTTTCTCTCCAGTAAGATGAAGCTTCTCTTTATCAAGCGAGCAAATTGCTTGAGCAACGTCCATTTCAAGGCCTCTGTTACCTTTTTCACAAGAGGGGCTTGACGTCCGTCACGTCAGCGTCCATTTGAAATTTATGTGTTCACATGAGTCATAGCACTGACAACGTCAGACGTCAACTACGTCTACTGAAGATGTTGAATTTCACACGTCAGTCCAGAATTCTTCCACGTCAGTCGCCATGTGGGATCTTAGCGGCGGCACTCAAGTCAAGTTTGTTTCTAACGACCGCAAAATGGCATCCTCCAACAGACGTAAGTTACAAAGACATGTTTTTTAGTTCTCTTTCGGAAAAGTTTCTTTCCAAACTGAGGAATAAAAGGAAACGGATTCTCTTTCAACGAGATGATGAGTAGGTAAGAAACCCATTACTCTTCAAAATTTTGCACTTTACACTAACCAGATACTTAGTTACTCTAAGATACTAACATAAATTTGCATGCTCACGGTTGTGGATCACAGATTTTGTCTTCGATAGTCTGTACATTGACTGATTATTTTAGTCGATCTTCATGTGAATTTAGCGAAACCTGTTATCTTGATCATGTTCTCATTGTTGCCATACTTGGCCGTTCCGCTTTCACCCTCCAACAGTAACGACATCGGGCTCATGTGAACAAGACTTTGACGTTGACCAGCCCAACGTCGATAAAATGGTGACGTGACGTCGTCTGCTTGCCCTCGATGTGAATAGGTTATGTATTACACGAGGTCACCTAAGAATCGCTAATTGAGTTTTAACAAATAATTGGCAGAGAAGTCACTGAAGCATCCACTGGTTAGATACTCATGTCTCTTCAAGACGCTGGTAGCTAACGCCTATATGTACATTTCTCAAAAGCGTTGACTTTCTCTGACACCCTTTTGAAGATGGGCCATGACTCACTTACGTAAGATGCAAAAGAAAAAACAGTGGAATGAGATTGAATTTAAAGGTCGTGATGGATAGCCCTGCTTTTCTCGATCTTACCTGTCTTATGTATTGATGTTTCTTTATATACAAATTAAGCACTGCTCTTCTTTAGTTTTATTTTTACATGACGTAGGAAGTAAAAATAACGTTTTCACTAGTAATTCCTTGATTCGCTCCATGCAAATCACAACCATCCTTGAGAAAAATTTAAGAATCATTTAAGAATATTTAAGGCTCACTTCAGCAGAATTTTTAAGTGTAGGCCTACTAAGTGTACTAAGATGAAATGAGCTTGGCATCTTAACTTAAACGTCCTGTGCAGATTGACGGGGAGAGGCAACCAAGCTTTAGAAGAATTTGCTATGACGGTCATGATTTGGGGATGAAACAGCCCTGTCACTTTTTTAACCGCGTTATAACCTCCTCCTGTAGTTACTATTTGTAGGTTCTTATTTTCTCAGGGTGGGAATGTATCCAGTAATCGCATGTGTAGTAAAGCATGTCAATTATCAGCGACGGGGGAAAGTAAGGCGGATTGGTGGGGCCAAGTAGGCTGGGTTCAAATTTATTTTTTCATATTGCAGTAAGGTGCCTTTGATCACTGAGTGGAAAGGGTTTTTTCGTGTCGATATGCATACCTTGCTGTGAATGTGACACAATGTCTGTCGCAATCAATTTCAATTTTGATAAAGCTGAAAAGTGGTCTCGGAAAAAATTGAGATTTGGCAACTCTTTGACGGGCCATGGCCCGCTCTGTTCCCAGTCCCTGATTATAATGTATTTTGCTCGCTGTTCACGAACGTTGTGGAGAGTGAGACCAGGAACAACATGCCCCACTATCCTGTTCACAGACGCTCAGACTGCAACACTAGACGCTCAAACGGACCATGCTGGAAAGGGAAGAATGGAGGAGACTAGTGAAGAACCGGGGCCCTCCTGACCGATGATGATGACTTATACTGCGGAATCAACCTATTTTTGAGCGCTTCCTTCCCAATCCGCACATCCACTTCCTTTTGTAACTATTCCGCCGCCCTTGAAACGTTCCCGCTCGATATGTTTGAAGCCCTGTCTAAGCTTAGTCCGGTTTACTACTCAGCTGGACAGTTTTGTCAACAAGCAACCATGTATTGCTTTTCCAATTACAGCTACCATGATAACTGCCGCAGAAATATTCGTTTCATGCCAAAACCAAAAATTCTGCATCTGAACTTGTGCCTCATGAGCTGTAAAGCTAACAAATGCCAAGGTCTAAAGGGCATATGCTCAACTGACATCTAACAGTCAACGATCTGAACACCTTGTCGAGAATTCAACTGTGATTTTGCAAATAGATATTGATTCAAGTTATTTAAGTGGTTCAAGGTCTTGACGAAATGTTCTTCATTAAAAAAAGGTGTTAAAATCTACACATCATATCCATAAAAACTAGATGTGGCCTTCGCAGAAATGTACCCCTCAGAGATCTTATAATATCCGAATTTATCTATTGATGAATCATTTTGCCCTGTACAGTGTTCAGCAAGCCTCATTCTCATCCTCCTCTCCCAGATCGTGGCACCATTAGAAGGAGCCCATACAGCTCGTCATTATTGATATGATCCCTATAAGAGAGGTTCAATGCTGTTTACCGTATTTAAGTGAAAACGGGAATATTAAGTATAATAAAAGTAGTGAGAGCCTCATATAAAGATCTCCTTACATTCCAAGTCTATTGATAATAAGGCAACATGACAAGAAACTGCGAGATGAGGGATTGTGAGCAATCTTTCAGGGACAGCATATTTTTAATCTGTGCTATTAAAATTATGTAGAGGCAATATATTTTACAATAACTATACAAACATTACACTACGTCTATTATGAAAATGACTTACATATCATTATTGCAATTACAGTTTGATCAAATAGATGTACGGTGTTAAGAACAGACCTGCGCAACAATTATAAAGTCTGAGATTGGAAAGGTAACCGGGGAAGCGTTTTAAATTGTTTTAAAATATAAATTGCACCGTTAAGCATTCAGAGAGAAATGATCAGATGCTTTTACGCACCCATCTAACTTGCTAAAAGTACTTTCGGTAATTCATAACTTAACCATCTCAACCCGTTCAAACATCATTGACACTGTCATATTATTACAATGCCTATGAACGGTCGCGGTAGATTGTTAAATAGAACTGCACTTTCAGTAAATAGCAGTTTCACAAAATAAACACTTGTGCATTTTTAGCAAAGTTGAATAAGATAAAGAAAAGAAAGCAGGGATGTTTTGGACATATGTAGTGAGACGAGAAGGACTACAGAGGCAGTTTCTGGAGAGAAAGAAAGAAAGCTGCAATACTTTGGGCATATCTAGTGAGAGGAGAAGGACTACAGACACAGTTCCTGAAGGGGAAGAAAGCTGCAATACTTTGGGCATATCTAGTGAGAGGAGAAGGACTACAGACACCGTTGCTGAAAAGGAAGAAAGCTGCAATACTTCGGACGTGTCCAGTAAGACGAGAAGAACTACAGAGGCAGTTGCTGAAGAGAAAAGTAGACGGTAAAGGAGGAAGGAGAAAGCAAAGATTAACATGCCTGAGCGAAATGCCAACTCTGATAGGCTACAGTGCTGTATGGTGCTCAAGGCTGGCAAAAGACAGGGAATGCTGGAAGGTGATTGCCACAAATCTGTCTAGTTAACGGGCGAGCGTCAATTAACAAGTGAGTGTATCGGGTCATTTAACTGGTAAGGTTACTAAGTTTACTTATTTGCATGTTCAGTACATGTTGGTTTCTTTAGTCAGTGAGTTAGTCAGATGTCGTAGGAGTAGGCATATGGTAAATATACTAAACTTAGAATATCAATGTACTGCGAGCTAACATGATACATAATTAAAGAAATGCAAATAACACTTAATAATGGGTTTTTGGGATACCTTTTTGAATGTATACCATGTTTTTCGGCGCCATTAAAACACAAATCTACAGGAATCTCCATTTGTAATAGTTACTTAAAATGACTATTTGTTCCCACAAAAGTGTAAATTGAAAAGTTTAAATAATGCAAATGAAGAGTAATACTCGAGGATGTTTCAGAGTCCGAAAAAGTGAGATTATAAATTTATAATTATCACAACAAAATGTTTGTAGATAAGTTTAAGGAATGTACTATGATATTAAGTATTGTAACTGCTTTTTCGTGCGACCTCTTACACTTAAAAGAGACATGCAAAAAGTCCCCGCGCCTGTTCATTCGGGCTCTACGTCGGTCCTTACAGGCTCCACTCGGCTTCAAACAGGGTTTTTATTTAGGTTTAATATGTTTCGTCTTACATTGAAAAGTTTCATCGGAAGTTTCATTTGAAAGTTTCATCGAAATTTAAAAGTTTTGGAAGTACTAAAGGGAGCTAGAGGAATTTCAGTTGGGATCAAGCCCTAACAACCCTTCGGTGTTACTGAAGTTGTGTAAACCATAGATGAATCAATAAGGAATTGGGGATAATTCCTCAATGGTGTAAGCCGTATTCCGTTGCTTTGAATTTGCAAGTATCATTAATCCCGGAGTTATTTTTAACCTGAAAGACGTCTTTAAGGATATGATTATCTTTCAACTTTGCGAATTCCTTTTGCCAAGAATGATCGTGCAAGGGTTGAAAATGTTAAAATTGTGACATGGCACGATCCTCCCATAATAGCATTTTTGTATCAAGAATGGGTTGAAAGGAACATTCCTACTCTAAGCCTTTGTACAGTTAGAAGAGTATCCTGAGGGTTAAATTCAAACAAATAAGGCACAAAAGTGCAGCGACATGAGCGGGATAAAGAGAAAATTGTTCATTTAAAATTTCCTGTTAGCGTATTGGGGATCTATTTCTTTGGATGCAAAAACAGGGCTAAGGGAGGGGGCGTAACTAGGAAAATGTGTGCTAGTCTTCGTCGTGTTTCTTGATCAGACATGTTTCCTGCGCCGTCGTTGTGAGATAATCAAATAGTTTCACGAGAGATATTTGAAGACGCACTATTACAAAACAGACGTCGTATCTGTTGTGAAACCACGGGTAAAATAAAGATTCAAATTTACTTTGTAAGAGAGATTTGAAGAACGGTTACTTTTATATTTCACCCGATTTCATCTATTTTACCTGGGCCCTTCTTAGCGAATAACTTTCGCTATTTTTTCGTGAGTTGGCCTTGTTGGTGCTTACTCGAAGTGTAGCTTTTAGAGCTTTTCATATCTTCTCGTGGCCTCAATTCAGTTCAGAAATTAGACAACAAAGGCATCGTCTCCCCGGTGTGGATTCTCAGTGTGAATCATTGCCTAAGCGTGAAATGTTTGAGCAAAGTAAACCAAAGTTAGCTACATACCACAATGATAAATGATTGCCGAAGAGCCAATAAGGTTTAAAGGTGGAGATATGTGTGGATTCTCCAGGAAGCGTTTACCGTCAGTTTGTACGCATGGAGGGAGTGATTGACCACTGGATTCGATCACGCTTTTGGCTTAAGAGATGGCACATAAAAGAATTCTGCCACATATTTTGATCATTCATTTGACATTTCTGAGGCCAATACTTTAGGAATGCTATGCTCAGAAGTGTAGGTAAGAAAAAATGAAATGTTTGGAACGCGTCAGTGGCTTAGATTAGTGTTTCTCAATGAGAGCGTAGGGACCCCCAAAAGGAGAATTTAAGATTTTAAGGGGTAAATTTGAGAAATGATATAAAGGGGGGGCAAAGTAGACTTAGGTGGTAGGTGAGATCCTCTAGTTAAATTCTATTTTTGGTTGGAAATTTCCTGATAAACTAATTAATTTCACAAAGTTAATATATTGTGCTATTTGTTTTATTTTTCAAAACACCGGAGCCAAACAACAATAAATGTTGTCTCTGTGATTCTTCCTCACTGCTAACTTTTTCGTTTTTACACCTTGTAACTAAGTTAGTATGCTTTATTTAAGGTTTATCGTGCGTTTTACACAATAGTTGATAATCCCTGATTGCCCTTCTTTGGACCAAGGGGTTACTTTTAAATTTCGGTAGGGCAAGGGGGTAATATACTTTCAGAGGTTGAGAAACGCTGATTTAGATAGATGACTGAATAGTTCTTTTCAAGAAAACGGTACTTCGTTTTACTGTAGTTGATGGTTGTAGCACTCATGATATGGTGTGACGTATATACTCAGCCTGTCAGTCAGTAAATCGACTAGTTAAACTAGGTAGTTAGTTAGCTAGGTACTTACTTACTTACTTACTTACTTACTTAATTACTTACTTACTTACTTACTGACTTACTTACTTACTTAATTACTTACTTACTTACTTACTTACTTAATTACTTAATTACTTGCTTGCTTACTTACTTACTTACTTACTTACTTACTTACTTACTTACTTACTTACTTACTTACTTACTTACTTACTTACTTACAGGTCTGTAAAGAGTCCAAATCCACTTTGGTGAACAAAATCGTCATCTGCTATTCTTACCCCACTTATGTAGGCATACTGTACTTGAAGCCGGGGACGTGCCGTCCGTGAATGCAACGCACGCATTAGATGCCCTTAAATTTTAATAAAAATGGAATATAGACCTAAGCTAAGCACCAAATCTTTATTTTATTTCCTCTATTTTAACACAATAATTAGCCAAAAAACGACCACCCCAGCCTCATATCTGTCAAATCAAATTCTTGCAAGATCTATTTTAGTTTTTGGTTCAAATGCTTACGTTTATGTACCTAGGACTTTACCCTACCCTTGTCGTCCAACATTCCCCAGTAAAAGACAACCCGCCGCAGCTGGTCACGAAGACCTCGAAACAGGAAACTGAATTAAAACGAAGCATGCACGCAAAAAAAGCACCGGCATTCGGTGCTTTTCGTTGTCATGCCATTTAATGACGTTTATTGATTGGATTTATCAAAACCAAATCCCGTTGCAATCCCTTGTGAAATAAAAGGCGCTTAATGTACTTTCACCTTCGCATGCAAAGCTCAGCGACCGTCGCGAAACGGATTACCGAGCTCAAGATTGAATAGACAGGTGATTGAACGGAAAAGACTTTCAATCGCAGAACAATAGGTCGTTTGCAGTCTGAGCCATTTCCGGTACTCAGGCCACGTGAACGGCTCAAGTGGAGGGCAAACAATTCGGCTGCACGGTCTGAACTCTGTTAAAGATGAGGATATTATTTGCTTGATATTTCAAGATATCGTCGTGTTTACGAGATGAATAAAATTCCTTTGGGATGGGAAGTACATGGATGGCCCGGCAAAGCAATTCACATTTAGATAAAAGGCTATTTAGGCTTCCACAGATCGTCAAGAACACAAGGGCCAGAACGAGATATTAGGGAGGTTTAGATCCACGACGAGTACGAGTACGAGAACGAGATTACCACTGCGCATACCTTCTGCGCACTTCCTGTAGGGAATCATCTTTGAAACTTGTCCTCAACAACTCGTTCAGGACGACTTTTTATGAATGGTCTCAACTTCTAGGTGACCGTTAGGTGAACTGCATAAATGTGTACAATGAGCATGGGTATGCATGCAAGAGCAACAGACGAGTATGTGCTTCTAACTGTACTGTGCGCAGTTGATAGATCAATAAAGTAAGTCGCCTTCGCAACTGCATCTGATATGCATACGTTTTGATTTCCAGTTGTTTTTTCGTGGCATGGTTCATGGCAGAGCAGGATTCAATATACGAAGTCTTCAATTAATATAAAAAAATTAAAACGAAAGTAAATAAATGAATAAATAAATAAATAAATAAAATAAATAAATGAATAAATGAATAACCACACACATACACACACAAGCAACAAAAAAAACACAACAAAACAAAGAAATAAGAAAAAATACAACAACAACCCACACAAGCAAACAAACAAACAAACAAAAACAAAACAGAAATAGGAAATGATAAGAATAGTAATTTTCATAAACTACCACAAATGAATAGTTTGATTCTTCAATTCTGCACTGTCCAATAATATGCCTCCTTGAACTTGACTTATCCGATTTTATGGATATGTCTGGTGTTACACAAATTTTATCGATAAACAGTAGGCCTCAATGTCCGAGGAAGATATTTCTTCCTGTATCTCCTGCATAAGTAATAATTTTGGAGCACTATTGGAGGTATATGTGGGCAGTGAATTTTCACAGCTAGACTAAAACAAATTACAGAAACTCGAGCCCACCAGCAGCTACGCCCTTCCCATTGTAATTATCTATGGAATCTTAGCATGTGATATTTTGGGTTTAGGAATTAAACAGTCTCTCAATCTAAGACCCCGTATTTGCTGTGGGCCCAATATTGAAATTACCTTCAACAGAAAGTTTAGGATCCAATCAAACAAGCAAACTAATAAATATAGAGAAGTTCGAGCACCCAAAGAGAAGGCTCCATAATTTGGACTAACAGGCGGTGGCTATCTGGCAATCTCTCTTAAAAACCCCTGATAAGCAGTGGGGATGATATTGAAACCACCACATAGGCTAACTTATAAATAATGGGCAGCTACAGCGTACAATAATGCATAGCACCTGCAGCTGCTGCTGACAGTTGTAAGGGAGGTAAGAGGCTAGCCAAATTCTAAAGCTAACACTTTATCCTTCTTTGGTACCAACGTTTGGACATAAGTACACTTAGCCGTCTACAACCCCATCTCGTGCACAACTACTCTCTTTTCCTACCCTGATCTACTATATTTCTTTATCCACGAACCATACTAGAATAGTATGAAGAAAAATCTCGTTAGGCTTAATTGGCAATCCCTCTAGAGATGGTTTCTTACTCTGGTTGGCGTTGGGACAAAAACGAAACCATCAGCAATGAAAAGAATCCTTTTATATTGATTTAAGAGACCAGCATTTATAGTAGCGGAGGTAAATGTGAGCCTTCTCTCTTCTTCGCCTTCTAATATAGCATGTAGTATCTGTCCTCATTAATTAGGGATGCTTCCCATGATCCGCGAGAGGCAGTTCAACTTGGCGGTTGTGTGCGCCGTACGACTTGCTTTTCTGTCTGCTTGCCTAAAGTGATGGGTGTCGGCCTAGGAAGCTCACGTTGTCCTTTATTCATTAGCTACCCCGTTGGGCTGTTGAGCCGGAAAGCGTTTCGGTTAACAAGTAAAAAGTCCTTACTTTGGGACGGTTTAGTCAAGTGAGGGTTGCAAAGATGGTGAGTTCATTTAAATAATGAAGTAGTTATAGAATGAAAGGGCATAGAACAAACAAGACGAGTTTGCTGATTTGTCCCAATGGAATGCAACTGAGATGGATGCACTGACCTAATTTTAGGGCGATGAAATGGAGAGCAGAGTAATGAAAAATATTCGAGATCTTAAAGATGTTGGTGTGACTGATAAAAAGTGTCTAACTAGATTGAGGAAACGGCTACTGACGAGGTATAACAATGATTTCATACCTCTAAAGAATCTGATGGTGATCTAGCAAATGTAATTCTGCTGAGGCGGATATGTTGGTAGAAGAACAGGCGAACACAGTTGTACTTGAAAACTCATTGGCTAGTAAACCCGAAGTTAGAACGGCCTTGGTTACGTGGTGGCAACAGCATGCTCAGCACAAATTTGGGTCAAGGACTCCACACGACGCACTATGCGTGAAACACTTCATGTAGATCGGTTTGCGAGCAGGAGCGAAACAGCTTTCGTGACGCAGTTTGCTAAAAAATTCTTAAATATATACATATAATGAGATTCAAAAATAAAGTAGACGCATACTATTAAAAGGGTATACCTTCGTCCCGTACTGACAAGATTACTACATTTACCTGTATCAGGTCGTCAAAATCTGTCATGTCGAATTCCTCGATCTTCCTCACAGGTGCCTTTGCCTTCCAAAGTTGATTAAGTTCAACTAAAATTAAAAAAAGCCTGGCATAGTCATAATATATAAAATGAACAAAACTAAAAGAAACAGTGATTGTTATTGATGTTATCAATCATGACAGAGTAGACATTTCGCAAAGTAGAAAACTTTCCCGACTTTCGCGACATTTTGTTATCAGCCAAAATTTGTTCCTCTAAAGTTTGAAATAATGAAGTTAGTTACGGCACATTATAGCTTTCAGGTACCATGAGGTATCCACTGCTTAAGATGAATCAGAACAGCTTTGGGTAACTTGGATTGTTTTCGCTGATTGGATACAAGTAAGCTTCATGAAGAAAGCAACGAGTAAACAGAACTCTCTTTCTCGACACGATATCCTTTGCGACTCCGCAAAGACAAACATAAGTACGTTTCGAGGGGGAGGGGGGTTAGTTCACTCTTATTTTGAACTTACCACTGAGGTCGAAGGACTGAAGATGATGTCCATTATTTTCTCGAAGATGCCCATAACAGGTCTATCCATTTTTCTATTAGTTAGCACTAACACGGCTACGATAAGTAAAAAAAATGGCTCCGGAAACAGAGAATTTCAAATTTCTTCATGTACTAACAATAACTTCATGTAAAATCCCTCGAACAAGAGCAGGACCTCGCTTTTATGTCGCCATGCACGTTGGATATACATCTAGGATTATAAATAATTTCATATATTCTGTTCTTTTAGAATAAACTGATTACCTGCTATTCCTTTTAGGACAGCTCTGTTTGGAATAGTAAATATTGGGTGCAAATCTTGCAATGTCCTTCAAAGGTGTCAGTTCTTTACAACATATTGATTAAGAATGGACTGTCAAAAGAGGACGGAAGCATGAACAGAAACTCGGTGAAGAAGAAGGGAGAGGAATGACATGACGGAAGTGTGATACTCATCTCGAAACAAACTCAGACTGCGTCCCTTAACTCCAGTTGTAGAGCGATAGGAAAATGTATTTACTGTATCTACTATCTACCCAACGACATCTGTCATGACTTTACAGGTGTCTTTTTAATGCCTGTATTTGGAAAACCTGCAACGTGTTGTTTAGCAGCGAACTCAGTATGCAACCCACCGCACGTAACGGGTGCTCTTTATTCTTTTATTGTTTAGAAGAGAAAAGTTTGACAATAAATTTTAATGGATGGAATACTTCAGACACCAAAGCACATTTAAACAGTTTTCGAGAAAGCTATTGGATCTTCGCAAGTTCTACATCAGTGAGTCATCTTTGCTCAAATTCATCCTGATCAGGCATAAACAGCTGAGAATGATCGAGTCCAAAGGTTTTTTGCGATTACACGTAGGCCAACAAATTACGAGTAGCTTAACTAACGAACAGTAAGATTAGCGTGTTTTTTGTCACAAGCTTCTAAAAAGGTGTAAATTGATTCACGTTTCACAGTATAGAGGATGTAACAAACCATTTCTTCATGTAGGATCTTAACTGAGCAATAAAGAGTCGCAAAGCGTCACATTTAAAATCCCCAAAAGTCAGCATGCAAAGTATTTCTACAAGAAAACGGATTCATATATCCAGATCTGAATGTACAATGAACATAAAAAACTAAGGATTTAAGGCTAATTGTCAGGGGGGGGGAGGTCTTTTTTTCATCAAAGAAAATTTCTTTTTGAGTGTCTTCTTCGTCAATTTATACTTTATTCTGATATCTTTATTTTCAATTCAGCTAATACATTTTTAGGTAATACTGTCATGTCCCTGTGCTCTCTCATCATCGAGGTTGCAATCAAAATTGAAAGATTATCACTAACATTAATATTTCAGCTTTACACAGCCTAAACGTCACGAGATGCTTCCCTTTTTTCTTTCTTCTCTTCTTTTTCATATTCAATTTTCCTTGCTCTAAAATCGTGTCTCCACTCCTGAACCGCAGTCAATGCTCCCAATTGGTGCAAGTACGACCTTTCTTCTATTGTCTTGCACGCATCAAGAAGAAGTTGACAGGCCTCATTGGCTCCATACACATATTGCAATGGAATTAAAAATACCTGCCGTCAGTGAATAATTTAAATTCAAGATAAAATTCAGTATTATTTATGATGTATTGTTAGATAAGGAATAGGTGTGTTGGGGTCGGGCGGGGTGGAACAGTACTTGCCTGAGTTAGGTACAATTGCTAATAAATTTCAAGACAAACATCTAACACTGCTCCACTTTTTGAAACGTCGGCGCAAGTAAATGTCATAACGCATTGACTGAATTGATTTCCTAATTACCTGATAAAACGGGGGAAGTTTAGGCTTATGCTTACTCGGTACCCACAAATTCACTCTTACTTGATGGCCTTAGCTTTTTAACTTAATGAACCCTAGCGCAGGGTTTGGAAAATTTCTTAATTACATCAACAGGATGTTCCTAACGCCCCTACACACTCCCTTTGATTAACTAAACAAGATCAATGTACAGATATTTTTACAGTAGTTGGCATTTTGTTTTGCTGAAGTATTTCAATGGTTTTTGAAATACTCTATAACTTTCATTGTCATTGTCATAGGACGGTAGAGTTCATCATGTCTTGAATCTCTGTCTTTCTGAAGGCTAGTAACTTCTCCCATCTTCAGGCTGCCGGATTTGAATCATGTCGTTGTTTGTATGAGGTTGAGTTGTGGGCCTCCGACGAATCTGGGATAAAACTAGGTTTGTGAGACGGTGCAATGATTTGGGTTTGTTGTGTTTTCTTATAATTCCATTGGTATTAAAAGCATAAACACAACAAATAACAACAGAACTAATTTTCGTGTGAGAAGGATGTAATAATAGTGTACAAAAGACGATTCAACAATTTGATAACTACCGGTTCACGAGGAAAGCAATAATCGTTCTGTCATCTGTGGATTGTAAACAAACCTGTGATGATCTACGTCCGACAAGGATGAACATTTGAGATGAAACGACGTTAACAGCCTTTTGGTTGCCAAAAAAGTTTTCTGTTCACAAGTTCGGCAAGACAACATCCAAGATGAAGCTTGTTTAGAATGAATTGCCAACAAGACAAGAAGAAGAGTGTCAATTCAGAGTGATAGATCAGGTTAAGAATTCAGTGGAGCCTAAGTTGACAATGAAAGCGTTCTAGTGGGTGAGCTAGTGAATGTAGCTTGAAGATTTGATGGCGTAAATACGGTGGTACATATGAACGTGGATTTCCTGTGGAAAAGTCGCTTACTATAGTGTGTGGTAGTGAAAGAATAGGAAATAACGAAGCTTGGGAGATGTCCCCCCTGAGATGAGTGACTTATAAAACCATGATCTTGAGCGGCTGCCAGTTCAAAACTGGCAGGAGATGTCTGGAGAGAATTGAGCTCGATGCGAGTGCGACAGTTACAACAATGCCTTTACAGTGAGCATGGCGGATATCTGCAGTGAAGTATGAGATGAGATTAAGGTGGCAAATTTCACGAGGGAAATAGAAATTGGGGTTGAGAAAGATAGCGTAGACGCATCATTTGCCTCTCTCTCTCTCTTTTGGTGTCCTCCCTTAATGGAGAGTAATCTTGGTCTGTAGAATGTACATTCTACAACGGTCATTTGGTCACGGTATTTATACTCAACAGGAGTACTGTCAGGGGTGCAACTAGAACTTTTTTGAGGGCAGAGGAGCATTATCAGAATTAGGACAAGATTTCTCACGTATGTATTTTTATGAAGCGACGAAGTTGTAGGAGTTCGTTTTATTAAAAATCAACCTGTTCTCTACACTAGTATAAGTCTAATATACCTTTTCCCTAACCACAATAAACGGCCTAATTTCTAACAAAAATACAACAGATTCACAGCATAAAAATTTAAGAATCGACTTGAGAATTATTTAAGGCTCAAAACGCTTACTTTTTTAAGAATCATAAAAATGAAGATCAACAGTTAGCGTCTTGCGTTCAAGGGCAAGGCCGCCCTCCTAGTTGTGCTGGGATTCCACTGACGATTTTTGGGTCAAAAAGTACAAGGTAGCCTATGGAGATTCAAAAGGTTCTTTGAAGGAAGCAACTAAGGTAATTGAAATTGAGTGTATAATACGACGCGGGAACTGGGGGAACACTAGTTCTATCCCTCTCGCTTTCTACAAACTCACAAAATTACACTACCTGCTTTTATTATGTATTGTAGTTTCTTATTGAGTTGTACATTGATACGAACCGAATCCACTTACGTGTAGCACAGTGTGTCTGTTTCCACGCGTTTCGTACATTTTTAACCCTATGCCAGGTGGGCTTTTTGGAATTACGAAAGTAGATGGGGGAGAGTTCCCCGGGTCAGACAACCTCAATAACTTATAATCACTGCGTTTAAAACCAATGAAGCTTATTAGAGGTTATCTCTGGACCCTTGGTCTCACCATAAATTAGTTTTCGTGGTTATGATGTTAAGAACTTCATCGAAAATCTTGGCGTGTTCTAAAATCGAAATATTGAAGAAAAAGTTTTTAGTTTTAACACTATGCTAACTAAATTTCGCGGTTGATGTTGTGTGTTTGCAGTAACCTAAGAAACCAAACAGAGGTTTCTTACAATTTTCACTTGTAAATTTTGTAGTTGCTTAATACTGGGTCTTTGGAATACTATTATTATTGATATAATCATCTTCCCTTAAGATGAATTATCACAAAAATGTCACCATGGAATCGATGACATTGTAGTATATATTTGAGAATAAAGAATGATAGAAGTAGAAGTCAGATTATGATGTCTCTGCAATAATGAGGTCAGTATACCAATTCTTGACCAAGACTTGAAATAGTTAAGAAGGACAAGAGTTTTATGGCTCCAATCATATACCATGGAGGTAATTGAAGGATGTATTAAATCGCTGCTGATATCTGCGGTTTCCCAGAGAGACTAAAACAAATCAAAGATATGCAAAACTCTTAAGTACCGATTAGAAAGCGTGCTATTTCATTTCATTTCATTTCATTTCATTTCATTTCATTTCATTTCATTTCATTTCATTTCATTTCATTTCATTTCATTTTTGCCTTCTCAAAATGTCAAGGGAAATGCGTGTGTGCTGAGGGGCCTGCATACCAAGGTCCCTTTATAAAACACAGGTCGTGACACGAGCTCTAATATGACGTCATGAAAATCTACTGGACGCCATTTTGAGTCGAATTTCGCGCCAAAAGCCAACCATTTCAAATATCAAAACAAAGATGCCTGGTTGTGTTGCGCCGTTTTGTAGCAACAGCAGTGAAAAAGGATTCAAATTGTACAGGTTTCCTTCACTAAAACGAAACCTAGAGAGACGCAAGAGATGGCTTATTAACTGCCGAAGAGATAAGTGGGAACCAACGGCTTCCAGTGTGTTATGCGAGGTAGGCTAACTCTAAATGTAAATAGTAGGGTATCGGGCGCCAGAAGTGTAGGAAAAGAGGAACCTACCTCTCGATATAAACATCGTTAGAGATATGATACATCGATAGTCATTCTAAAGCCAGGTTTCTTTAAAGGCCTTTTCTTGTATTTAGACATATAAATACTTACTTTAAGCTGAACAAAGTAGCATATTGAGGGAGAAGTCGAAGCCTTAAATAAGAAGTCTTGGAGTACCGTCTTGCCTACTATAGTAGGCCTATACTTCGGCATCTCCCCGACTAATTTTTAAACCCGCCTCAAAGTATTTCTGCTTTAAAATTTTATTATGTTGACGGTATCGTTCGCTATGGAAAATTATGGCTTCAGAAGTGGCGCCACCAAATTAAATGTCGGCGGAGCTCAATAAGATAAAAAAATATTTGTTTTATCACCTCAGTCAATCACTAGAGAAGAATTAGCATCTTCTAACATTAGAATTCGTACTCTCATGGTTTTTTGTTTCAATACTTTGTTTGTTCTCTTTGCTAGAGAAAATATAACTTGATAAAAACTTGATAAAAAATGCGGGCTGAACCCCCCTTGCGCTCTCTCCCTAGCAGCCCCGCCACTGTTTCAAAATAGTTGAATTTAACATAGTACTTAAAATAGCACTGTATAGTGTATATCTACTTGAATGAACTTATGACCCAATACCAGGGAGAGGGGGGGATTGGTCAAACATACATAATAATGGACAAAGTGCACTTCACACACAATAAATGTAAAAAATGATATATTCACAAGACCAAATACAATCCCCTGTTTCTACAAAAGTCTTAATTAAAGGAACTTGTCGTGGATCTTACATAATCCATTGCAATATGGTGTAACTATTGCAAAATAGGGACTTTCCCTCTCTCTATATTTTCAGTGAATTACTAAATTCTGTTCTCTGTACTTATACACAAATACTTGATCTTGTACATCCTGAATACACACATTTCACTTCGACTTTAACAACAAAGCTGTTGGTTGTGATTCTTGAGGAGGGATTCAATTTGTATCCTATTTTTGTTCATGATACATTAAGATGTAGTATGCACCCTTCCAACAACTCAAGATGATCTACCATGTTAACATAGGTTGTCCATCCACCACATCAGCTCCAATCATCAATTGGTGGACATACTGATAGCTCCACATTTTCTATTTCTCTAGTATCTCTTTGACACTGATATTTCAAAAGCCTCTGTGACAATCTGAAGGTCTATGTTTCAGGTTGACGAGATGAAAAGTGTACAGACCAAATGCAATAAATACTTGACCCACCTGATGTGCTTCATATTCATCTCTGTTTGGATATATCTTAAGAAAATATGAAAACATAAAAGGTTTATCATAATAATGTTTTATATATGTAGATACGCTTCAAAGAATACACATTGTCAATGATGCATCAATATTACCTTCTTCAGTATAACTATATATGTAACTTATATAAATACTCAATTAGCCAACATTCTGTTATGTATAAATATAATATATATAATTCACAAAATACACTTTTTTGATAATGTTTTGATGTTATCTTTTTCAAATTCAATTGCAACTTATATATATATGTATATATATATATATATATACATATATATATATATATATTTATTTATTGATATACTAGAGATGTGTGGGATCTCAAGATGGCTGCTTTCATAGTATGATGGGGTGCCTGACCACCACCTGTCATTAGGAGTGACCCTTGCTGCATCTGTTTTCCCACTTAATTAAGCTCTTGATGATGACCAATGAGATGAAAACAGTGCCTGTCTTCAGCGAGAGGGAGCCCGGTGTCATAAAGTGATTTTGATAACACTGACGTTCACCATCAAATACGTATATTCATTTTGAAAAGTACTATTTGCTTCATATTAATCCTCGCGTCTTAACACCAATACAGTATTGTTTATGCCTGAATAACAGGAACATTGGGTTTTTGGAAAGCAATGTCAACTTATCACAAAGATCGTTACCTTCAGTAAATCGCAGTGATGTTGGTCGAACGACTTCGAGACGAGCTGACAAAGCTAATCAGCATGTTTAACTTGCGCTAGCAGGCCCCCTTCACTTTTCATGAAATATTCTATTAGTAAAAGGTCGGAGAAAGTTCTCTTTTAAGAAATACCTTTGAGGGAAAGTTAAAGTTTTAGTATGAAAAGAGTACGATTTAGGTCACTGGGGTGGGGTTGCAATAGGGGTGTTAGAAAACTGAAGAAATTTTTTAAATAAGAATTTTATGCATTGTTTTAATGAAACTGCATTCAATGAGACCACTGTGTCTTTAAAACATAGCAGGTATATCAGAAAAAGACAAAGCTTCTTAAGTAGGCCTACAACGTTTGACAAATTTTATTTTATATTCATGTTAAAGTATGCGAATGCGATGTACAAGCAAGCAAGGGAGAATCTAAATAAAAGATTCCCTTCTGCAACTCAACTGTGCGTCAAAGGCAACTATATAATTTACTCGACGTTCTTTGTGCAAATAGGGTGACATCATACTAAACTTATTTTTCAAGAAAAAACGTATTATTATTATTAACAATCTTTAACCAGGGTGCCTACATCACTCAGTGGTGGTTTTCAGTGAGGCCCAGCCTTTTCATTGCGTATCACATCACAGTGGTAACCAAATCGTCGAACTTATTCTGTCTGCGAGTAATAACCATTAAACCCGGCAATAAGTCTACAGCGAAAAGTGTTAATGTTGCACACTTCATAAATTATGACCTTTTTTAAACAACAAAGACATAATATGAACGACTCAAACTTGTGTGATCGTGTTATCTGATCTGTGACAGGAGGATATCAGCTTTTGCAGAGCATTGTAGCATGGACTGGAATGGAAAAGATTCGGTTAATTAGACTGGCAATGGGACAAGTGCAGATGCAAGGGGTAGAGGTCAGTAAGGTTGATGAAGCCAGAGTAATGGAGAGTGCAGTAAGGAGTTAAAAAGGAGAGTGCAGGCTGGTTGGAAAGGTGGGAGAAGAGTGACAGGAGTGACAGTAGTGATCTGTAACAGGAGGATATCAGCTTTTCCAGAGCATTGTAGCATGGACTGGAATGGAAAAGATTCGGTTAATTAGGCTGGCAAAGGGACAAGTGCAGATGCAAGGGGTAGAGGTCAGTAAGGTTGATGAATCCAGAGTAATGGAGAGTGCAGTAGGGAGTTAAAAAGGAGAGTGCAGGCTGGTGGGAATTGTGGGAGAAGAGTGACAGGAGTGACAGTAGTGATCTGTGACAGGAGGATATCAGCTTTTCCAGAGCATTGTAGCATAGACTGGAATGGAAAAGATTTGATTAATTAGACTGGCAATGGGACAAGTGCAGATGCAAGGGGTACAGGTCAGTAAGGTTGATGAATCCAGAGTATTAGAGAGTGCAGTAAGGAGTTAAAAAGGAGAGTGCAGGCTGGTTGGAATGGTGGCAGATGAGTGACAGGAGTGACAGGAGTGATCTGTGACAGGAGGATATCAGCTTTTCCAGAGCATTGTAGCATGTACTGGAATGGAAATGATTCGGTTAATTAGACTGGCAATGGGACAAGTGCAGATGCAAGGGGTAGAGGTGAGTAAGGTGGACGATTTCAAGTATTTAGCGTCAACGATCCAGAGTAATGGAGAGTGCAGTAGGGAGGTAAAGGACTGGCAATGGACAGAAGAGCCTGCCATTTCATGGTCGCCAACGTCTGAAGATACGGCACTTAAGAAGAAGAAGTCTATACGTTGAGTAAAATTTCACTTTAACAATATTGAAAGGTTAAATTTAAACTAGACATTAAAAGATAACATATTCGGTTCTTACTTGAGTCTTCAGTAAGCAACACATCATCTAGCTTGTCCTAGTTTTGATAATCTAAGCATATGTCAATTCCCATACTAACAATACTGCCCAGGGCAATTGCTGCAAGAAATTTATTACACTTAAAAAGATGTTATGTTATTTATGAACTATCTGTGTTATAAAGCAAGCTATTAAAGTAGATACATTCTAAGCATAAAGTTACTTTACTTTTTCACTAAATCAGCAACAAAAATATGCCAAAATGTAGGAAAAAACCTTACTGGTCTGGTTATATTAGCAAACAGGCTGTTAACACCTTGAATCTTATAAACATTGTTTAGGTTTTTTATTATTGTGTCAAAAAGGAAGAGTGTTTGCTGGAGGCAAAACTATCATCAAATTATTTGTTTTCAACAATTTACTGCCGACAATTTTTCAGAGAGGGCTTTCTTCAAATAAAAATCAACATCACTGTTACTGATCAACATTGTCTACAAGCAACATATCAACTGTTGTCTGGTAACATCAATCGAGGTTTATTATTGAAGACATTGAAATACTTTCCATAAGTAAAAGTATACTTCAATACAAATCAGATACTTAACCACTGTCTCCCTAACTTAAAGTTACGCTTACTTTGATAAATCAGTATACATATAAAAAGGTATATATAATATATATTTAAATAGAAAGAGTGGAGCATTACCACAATAGCTTGCAATTTAGCAGTCCTGACCGGATTTGAACCCACAACCCCATGATTACTAACCCAACGCCTAAATCATTGAGTCATCAGGCTCAAAAGCTAAGGCGGAGATCTTTTGTGTCAATCTTTTGCAAATTCTCCTCCAGTCAGTGGGTACAGTGAAATTGATTAATTAATATCTATTGTGTTTCTGCTTTGAGTCTTCATTAGTACCAGACATATACATATTCTCAGCAGACACACTGCATTTACATTATATATACATATATATATGTATATATATATGTATATATGTATATATATGTATATATATATATGTATATATATGTATATATATATATATATATATGTATATATAGGTTTATATATATTTATATATAAATATATATATATATTTATATTTATGTATACACATCATGCCTAGAACCAGATATATGTACTGCTGGCTTTAAACTCGTGAAGAGCCTAGATGACTGCTGATTACCAGTGTGGCTGAATCACTTGTTACTGCAGATTATTCACACATTATCATCATCATCATCATCATCATCATCAATATCATAATCACCAACATCACCATCATTATTATAACTATGACTATCATGATAATCATCATCAACCAATTACAGTATCTTTTTCACCTTGCTGAGGGTGCTGGACTACTAAGTTGGCAGCACCAGTATAACTCTATTCTTCTCTGACCTTTGCCAATGCTATGGGGAGGTGATCTTACCGAGATCCTTGGAGATAAACCACTTTATGTTTTTGGGTTGGTCATTTCCCTTTCCCCCTCTACTGGAAGTGCAGGACATCAGCCAGTCCATGATTGTGCCCCTATTGGCATGTTCTCTGCAGTCTTGGTTGGTTTTGTATCTCAGAGTGTTAGCTAGGGGAGGGATGTTGAGGATCTGGGCTAGAGATAACTCGGTAAATTTCCAGGGAGTGAATTTATCTGTCTCCTGATATGCTCATGCAAGAAAAGCTAGTTGGGTACAACTGACACTCTATAGTTTGGATTGCTCAAAGGACATACCAAATCAGTTTATTTACAAGCATTTTGGTTCCTTCATGTTGATTTTGGTTATTTTATTATTTATGTTTCAAGCAGACAGGACAATCTAGCCTTTATCATTTGTTTGTCCAGTACAGGTATTTATTATTTGTTTTAACAGACATTAAGCTTTACTCATAAACAGTTTCAGGTTAAATAAAACTTTTATTTTATTTATATATATACTCGGTAACTAGTAGTACATTACCTAGTACACAAACACCTACCAGCAAGTAAAAATTCCAAAATAGTGCATGGCGTTTTCAGCACTGGTCAAGGCCTGTTTTATACCAAACGGGCTTTATCATGGCAATATGGTAAGATTTCCTTGGTGATTATATATGAGAGTGGCAGTATATATTATATACTTCATAAGTGGAGCATTATTTTACTAGCTTGCTTTATTCACCGGGAGGAACCATATCAGAAGAGATATAAATCTACTTACGGTACTTCTTTTTTTTGCACATATATATATATATATATATATATATATATATATATATATGAATAGCTAGTCGTTCATGTTTACGTACCTTTACACAATACATTTTCAATAAGACATTTCCGATTGCTCTTTGGTTCTTGTTGTTTTGTTTCAATTAGGCTTTCAGTTAGTAGTTATGTTCTATTAGAATCTAAGTCCGCCTACTAAGCCTAGACGATATTGTGTTGTACACCGTAGCTTGGAAGCTCTTAGTGCAGCCCCCTTCTAAACCCGTGTAACTTTTCCCCAGAGGTATACTTTTCAAAAGGTAAAGGCGTTTCCCAGTTGCTTGTATAATCACTGAAACTGCGTGTTCGTAGGCCTATACTAAGGATTTGCAATTTTATTTCAGCCATATCTTACACATCCTTGTTTCGTGCTTCCTCCCCCATGGGGATAAGCGTACCTCTAGTGACGAACCACGGCTCAAGGAATCTGTATCGAAAGCCTCACGTGGTTACGAGCCCACCTCTGACCCCTGTGAAAGGAACCCTCTTCTATAGCAAAAGAGGTCAGATATGACACAGACCAGAGGTTTCTTTGATGCAATAGCGAACACGTCATCATCATGAACGTGCAGTCATTCGTTCTTTTGCTGGCTTTCACATAAGTTTGACTAGACAATGGATTTGCGTTACATACAGATTATTGACTCACGATACGCCTTACAACAATTCAGAGGTTGGCACAGACAAGTAGAACGTGTCATACCCTGAATCAATCGAAACTGGAGTGTTTACTCACGCCTTCAAAATCAAATCATGTTCACTGGTTTTCAAAAGAGCCTTCCTGTCAGAAAGAATCATCCTTTGAAGAACAAACACTTAAAAAAGGTTAGGCTATCTTCGAAGGCACTTATTCACCGAGGGTACTACGTAGGTGGAATTCATCATCACCATCATCGTCATCGTCGTCATCGTCATCATCATCATCATCATCATCATCATCATCATCATCATCATCATCATCATCATCATCATCATCGGGATCAAACCCGCGACCCACGCTTTCGCAGCGTGTGCTCTACCAACTGAGCCAGGTGACCTCCGATGTTTATTTCTGTAGTCGCCGCATTAGCTCCCAATCTTCCACCGGTGGACATCGACATCCAGTTTAACGCAATTGGGGACCAGCCTCTCTGCGCCAAGGATTGACGACGGAAGGACTGCCATCCGGCCTGTCATGCACTCCAAAGCCCAATGAAAGCATCATCGAGAAGAGAGGATTTGAAAGGCCAGTTTAAAATGACATTTCAAGTCCTCTCTTCGCAATGAAACAAGTCATTGTTAGTATTATTTATGTTGTACTCGATTGGTTAGTTGGGGGAGGAGGTAACATTGGGGTAACTTAGGGTTTACCGTTATACGTCATTACTTACACGTTGGCTGGAATTTGAAGAGAGGCATTCCATGTAAGACCAGAAGAGCACGTCTTTCTATTTCCACTAATGGTAACATTTAAAAACAACTTTCTAATTTCTCAAGAACCCAAACTCAGACTTGGGTGTGTCCAAAAGATACCTGTAAGTTGTTGCAGTCAGTTGCCACGCAGATCTCTTTATAGCTATAGTCTAATAGTTGATATTCCACACGAACTTAGTTTGTTCGTTTTCCCTGGAGGTGATATACCTTGAAAAAACGTTGAAGATACTTTTGCGGAGAGGAATTCCCTGTTATTGTTGTATTTATTTGTCTCTTAGAAATTTCATTAAAAGAACTCATTTCTCTCAGGTCTTGCTGAGAGCTTTTTTGATGCCCTATGATGTTGTAACGGTAATTCCCCTCAGTAGTTTTACTAACTTAGTTGCCTGTATTTTCACTTGTTGTATTACTGTTTACTTTTGTTCTTGGTCTCGTTCAATCGTATCTCTTGTATGTGCTAGTCATGTGTGCTGTACGTCATTATTTCACGCGTGTCTGTTGTGCTTCTATAATTATCCTCATGCGCCATCTTTTGTTACATGTGTTTAGTTTCATTTGATTGGTTAATTTCGAAGCATTGTAAGTAGTGTATATAAACGATTGTAAAGTGATATTTAGTTAATAAATAATTTAGCTGCTATTTCATTGTAGAATAAGAGAGATTTAATTCTATAACCTATCCACAAATATGATTTTGCTAAAATGATAAATGGACCTTTGCAAAATGTTTCCTTGACTCACATGTTGTTAAAGAAGTCGTTGCAATGTATATATCTAAAAACATTACAGTTATTAGAGGCAGAATATTTTTTTCTGCCTGTTTATGTATTGTAGCAGCTGCGCATACTTAAGCACGTTTAATGTCTTTCTAATTCGTGTCTGGCCTTCCTTCTCTTAGTTTCTTTTACGCATGCGCAAATTATATTGAGGTCAACAATATTTATATTCAATTTGGGTACATTAAACACCCTAACCAGACTGACGTTGGGACCTATCTTCATGATCTAGCTTGCATCCTCATGTAAAAATCCTAAGAATTGTTCACAATCAAAGTAACATTTAGAGCGAGTTAATAGGAGTTTGTTTGGGACTGTTGGTAGCCAAATGACGGTTTACAGATAGTAAAAATTGGTCTTGTATTTTATGCCATAAAGCTATATCCTGGTTTCTTGTAAAAAAAGTAAAGGTAGTCCTATACTCTTTACTGAGCGTAGGGGATGTGATATGGTAGAGAATCAGATGTCCTAAGCCACGGCATCTTGAGG
>JAAAKM020073195.1:139598164-139691941 GCA_010016025.2 Alatinidae sp. Z8VKAUB7J3
ATTTTTTGGGGGTACACCCTTATCACAGAGGATTCCCGACAGCTTTCTCCAGCTTTCTGGAAGGAGGTAGGGTGGCCAGTTCCTTCCTCGTCCCCTTTTATTCTTCCCTAACTAATGCAAGGCACCCATTTTACTGCTGGGTTTGCAGTAGATGTTTTCAGGTTTACGTCAGAGCATAAACTCGAACCATCAACCTCTATGTACCATTGCAAGTAAATTAGTTTATCAAATTTATAACCCCCGACGTTTCGTTGCTTTATCTATAACATTTTCAAAGTGAAAATTAAACTTGGCAAGCTCTATTCTAAATGATTTGCTACAGCGGCCTGGGAACTATTGCTAACGCGCAGCGCCTAAAATAATGACAAGGCTCAGTCATATAATAAAGTGGGAGCATACTATTTTCATAAAATAATCGGTTGCGTGGTAATCTTTGCGTCCCAATTATACAATTCATGAATAGCTAACCAACAAGACGGTCACACCAACATTCTGCTTCATATATATATATGAAGGCCATATATGGCTACAAACGACCTATAATGACAGTGAAAATATCGTGAGACAAATGATTATCTGTATTGTTATTGTTTAACGGCTTTGTTGATAATTCTCAAAGAGTTGTATAGGTAAGTTTCAATAGGAAAATTGAATATAATGGAATCGGAGTAGCCATTGTTAACTTTGTAGGGCAAAACGCGGTGGTAACTAGAGCCCAGATTTTGAAGCGAGGTAATGACATATTTTCTCTTGAAACTTATCGAAAGTATCTGGCAACGTAAAAATGTTCTGATCTAGCATTAGTGGACACAACTATTTATCCCGTGAGAAAACTAAGAAAGAAAGCTTAATGATTTTTTGCATGTTACGATTAAAAGCCATCAATTTTTAATTAATATATTCAACTTACAAGAAGACAAAATACTTATATTTATTGCTTTTAAATAGGTCAAGCATCATATGATTGTTCTCAGTAAAAATCATAACAAACATTCTCTAATTTTGATTGAGATGCATCTACCTACCAGCCTAGTGAACCGCAATTAAGAGTTTAAATCACAAACATTATAATCTTAAACCGAAAAGTGTTAGAGAAGTAAACAAAAGGGAGGTAGCTGCGCCACAGAATGCATGTTTAGCTGCTTTGATGCAGTAAAGCAAAGATGGAATATTTAGAATGCTTATCGATTGGCTTATTCTTAATTTTTAAAGTTTATGATGTAGAACTAAATGCTGTGATCTCTAAAGCGTTTTACCACCGTGTAATATTCTATGATGTTGGGAAGGGCGTTAAATTGAAGATGGCATCTATTGGAGTTGTTGCTGGAAGAAGTAGTCAAGAGTGCCTTCGCCTATGCATGCAAAGCAAAGAATGCGTCTCAATTAACATTCACTTATACTCAGCTGGAAGCGTCAAATGTCACTTTCTTCCAGTCGATCAATACGGCTTTCCAAAGAGGATGCCTTTGACAAAGACAGAAACGTTTTTGACATTCTGCAGGAAATGTCTTAAAGACTACCTCAAAAACACGACGTTACTGTAACATTCTTGTGAATCAACTTTTCTACGAAACCCTAATTTTGTTGTAATTTTTTTCCCTCTTGCTCCCATCTTCTTTTTGCTCGCCAGTTTATTTGCTTAACGCAAGAAACGAAAGGAAACGATTTAAGACATGAAATTGCGGTTTTATCATTAGAATCAATTGCAAGTTGAACCTGACATTTGGCGAATTTTCTCTGACTAAACCCCCGTCTATATTTTCATACACCATTTTGTTTGTCCATATTAGAAACATTCAGGCATCCAGTATGCTAATTTATGTGAAATTGCAGTTCTAGTGGTACTAAATATGTTAACGTAAGAATTTATTCGTAGTTGAACTTCAAATTTGTCCAATTTTCTCTGACTGTACCCCCATCTACGTTTTCATGCGCCATTTTGTTTGCCCAAACCAAATACATTTAGGCATCCATTATGCTAATCTACGTTAAGTTGCAGTTCTAGTGGTACTAAATATGTTAACATAAGAATTTATTCCTAGTTGAACTTGAAATATGTCCAATTTTCTCTGACTGTACCCCCGTCTACGTTTTCATGCGCCATTTTGTTTGCCCAAACCAGATACGTTCATGCATCCAGTATGCTAATCTACGTTAAGTTGTAGTTCCAGTGGTACTAAATATGCTAACATAAGAATTTATTCCTAGTTGAACCTAAAACTTGTCCAATTTTCTCTGACCGTACCCCCGTCTACGTTTTCATGCGCCATTTTGTTTGCCTAAACCAGATACGTTCAGGCATCCAGTATGCTAATCTACGTTAAGTTGTAGTTCTAGTGGTACTAAATATGCTAACATAAGAATTTATTCCGAGTAGAACCTGAAATTTGGCGAATTTTCTCCGACTATACCCCCCCCCCCCCCCCCCCCCCCCCCCCCCCCCCCTTTCCCCCCCCCCCTCCCCTCTCCCCCCCCCCTCAGCTTTTGGGGTTTTTGTTGTTGTTTTCATTTTTTATTGTTTCAGTTTCATAATTGAAAGCTACGCTGAGGTATTGTTAAAACACCAGTTCCGTATAATAGGGGCGTGATTTTCATTGTTTGGTTGTAACGTAATTATGGTTTCAATTGAGAAAAGAGTACTAAAGTGTGACGTCACGATTTAATGAATATCCGAAATTTGATACTTTTTTGGACTCATTGCTTTCTTCTTGTTGACATAGACAACCTGTCCAAATTTGAGAACCATGGCTTAAGCAATCGGGGAGATATACACTTTCAAACTTTAAATCATACCTATCATAACCCTGTTAAATCAACCCAGTTCATAATTTAAAGAACTGAGCAAAATTAACAGTGTTTCCTTAAGGCCTTTACAAATTCAAACAGCCATTTCTCAAAGTTGATATGAGATTTTTACGCGATACTTTCTATACGGGTATTTGGTGGCAGGGTCAACACTGAGATATAGTTATAATGGCGATTCCTCAAAAAAGTTTTTGTGACGTCATCACTTTAGTACTCCATTGAGTATTCCACTCGTTTCGATGTCCGTTGATTGATTGTTTTAAAATCTATTCACTTATTATTAAGATTTGTGCTATTCCATTATTGTCCTATGAATTATTCTTGAGTTTGATTTCTTAATTGTGTGTTGCAATCAGGGCTATCTAAATAACAGGCCTGGACAACATGCAACCGGAGACCAGAACTGGAGGCCGTTCACTAAACATTCAAGGTGTATCAACATTAACCTTCCATACTAGCACATCTAGGAAGCTCCTATCTATCTGTGTTCATTACAATTTATTACACAACATTTCTGATCAATGTTTGTGCCACAAATGGCAATAATTTTATCAGATTATCCTCCTGAATAAAATACACGTTCGCCTTCTCGACAAATCTCAACAGTTCTGTTACACTTAGGCGCCACAATCGTTCTATGAAAAGTCGCGGGTAGAAGTATGTGATTTACGCTTTCGTTTTTGTTTTGAACGATTGTATTTCCAATACTTCAATACTGTTTTGTGCATATATTACTCTAACAAAGAAAAACCAAGTGCTGACCGAGGGCTAGTGGGCCCGCGAAAATTTGACATACTACAACTTAATATCAGCTAGTGCTATTACAGATGTT
The DNA here is from genome assembly GCA_010016025.2 of Alatinidae sp. Z8VKAUB7J3. NCBI lineage: Eukaryota > Metazoa > Cnidaria > Cubozoa > Carybdeida > Alatinidae > Alatinidae sp. Z8VKAUB7J3. The sequence continues at coordinate 139,601,802 of JAAAKM020073195.1, forward strand.
TGGTACGTTTATAGTTTAGCTCCTTTCCAACAAATTGCAAATGTAAATGACGTCATCTATTGCTATGAAATGTTGCGCAATATTCAACAATTTCAAAAATTTTGTAAAAAGGCCTTAAAACATACTTTTTGAATTACATTTTGATTTTTTAAGGGCTTTCGGTATCTCTTAAGTATTTCTACATGTATACGTTATATTTAGGCAAGATATTTGAGATTCTGAGACAATTATATTACAAAATGAATGAGTTTTGAAACTACCGCAATGGTTTCTTACTTATAATCCACCGATTTTTATTTATTTTCAGCATTATTACTAAAAAATATCATCCAAACAAAATATAACTCATAATTCACTCTTGGTACAAAATGTATCTAAAGATGTGATTTTCTTATAATGATTATAATAAGGTTCTCTAGCGAACTTCACCTTATTGCACAACATATTATCATTTTTTGTAAAATTTCAAGAAATTTTGCATTTCTCACTTATCAAATTTGAGAATACAAAATCGTCGGTACAAATTCAGCAAAGAAAATCTAAAATTAAAGATATATTAATCATGTTTTTTAAAGAAAAGTGACAAAAGCCAAAGGTTAAAAACTACACTATAGATCAACAAAACGCCAATATCGCAAGATATTTACAACTCTCAGAAACTTTAAGTCTAGCTATTTTCTAAAAAATGAAGTAGGTTTTGTCATCGAACTACCTTAATATGATCCACAAAGTTTCATAAAATTAAATGTCAGAGTTGTGTGGTATTTTGGGGGCTTTTAGTAGAACGTATTGGAAAGTGGATTTTAACCGAGCAAGATCATAAAACATTGCCGATTTTTTGGGAAAAAAGAATGATCGATATAAGCAAATTGAGAGCTAAACAATATGACAATGACTGTGCCTACCTCCACCCCCCCCCCCCCCCCCCCCCCCCTCCGCCCCCCCCCCCCCGCCCCCCCCCCCCATTGCTCCACCACCCTCTCGTGTAAGTTTTGTTTTGTGGTAACTACTATGTTACAAATGATTCAGTATGAAGCATAAAAGTGTTGATGGTTGGATTTACAGTTACAGTCTCACTATTTTGTTGTATGCCATGTTATGTCACTAGAAAGTGTATCTTACAGCTGATATTCAAGAGCCAAATGCCATTGTATAAAACATCAATGTTTAAATAGAATGGAACCATGGGGTTTAATTGTTGGAGAGCTGTTTCTGTAATGTTGATTCAATTTTTACTTCACATATTCCTTGTACTAAATACGAACAAAATTTATTGTCATCACAGTTATCATAATTTTTGTCCTTATGATCATGATCATCATCATGATCATGATCATCAACATCATCATCACTATCATCATCACTACTAATCCTGAGCCACTTGCACCCACCTATAACATTCAATCCCCCGTGTCTTGTCTCTCTGCCCACATTTTGACCTGCCTCTGCTTCTTCCTTAATTTTGCACTGACTTTTTAGTTCCTTTAGCCAAGCCAACATAATGTTGGCTATTCTGACAAAATGCTCTGTCTACTAAGGACGTGGTTGTAAAGGTGTAAGGGCTACTTATTCTAAGGTGTTGTGAAAGACCTCCGAACCTCAAGCCACCTCGTAAAGGATAAAGAGATATATAATATTTAAAGGAAAAATAGCAATTTTAAAGCAAATTTCCAGACTTCTGTAACCTAATTGATGTTTGAATAAACATATTGAATTTATCTCAAGCTATAACAAGCATTGATGTGGCCAGTATTAAAATTTTATAGGGGGTAGTATTTACTCTGCTCTAAAATACCCTCATCATCATCAAGGATATTTAATACTTTCTCTATAGTTACCATGTGTGCCCCTCCTTGGTGAAAGTACTGTAAGGCGTAAACTAACCAATGGTGAGTCCAAGTACTTAACAGGCTTAGGTATACATGAGTATCAGTCCAGCAAATTGAAATCAAAGGTTGTAATCGAAAGTGTGTTCAAAGTGACTATTTTGAAAATGACACCGTGATCAACTATGGCTAAAAGGGCTAATGCTAGACTTGAACCAGACTAAGCTGTATACACGCTGATACGTCCATCTAAGCATCTACACTGTTTGCACCACTATTGCCTGTTTTTTGTCACAATTGGTATATCCAAGAAGAGAACCAAGTCCTACAAATCGTGTTGTCATTTTAATTATGCCCTGGCTGCTAACCGACCTTACAATCCGATGATTTTTGAATGATGTGAATGCTTCATCGGCTTTCCTTGAACTGATACAGATGTTGAATTAAAAAATCACACTGGTACAACAAGCAATCATTTGAACTGATCAGAACTAACCTTCAAAGCTGCTGCCAGCACCCTTTCCACCAAATTTTGTACCCATCTGGCTTTTGCCTTTCCCCTCTGCCTTATTACAGGATCCTCCTGGCGCTAAATGAAAATGAAAAACTCTTTATTGCCAAATACTGCCTTACTGAACACAGAAGCTATTCCCCCGTTATATATAAATTTACACCCACAACATTGTTTACACAGTCTTTCCTCTGCACTTCGCATGATGCAGAGAGACTGGTCTCCAACTCCGTTGAGCTGGATGTTGATGTCCTCCTGTGGATGATTGGGAGCTAGTGTAAAGAGAAATAAAGTATGTTATCATCTGAGATCACCTAGCTCAGTTGGTAGAGCAAACTCCTAGAAAGAATAACAACAAGAACAATAATCAAATGTTTAGTAATCAAATACTGTGAGGTGCAATTTTTAGTAGCGTCCATTTTCAGACATCTGGGATATGAATTTGTCAAAATTTCTTGCCCTTTTGTCACAAAAGATATTGTCTTTGTTTATTATGCACCGCCATTGGCAAGTAAATTCAACTATGTATAAAAAATATCACTTTGCAAATTAATGGAGGCACATGGCCTCATGCCTCCAAATTTCTACCATCCTGTACTCTGGAGTGCCAAATAAATTGGGGGTCTGAATAAACGGGGGGTAATCATTATAGTCTAAAGTTAATAAATAGGGGTCTGAATAAACAGGGGTAATCATTATAGTCTAAAGTTAATAAATAGGGGTCTGAATAAACAGGGGTAATCATTATAGTCTAAAGTTAATTCAAATTTCTGATATTTATTAAATCGTGACGTCACACTTTAGTACTCAATTGATCCTACAGCCGTCGTCAATCTAATGTTGTCTGTGCTAATTGGCAGTGTGTAGATCAAATTGTTTAGCCGAAAAAGAACGCTTTCCGTTCAAATGTTCTCTGCCACTTATTTCACCCCCACCCCACCCTACCCCCGCCTATTGATTTTAAGTAATCTCCCACCAATGACAATTTTTGAGGAAGGACTCAGGCTGAAAAATAGAGAATATCTTTATTAAAATATGAAAATCACATATTAAAAAGATGAAGGTGGCCTTTTACAAGGCTTGAAGAAGTGTAAAGACACACATTACAGATGTTAGCAATAACACTGCCATTGAGCAGGAGGACGAGGGGAACATTTTTAAAATCTGGGAAGTCATGCAGGAGACTGCCATGACTTCGAATAACTGACTATTGTTTGTATTGTATTACCCTACATTTAAGAAGTTGCAGTTAATTCTAAACATTGATTCTTAACTTCATTTTTTAAACCTTTTGTCCAGACCCCCAGTCTATTACATTTTTGTCATTGTCCAACGCCCCGTCTATTCCAGCCCCCCGTTTATTAACATTTGGGGATTTTTCCACCCACCCCCAATTTATTCCAGCCCCCCTTCTATTAGGCACCCAAGAGTAAGTTTTCTTTTATAATTAGAGTCTGTTTAGTATAAGAACTTAGAAAGAGCACTAATTGTTCTTTAGCGCTCATGCATCTGTAAACATACATATTTACTCTTGAGTGCCTAATAAGCTCCCCCGCGCGCTCATTAATTTTCGGAAATTTTTCCCCTCCCCGGACCTTATTTGGTCCCCCCCGTTTATTAATTTTAGCGAATTCAGTTTCATATAAATGAAATTTATGTCAGCATATCCCCTCTATTCGATATATTTTCACTGATTCCGTTTGTTTGCACGCGCGCAATCTGCTGATTGAACAGTAGTTAACAGATACATGAAGCACTAAGCGTTTAGGATTAAAATTGCAACATTGTTTCACATTGGAAATGTCTACCATTATTTCTCATTGAACAAACCAAATGATTACCATATGATCAACTCTATCGCATAAGAGAACACAGTGATAAAAACAAAAACGCTGACAGAATTGTCTACTTTAGCAAGAGTTTACTCTACAAATGGTTTTATTATACTGATTCAGGGTTGCAATAGATTTGAATATACAAGTGCAGAACAGCACATCAAGTCCAATACTCTTGGGTGCCTAATAGAAGGCGGTTGGAAAAATCCCCAAAACGTAATAAACGGGAGGTTGGAATAAATGGAGAGGTTGGAAAATGACCAAAACGTGTAAAAAATGAAGTCAAGAATCAATGTTTCGAATCAAATGCAACTTCAGAAACGTAGGGTAATACAGTAAAAAGAAGAGTCAGTTATTCAAAGTCATGGCAGTCTCCCACATGACTTCCAAGATTTTAAAAGCGTTCCCCTCACCCTCCCCGTAACATCAGTAATGCGCGTCTTCACACCTCCTCAAGCCTCGTAAAAGGGCACCTTCATTTTTATAATGTGTCATTTTCATATTTTAATAAAGATATTTTCTTCTTGCGCGCCAAAGTGACATGCTACACATGTCGCTCAATAAAAATAAACGGGTAGACTTGAATAAGCGGGCAGGCTGATAGTTTCTGCTAATCAACCCTTTGCAAAGATTTCCGTCACATCCTGTTAAAGCGTGAGTAACAAAACCTCTGCGCTGGAGACTCCATTCATCATGCGTCAACAAGTGAAGGAACGCTTTCGAATGTTACCATGGGAGCGCGCGCTGGTAGACTTGGGGTGGCGGGCCTGACTGAAATTGGAACTGTTTGATCGCATTTGGCGATCGAGGTGTGTCCTATGTTTTGGAAATGAAAGGGTAGGACAGAATAAGCGGATAGGACGAAAAAAAGCCTGACATCAATAAAAGGGTAGTCTGGAATAAGCTGAGTTAGGCTAGAAAAGAGACGAAAATTTAATAAGCGTCCATGGACGTCTTTTCTAGACTCGAGAGTACGAACGAAATATAGTACTGCGCGAATTTAAACACACTTCAGGTATACGGCATCAGATGCCGCGATCAGATACAGGATATCCATTGCGTATCGTCTGCACTAACGAAATCACGAGTTTTAATACCTCCAACAATAAACGGGGATCTTTTTTTTATCTTAAGATGTAAGGAATGCGATATTAATGGAAAAAGGCACTTATTGGTAAGACATTTTATTAAAGAGGAAGGTTTACGTTAAAAAGCAGGAAAAAACCTTCTGTTCTGCTTTTAAAGTAAACTTGTGTATTGGCAAAGTTATGTTTACCGGAGTTGTGCACTATTTAGTTTCGATAAAGTTTTGATTACACAGAAGTTCATTTTGCCACCTACCCTGATCGTTGGTGTACATAAGGTATTTTTACCACGTTTTTCTCAAAAAGTCCATTCTACGATGCGAGTGTTAACTAGAATATGGGCGTTTATCAAAATATGGGCGTTAACTACTGTATGGTATTGGCGTTTATTAGAATGTGGGCGTTTACTAGAGAAGGACATTTATAAAAAAATTACTGGAAGAAAGGAATACCATTATTGAGGAGGGTGCATTTAAAAGATGATGAGAGTTTAAATAATACTGCTCTTGTCAAAATGAAGGTAGAATTAAGGTTTCGGAAAGGGTGACACGTGATAAGGACAAACACTGATATCATTGAACTATTCAACCTTGTGTGATATTATTTGAACAAAATGATTAGCCCTCTTATTGGTCTTGCGCTGGGAATAAAGACAATTTGCCATTATGTCGCCAGGCACCAAAAATAATCAGACAAGGTTTATGTTTGGTCAAATTAAAATTGACGAACTTCTATATCTCAAACCATAATGTATGCAAGATTTCAGAGGTCAGGGTACAGGGGAGTAAAACCAAAATATTTCTTCTGATATGCTCCTAGTTCAAAAAATTGACTATGCAAACTTTAGCAAACTTACAGTTAATTTATTAACTACCTTTTCACAGCTAGAAATGCTCTTAGGATGCAATTATTGATCCTGTTTGCTGTTTCACATCTCTGCATCTGTGTAGATTTGATTTTAAATACCCTTGCTATCCTGGCAGCGCCTTCTTGATTCTCGCTAAACACAAATGATGTTCGCCGATGACATTGTGATATGTGGAGAGAGCAGAGGGCAGATCGAAGAGAACCTGGAGCAGTGGAGATACGCACTGGAAATAAGAGGAATGAAAGTCACCGGAAGTAAAACCAATTATATGTGCTTGAAAGAGACGGAAGATGAGGGACAAGTGCAGATGGAAGGGGTAGCGGTGAAAAAGGTGGATGAATTCAAGTATTAAGGGTCAACAATCCAGAGTAATGGAGAGTGCAGTAGGGGGTAAAAAGGAGAGTGCAGGCAGGTTGGAATGGTTGGAGAAGGGTGACAGGAGTGATATATGACAGGAGTATATCAGCAAAAATGAAGTGTAAAATGTATAAGACAGTGGCGAGACCAGCTATGATGTATGGCTTGGAGGCAGTGGCAATGACAAAAAGACAGGAGGCAGAGCTAGAGGTGGCAGAACTGAAAATGTTGAGATTTTTTCCTAGGAGTGACAAAGATGGACAGGATTAGAAACGACTATATTAGGGGAACAGCCAGAGTAAGACGGTTGGGTGATAAGATGAGAGAGGCGAGATGCAGATGGTTTGGCCATGTGCATAGGAGGGATGAGGGATATACTGGAAGGAGGATGCTGGAGATGGGAATACCAGGTAGTAGAAGGAGGGAGGCCAAAGAGAAGGTTCGTGGATGTTGTCAGGGAGGACATGAGGGTGGTTGGTGTGACGGAGGAGGAAGCAAACAACAGACTGATGTGGAGAAAAGGACCCGCTGTGGCGATCCCTAAAAGGGAGGAGCCAAAAGAGAAAAATAATTAGCTGGGGGGGGGGGAGGAGGAAGACGTCTATTAGGCACCCAAGAGTAGACGAGAAGAGTAACTCAAGACAAATGTTTTATTACTGGAACACGATTTTACATTGAGAGCTTCAAATTTCAACTGGAGATTTTGAGCTCTATGTGCAAACTCTGTACAAGCTTCTTCTGGTGGTTTTTTGCATTGGACAAATTCATGTTCTTTCGATGGGCCACTATTTATTGGTTTGATCTGCTGTGCATTGCATATACCTGTCCCTCTGTCTACAATCTACACAATTCTTTTACTTATTCGTCATTAAGACTCACAAAGAAGACGGATAGTTTTGATTGGATTCAAATTGTCATAATTTTCTGGTCAATCCAAAATCTTTAGTTACGTTATGAGTCAGACATTGTCTCACTACCTAAATATTGCTGAAAAATGACATCTGGATGGAGATCATCCAATTATTTAGGGTCTCTTCTGTCAATTATTGAAAGATATGCCTCTTTCTTCATTACGATCTGGACCAGTATGAGTGCATCTGATTCATTAACAGATGAACATCCCCAAACATATTTATTTAATGCTTCACTATTAGGACAAAATGTTCTTCTTGTAGCTTCTCTACTCGTCAACAATGTGCAAATATTTCATTAATGCCTTAGGCAAAAAATAACTGCCATCACGTAAGGGAACATGACTTCAATCATCCTGAGACGAGTCTTTGTATTTCTTAAGACGGATGGAAGGGATTACTAAACCCCACGAAAGTGGTTGAAGATACCTATGACAATTGTAAACAATATTGTACTTCCTTGAAAATTGTTGTATTTCGTGGTTTACATTCTGTTGGCTGTGTAAAAGAACCCCATTGATATCCAGATTTCAATCTCTTACTTCAATATGAACAACTGGGAACATTGTGTGTTATAATTTTCATTCTACTTTCAACTTTAATTTTACTTTTACTTTACAAGGCATCGGAAGAATGACATAAATAGAAAACAGGGCCTCCAAAATGGAACAGCCAATCTAAAAGATGACGAGCTAGTTTGGTAAAGTGCCAATATGCTGGTTGCTCCGAAACAATCCAAGACCTAAAGAAATTCATAAATGAGAGCCATGCCAAGCAAGGAGTGCCAGGCAAAACCTTAACTTGAGGGGAAAAAAGGAATTGTCATCGAATGTGGAAAAACGTAGGGTTAATCAAAGGAATGCCATACTGTAGCACAATTGTGGTAGGAATCGGAAGTCATCTAAAATGTTTCCATAAATTAGACAGCGAAAGTTACAAGTTGTTTCTTCAACTTGCCGAGTTTGCCGATGAAAAATGTCAGGACTACTACCACCACTACTACTACTACTACTACTACTACTACTACTACTACTACTACTACTACTATTACTACTACTACTACCAATACCACCACCAACACCACCACTGCTACCATAACTACTGCACCTACTGTAATTACTGCTGCTTGTGCTGTTTCTGCTACTATTCGCATTGTTTGTTGGTATCTAAAAACCTTAATGGTAGCAGCTTTATTTTGTTGTATTTTGAAAGAGAGATGCAGTTACGATGAGTCCTACAGAGCAACCAAGTTACTTAGTTGATAAACTGTTGAGCATGCGCCTTACCAACTTACATCGGAGAAAGTAAGTAAGGAAAAAGGATGTTTTGCCGGTTCCTTGTTACTAAAACTGCCCTCCATTATTACATATCACTCCAATCTAGCTACACCATCCAACTGTAGTATCAGCATGTGTGGTGATTGCTGATTTTTAACTACACATTTCTTGCAAATGGTAGATATAAGGAATAGCTAAATTATGATTGCTTTATTGAAATTTAGTAAACATACTTAAATTAATGCACCTGCTACATGCTTATTGATGTTGAGATGTTTTATTTACTCTTAGAGACTCTTTCGACAGACACGGTAATATCTGCTTTATTTATAACTAGTAGGCATGGATGTTACCATTCCGGGAAACTTATGAAATCACTTAAGAAATAGAAAATATGTTACCACCAGGACTGGAACCCATGATCCATGCTTTCGTGATGTACTCTACCATTTGATCTAAGTGACTCCTAATTTAGACATATTTCTGTAGTTCGCCCTGCCATCCACAAGTGGACCTCGACATCCACCCTGATTCACTTGGGAAGCGGCCTTGGGTCTGCCCTTCTCTCCATAGCCCACAAAAAATTACGAATCTTAATGAAGAATATTTAAAATCCTTTCGTCTCAATGAACTTTTCGCCACCTATTCTGCGACATTTTCATGGTGGATGTAATTCTTTTGTCTTTCTCATTCATGATTGGTGTGTTTTGGTGTGTGTTTTGTGTTTTCAAATCTTGCAGAAGTACTGTGCTTTAAAGGCATTAAAATTTGCTCGCTTGATAAAGAGAAGCTTCATCTTACTGGAGAGAAAAAAGCGCGCATTGTCAATACATGTGACATATGCTTTACTAAATACATACAAATAATGAGCAGGACTTAAAATCCTAAAATCAGAAATAAATAATCCCAGGCTATGTTGCAGAAGTAAGTACCGTAAGTATGAAATTACTGATTGGCAAAAAAGTACTACAGAAAGACATTGCGCGTAAGTCTAAGTAGTTAATCCAGGAAAGCTATGAACAGGACCGCCATAAGCCCTTCCCAGGCAATTTGTAACTTAATGATCTGTAGAAATACAGTCATGTCCTTTGCGCTTCAACAAAGGATAGACAATCGGACCTTACAAAAAATATCAGAGCAGACAGAGGATATATTTATTGTTTCCAAGGTATTGGAAAGGAATACGACAAAAAACGCATCAACACTCTTTTCATAAAAAACTCATGAGAAACCAGTACCCACTGACTAAAAGAAAAGATTGCACACAAAATGTGGTAGAGAAGGTCAATTGCATATAACCTTTTTCTCTAACATATGTTAGCCAGGGAAGGCGGAATACTGAAACAAGAATTCAAAGGACAGGCGGCTCCCTACCTCGCCTACCCTCAGTGACGTGCCTGGTTAACCCTCTAACTAAATGAGATACTTTTTAGAAGACACTAGAGAAATAAAAATATGTTGGCACCAGGACTCAAAACCGTAACCCATGCTATTGTGGCGTGTGATCCAACGGAACAAGGTGACCTATGATGTCAACATACTATGATGTCAACATACTATGTTTCTATAGTTACCACATTACCTCCCTATCAAGCACCAGATGACAATAAGAAGGAAGTACTTTCTAAATTTAATGGGCTTTGGATAGTATTCATGCCGTAGGGCGGTTCTTCCGTGGTTAAGTCACATGGCGCAGAGAGGCCTGTTTCCAATTGCGTTGAGCTGGATTTCGATGTCCACTAGCGGATGATTGGGAGCTAATATGGCGACTAGAGAAATAGAGTATGTTAAGATCGGAGGTCACCTAGCTCGGTTGGTGGGTACGCAAATTTTTAATAAATTTCTTAGCCTTTATAGACACAGAGTAGTTACTCGGAAGCGAAATACGTCTTCGCGTGTTAGAAGCAGTAAACTCTTTCTTTATAGGAACAACTTTATAAGAACACGAGCCAAACATTGTTACAAAAAATTAAGAAAAACTTAAGAACAAGCTCAGGTTAGGATTATTAGATTCATTAAGAATAGCAGCAGTCAGCACTTTGGTGTCGGCCTGTTTTTGCTAATCTTCCCATACATGTACATGGCATTTTGTATACTCCGCAAAGCATGCAAATTTGTTTTCAGAATACTTTTTTTAGTGTGCTACGTGTTTTGGATGATAATCTACCATCGAAAATGCAGTTACATAATTTGGTTTTGGGCGGAGTCTGTGATCTAATCACGTGAGCGATGATCACATTTTCAAAGAACAATCTTTGATTGTTTACAAAAACTGTCAATAAATTTGACAAGCTGTCCTCAAAATGATTGATATAATTTTCTTATACTTCCCCTTCTTTTCTTAAACATTTTGACAGAACTATTCAGTGACGCATCAAATGTCGATCGCTCGTTGGTTTCACTGAATTAAATTTTCCTCTTTCCAGAGTTTTGTGAATTTTGTGAAATAAACTACACTTTTGTTTATAAGAATCTGCTTCAGCGTCCAACCGTCGAAGTTTCTTAAAAGATCGATCTTTTAAGCCCTCAAAGTTTCTTAGTAGTTTCTTATTCTCTGGTACCAAATAGAAGGGGGTGGAATACCCAGAAGGGGCCGGCTAGAAAACAGCGGGGGTTCAATGCATATTGTAAAGGATGAAGTAGTAGACCCAGACAAATAAAAATGCGTGCACATGAGTGCCAGTTAGTCACACTGCTATTAGTAAATTCACACTTCATTTAGGGTAACCTTTGTTCCAGGTTAGCCTATTCATGAAATAACTTGTTATCAAACTGTCTAAACTGTTTTCAGAGATTTTTAAGCCTTATAATATTCAGATGGAGAGGAGGAATATACTAAAAACTTATATGGTTTTTCTTAGTAGATGAAGAGCCAAAATAAACCTCGAAGGTAGACGCCGGTTTGCCTCGCAGAAAGTACGGACCATGCAGCCCTTTTAACAACAAACTATTTTACGCTGAAAAGCTCTTTCAGGGTGTCGCCTAAATCTGGAAGAAGTATTTTCCACACATTTCCCTGACAAATATCCCTATTCTCCTGACATATTTCATTAAGTGTAATCCACTAGAACAAAAATTAATGACTTGCGAGTCAAACTATCAAGCCAAGCAAAGAAGAAGTGTGAAACATTTAAATTTGGTACTCCTTTGACCTTTCAACTTTTCCTAGATTATGGCACAAGGATGAAATATGATGATGTACGTAAGTTGCACCATTCTTGGATGTCATTGATAAGGGTCAGATTTTCCTGACTTTTCCCTAACATTGCAAAAAAGTAGCGAATTTCCCTGACATTTGCTGGACATATTTATGAGGGTATGGATTCCCTGATTTCCCTGAAATGGCACCCTGTCTTTACAAAACATATGGCTAATAAAGTAATCTAATAAGTAGATCCATTGCTACGTTAAGAAGCACTTGCATCTTGCTTTGTGCTGTGCAAAAGTTTCAATGACAGAGGAGAAATTAATGGCTCTCAACAACTGACTTTTTATTGAAAGAACTGCCAAGGATGTCAGCCTAGTCTGCCCCATTGAGTTTCTCAAGCAACTCAATTTTAGCTTGAGCTCTGAAAATGAACGCTCCCCTTTGCAATTTGTGACGAGCATACACAGGTATAATTTAGTGAGATCAACGCATTGGCAAATAGTTCATTCACGGAATTGTCAACAATCGACAAATACATGTCGTTTTCAGTAATTTTGCTGTCGGAAAGAGCTTTCCTCTCACGTAATCATTTCAAAAATGTATTGAAATGCACTAGTTCAGCCTCAAATTAGACATGTATTTAAAGTTCTTGCTGATTTTATTCGTATCTTTATGCGTGTGAGTAATAATTACCTTCCACTGCATAAAAATTACCCCGAAACGTCGGTTATTTATTCCTTTTGTTATGCTACGAATAGAAAAAACCCAGTATGGGTATAGTAGGTCAACTTCACTAATACGACCATGTTTTCAGTAACCCTTATGGTTCTTCCTCAATTTTTATTCAATCTAGCCATGCCAGTACTATCAACCGTTACTGGTACTGCGACTGATGCCCCGAAACTTCAATTAAGACCTCTGTAACTCTACCACCCTATCCATTACATTTTCAAAGAAGCAGAGAGTTCCTGATGTTCCTTAACATCACTCAGAGGTGTGAAACAAATGAAGGAAACTATTTGATCTTTCTCTTACCGCTAAATAATCGCCCTCTAAGTGTACTGCCCTGAGGCAGGCCCGAAATCAGATGATAAGGTTTTCGGCTTTCGTTATGAAATCCAGGATTCTCTTCATTTTGCGACCTTTTGTCCTTCTTCCGTGCAGTCTGCCTTAAAGGGCCAACTTTAAAACGTTGTTCTGTCTTAGGATATGACCAATACGTTTTTGCTTTCTTTTGCCTATTTTTGTTAATAAGGGATCTTTTTTCTCCCGTTCTCAACAAGATCCGTCTTCAAAACCACATCTTCATGCTTCTGCCTTCTTTCTTCTGCAACGTCCTTGCTCCATAGAGTAGCAAACACCACGCCAATGTCCATTCTCTTCTTTAACTTCAAAAGTAGCGCTCCAAATAACTATTCCTATCACTTCGTAAAGCTGTCTTCCCCATTTTTTTGTACATCAAAGGTTCGCTAGTTACTCGCAATTTAAATAAATCTCCATTTCTGTTTCATGCGTATTAACAACACCTTTTACAATTGGTACCGTTACGGACCATTATGGAAACAAGGTCTACTGAACCTTTTTAATGCTATCCCTGCCAATTTTATCAGTAGGGGTTTATTGAGCAAAATTTCTTTGTTTTTCATTACTTATATTTTGTATGTTATTCTTATAGAATGACTTAAATATTTTGTTTAATTTTGTAAAGTAATTAATATCTTAAAAATTGTAATTTTAAATTATTATAATTTTTGTAACTATTTTGTTTCTATGTTGCAAAATAAATAAATAAATACATACATACATACATACATACATACATACATACATACATACATACAATATGAAATTCATAAGCTTTAGATTTTAGCAGGGGCGCAAAGTTACATTGATCAAACTATTGAGGGTATAGTCCCTCCGTGTCCCCCATAGTCCCCCGTATGTTGACGTTTCCGACTCTAAAGTGTTGTCCTTTAAAACACGCTGTGAACATTAGGATTGTGCAGAAACTCAAGAACTGACCCAATACTAATGATGCTGTTGAGAGGACCCCCACCCCTGCATAATCAGAACGTAACAGTTAAATAGTCCCAAAGACTTCCTTAACAAATCTTTTCTCGATTGTGGCTTTGAAATCTCATACCGCACAAAGGCAGGCATTATTACTGAGACTGCCTGTGGTTTGGTATATTTGTGATTCACGCATGATTACTTTATTTAATACACAATCTTACACATGACAGCAACATGAAAATGGCAGAAAATAATGGTAGTGGCTGCACTCGCTATTACCAATTTTCATGCCCTAGCACTTGATTGTACTTTTGACCTCTCCCCTATCATCTGGATAACAGTTCAAGACGCAACATATATTACTAGATTGAACACTTCCAAGAGGTGTCGTATACCTTCACTGGAAGTCGCTTTTTAATTGAGATATCTAAATATTGTTTTCTTTTAACAAGACGCATTCACCTTTTTTTCGATCAGCGAATGCCCCCCTCCCCCCTTCCCCCCTGTCCATGTTCACTGTCCAGATTTCAGGATTTGAGAATTTTAGAAACCGAGGCATCGGTTAGAATGCAGAATACGCATTTTTGTCACGGATTGGACAAGTTCTCAAAATACACTACTAAAACATGTAGATGCCTCTGAATATTGTTCCGGAAATTGTGATTATCATTATATTATCGATATTGTTTTGGAGCCTTTTTAAGAAGAAGAGTGGAGAGAATAGCACTACGATGAAAAGACCCTGTAACACATATATGGCATTACAGGAAGAAGTTCACGTATGAAGGTATAAGTGTGGATAGGCAGCCCCCCGTATCAAGCTCTGTTGCAGCAAGTTTACTCACAGCGAACCATTGAAACAGAAGATGGCCTGTAACTCTCTATCCTGTCAATAGCGAGTTACACAATGCTTTGGTATCGTGATACACTTGTAAAACAAAGAGGCTCAAATTTATGAACATAGTCTATAGACGCTGCAAAATAACCAAATGTTTCCTTTTGAGATTTTAACATATTGCCGCCATGGAAAATTTTACAGGTGCCCACGTTTGTATAAAATTTTGGCACAAATCAAAGTTTCAAAAATTACCGCTACGTTGAAATTAACGTTTCAACAATTAACGTTGATTTAATAAACGTTTTTTAATTTCAAAAACGTTAATTAATGTGCAACGTTTATTTCGTGTATTAAGGTATATAAGACGAATATTCTGTTGTCTTTTAAATATTGTATTTACTATGGTTGGAGCATTACCACAATTGCTTGTTTTTTCTCTAAGAGAGCTGGGGTGATTTGAACCCAGGACTCACTGGTTTGACAACCCAAACCTTCACCATTGGACCATCAAGTCCAATAATTAAGGTGAGAAATATTCAAGTCAATTTTGTCGTGTTTTCTCCTTCACTCAGTGGGTAAGGGGTTATTCATTAATTGTGATTATTTACTGTGTTTCCGCTTTTAGCCATGGTCAGTGCCAGAGATATATAAGTACACTCAGCTCCCCTCCCTTAGTTAAAAAGCAAGCTATGGTAGTAATGCTCCACTCATGATAAATATTTAATAATTGCTATGTGTCGGCTGAGTACTTGCATATATAGTTGTCTACCACCTATGCATATAAATATTATATGAAGCTCAAAAATACACATTATGAATTCAATCTGATGAAGATAATATCGAAACAATGAGATAATGTGTATTTATTGAACTTTATATATACATAATTTTTCCCTTTTTATTTCTCATATATATATTCCTGAAGAACTCCCTTGAAGGAGAGAAACCGGTAGAGACAAACGCTGTGATACTTATTAACGTTTTCCTATATATCAAGTATAATATACGCGCCCATACATTTTCTTTATATATATATACAATAAAACACTAAACTCTGGCTCTCGCGAGCTTTCGGAAACTAGTTTCCTTCATCAGGCACAGAGAACGTGTAGATTTGATATTAAGAAATAGATTTGTGTGGAGAAAAGAATACAGAACTTTCAACTAATTACTGCGCGACTCCGTTACAGACTTCAACACTCGGCACGATGAAGTGTGCAAACTTATTTTAAATGTGTGATTTTCATATTTTAATAAAAATGTTTTCTACTTGCTCGTCAAAGTACCTCCTCGAAAAATTGTCCTGGGTGGGAGATTAATTAAAAATTAATAGGCAGGGGGGGAGGGGTGGAAAAAGAATGTCCTGGGTGGAAAATGTTAGAAAAATTAATTAACGGGAGGCGTCTATTAGTCATCCAAGGGTATTTCATTACAACGAACCGTTAATTTGCTAATTGAATCAGCATGCAGAGTTCTGAATCCAAATGAATCCAATCCCCCTTTCTAAGGTGTGTATACGGAATCAAATCCATCTGGATGCGTATCAGTTTGCATCCGTACTCTTGTAAACATGGTCTAAAATTCGTTCTCTACATTATATACAATAAAGTTTTGCGTACCGTCTGATATTTCATTGCTATTTCTGACAAGAAAAATACTGTCTTTTCTTATGTCATTAAGATTATTTTAGAAAGAAGATAACTAAACAAAATTCATCACAATAAACTAAGCCTATAAACGGCCTACATATAAATCTTAACTTCTCAATATTCGTAGATGAGCTTCCTTTTCACGTGTAAGCAAAGGCATATTTCATTGCATTACTATCAGCTCGTCTCTAGCAAACGAAGTTATAAGTGCGAATACAAGATCCTCTATGAAGTAATAAACGGGCTTATTTTCAAAGTTAACAATTTGTTGTTCCTGACCTATTTAGACGAGATTGTAAGACACTACGCCTTTTGCACTGCGGTTATCAGCAGGCTTTTGAAAAAAACCAATCGCTGTTGTAAAGCCATGTTTAGTAAACGCAGCATTAATATGGGTAAAGAATTCCAAGAAACAATTTAAGTCAAATCAAAAAAGTCCAGGAATCATTTTAACACATAAATAAGCCGCACAAAGCTAAAATTAAGACTTACATAAAGATATCGAGTTCATTTTCAAACGGACAGTAAAAATAAACTAAATGCTACTTTTTCACAAAGACCTTATAACTTTATGTTATGATACAGATGCAATTGGTTGATGGACAGTTTGCTAAAAATCCGCTCTACATTTCTTTTGAAGACTACCTTAAGTGTCCCTCTCCAATCAGTGAATTTGAAACCGAGTTTGACTACCAATGTGGCTTGCACATCAAAGGTCACAAATACTTAATAATTACCATTTTCTTCTGCAAGAACTGAAAGATTTTTATTGTTTTAAGAGAAAGTAACCATCAGGATAACATATTGTAACAGATATGTAGAAAACCTTCGGGTAGCTACAGTGTATGAATGCGATATGTGCTAATTTCTATAGATTGTTGGTCTTACTTCTACGCATTGTTGGTCTAATTTCTATAGATTGTTGGTCACTCTCCATAATTTGAGTACCATGTACCTTGATTTTGTTGTCGATGCTAAAGACCTTTCTGCGATCAGATGCCTTTATATGTGTCTATTTAATTTCTGGATAGAAACAGGATTAGCTTCACCAGATTATAAATTATCATCACTAGAAAATTAGTGTCTAAGGATTATATAAAAAATACGCCACCATCGGGACTGTAGCGGTGTGCGCTCCACCACCAAGGTAGGTGACTCCTGTGGCTGAACATATTCTCTAGCCGCCACATTTCCCCCCAATTATCCATCGGTGGACGTCAACATCTACCTGAACGGAATTGGAGAACAGCCACAGTGGTCCATATGACTTGACCAAGGAAGGACAAGGATATTTCAAATCCTCTCTTCTCAATGATACTTTGTAACTACATTAGCTTTAATATCACAAAGAGCACCATGCGAATTATAGGCCGCTTTTTATTATTATATCATTGTTTCACTTGATTGAATAGATTAGTTCGAGTACGCTTATGTTCAAGTCATCCTTCGTAGAGACTGCTACGTTAAATTCAACATGATATTGTAATTAATAATTCAGTAAGGAACTGGCACTAAACTAGTGTGAACTGCCGCTGAAATATGATGTTATGTCCTGACAATTGACACGATTAGGATAAAGATTTAACCTTTAAAAGAAAGTCTGCGGTTGCTCTGACAAAGCTAAGGCTTCTAAAAAAAATTGTAGTGCTCGCACGTTTTTAGAAGAGATTTCGAAATAGGTTCTTTATCGGTAAAATCGGGTGAGATCGTCATGTCATTTCTTTCTTTTCTAATTTCTACATAACTTTCGCAATTATGTTTGGGCCAAAGAAAGCATTCCAACCCACGCAAACTGGTATTAAAACCCGCGGGTGGGTCTTGTAAAGGGCATCTGACATTGGGAAGATATCAACAGATTCTCATTAAACACTCCGAAATGCTTTGGCATAACTTACCTTGCGTTGCTCTCTGGCGCTTTAACATTTATTTTATGAATGTCTTAACACTTTGATCTTTCTTTAAGAATTATTATAGTCCCGAAAACACGAAAAGATACAAAGATACATACAAAGAAAAGCACATACTTTAATCATCCTCGCAAGTCTTTCATTTACTATACAACTTTGACTAGTCTTACTCTTCTGGCTCCGGGATAAGAGCTCCCCCTCCCATCTCGACGGCTGGGAACCGCCCCACCAACTTCGTAACCCATTTCCAAGCTGGGAAAAAACTTTTCCTTTGCAAGGCTCATTTCAATATTTTCCAGGCGCCCTCCGCTTTTTCCACCCCACGGTGGTTTAAACTCCGCATCTACGTCCATACTCTCCGTGCTTTTATTATTATTAGGTGCCCTAAATTACGTCCCCGAAAGAGACTCCCACACTCTATATCAAAGAAGGCTGATAACTGCCCCACCAACTCCACAACCGATCTAGTCCACAACCGTTTTGAAACTTACTCCGTAACCTACTTCAAGACGATTCTGACAACCGTTTTCAAAACGATTCTGCCAGTCTGAACCGATTTAAGGCCTAGAACCGATTTCAAAACCGATCTCAAAACGGTTTGAAGCACCAGTGGGTTTTTAGCAGTGTGAACACGGTTAAAAATATTACGTCAAATTTCCAAATTCTAAATTTTCTCACCTTTTTATTCTAAGATCTATCCATAACTAGGAGGTTCTAACAGATGACCATGCATGAACACTGTCCTCCAAAAAGGCTAAGAGAGCTGCTCCACTGGATGTTAGCTGGTCAAATGTCATTATTTAACAGAATCGAACTGTTTTCACCTGAAAAAGGCTGCAACTGCAGAGGAAGACCAAGGCTTAAATATATCAAGGACGTAGACAAAAATGACAAGGACAAGGTTGACGGTGATGGTGCCGGATCACTAAGAGTGGTCGATCTGCATAACACGCGTCCTCCACACTAAGTAAGTATAAAAGTAATACTGCGAGATTTTAAGTTTTCTGCCTTAAAATTTAAATTGAACCATTAAAATTGTGTAGTTAACGAGTATCTAAAGAGACGTTTTTGGCTTAAGAACGGATTTATATTCTAAGCTAATTTCCTTTAGGTAAAGAGACACATCTATAGAGAAACGAGGTCATAACCAGAATCCAGTCTGCCAACTATTTCACTTATTCACGCTTACAAATTATAGTACGTATATAAATAATTTATTTCAAGGACAAATTAGTAAAATTATTACATATGAACTTGACGAGATTTCTGTCTTTGCAGTCATTACATAAAAATTCAGTTTGCAGAGTAACCATGACATTTGTTGACATCTCATGTATAAGACCAAAGGCACTTTCTAGGACTATTTTACCTACTTTGTAACCTACATTAGGGGTTGCATCACCAACTAATTGGGGGGAGGGGGCGAGGGGATAGCAATAGAAAAGATTCTATTTCATGATTCCATTCAACCTTAAAAAGAGTTTCACATTCTTAGACAATTCAGATTTAATATGGGACTCTCTTTTCCTTTTTTCTTTCTTGTTAACTATTTTTGTCATTTCTGTGTCAAAGAAAAGCACTACTCAGCAAAAAGGAGAGGGTATTAAGCCTCCAACCCCCCCTCCTTCTGAGTAGCCACTGTAAATTAAAGAGTAAAACCACTTTAAATAGAACATGTTCTACATAACAAACATGCTCGTTGTCTTCTCATCAACACACTACTTCTATTGTATGCAAAATTGTAAACGAGTTTGATACCTACCGTTTTGTTTGTACTTGCAAAATTGTTTCACGAGGCACTTTGCTCTATTTTCAAATATCTTAATAGATGGGTCGCTCCATTTTGTTCGCTTTTGGATAAGTTCTCCATACTTGTTAAATCTTCTTCCTATAAATGAAGAATAATGCAAAATGTCAATTGCATGTTTGCTATTTCAGAATGTTACTCGTAAGGCACCAGTTGATACCCCAATGAATTTATTCCTCTTTAATGCAGAATGCGGAAGTTTGCTGTTATGATTCATACCTCTTTAACGCTTGTTAATGGTACTATGAAAAGTTGACGATTTCTTACTAAAAAAAGTTATTGTTAATGGTGCCAGTTTGAGTGATTTTCACTCTATACGACTGCGAAAATGAATATTATATACCTTATGAAATGCGAAATCAAATCTAAATGGTTCTTCTAATTTTTTGAATATTATATTTGATTTTAGGGTCCACTGTTGACTTATAGTCCCTCGACATTTTATGGAAAATGTCTAGCAGAAAATTACATTAAAAATTTGCTATTCCGCCTTGGGTCTTATAAATGCTTTAAGAAAATAGGATAGAAAAAAACCTTGAAGGTCTTGCAAGCAGTTAATGAGCCCACTAGTAAGGCTATGTAAATGTGCGCACAAAAAATTCATGGATTACCGCTAGCACATATTTGTACAATTTATCATGCTTGAATTGTCCAGTTGGGGGGGGCATGGGAGGGGTAGGGGGCTTGAGGTCCTCCACTTTTTACCAAGTAATTTTTTCTCTTGCAACGAGAGCAAACAAAACAACGAAGAAAAGAAGGAAAGAGAACCTTTTGTCAAATTACTATAGCCAAAAATCCAAATCCTTCAACCATTATCAAATGGAATTAGAAACCCAAAACCTTTTATTATATCTCGGCCTCTCACTTTTGACTAGTTGTTGCCACTCCTTCAAGTCATTCTAGTAGTATCATAGTATTAATTGACCAGACAAAAGTAAAAATCCACTATTACATTATAATATATAGTAAGAGCTGAGGTTTGATTAAATTTAACATAACCTCTGTGTTTTACAATTTGAGGGGCAAGCTTTATTGCGTAACTGCTGATATGGGTATATAGGGATGGGTGCATTGGCAGAATGAGTTAGGTTTGATTGACTAACGTGGGGCTGAGGGGGAAAATTTGTGAGATGTAAGAGAATTGCTAAGACGCACCTTACAAAACCAGCAAAATAGATCTTTCACTTGGGAAAGCTGAAATAGTGCTGTAGTGACCTTGAAACAGTTTTGCAAGAAATAAGAGAATGCAATTCCGCTTTTAATTGGTGTGCAGGAGCGTACGATCATTAATTTGGGAGATTTATAAACCTCTGTAGTTAGAAAAGGGGGGACATTTAGGGTAAGGCTTTCTTTTAAAGCTGAGATATTACAAGTACCAGGGTTCAAAGTGTAGCTATCGAAAATCATGGTCAAATGCTAGTTCTTTGCAGTGTAGTGTACGTTTGTTTGAACTGATGTTTGTTTGAAGTCTTTAGTGACTACTCTTAAGCTCCCGACTATCGCTACTTTACCAAATAAAGTAACTATTGTGACGTAGGGAACCTATTTACCCTTTGGCGTTCACTTTTCTTGAGAAATATCCTCGTGTTCTTATTGAGAGTAAAGAGGAGGCAAGGTTCAGGACAAGGTACAATACTATTCTCTAATGACTGGAACCATATTGGCTAGTGACGATAATGATGAAAGGAGGACGCGGACGATAACGACAACAATGTGATGGTGATGACGATGACGATTATGATGATGATGAAGACGATTATGATGATGACAACAATGATGATGATGATATGGTAGTGATGATGATGATGATGATGATAATGATGTGATGACGATGACGATTATGATGATGACGACAATGATTATGATGATGATGTGGTAGTGATGATGATGATGATGATGATGATGATGAAAATGATAATGATGATGATGACGATGATGATGATGCTGCTGATGATGATAATGATGTGATGACGATGACGATTATGATGATGATGACAATGATGGTGATGATGTGGTAGTGGTGATGATGATGATGATGATGATGATGATGATGATGATGATGATGGTGATGATGGGTTTTATTCACTGTTTGTGTAAAGTTCGCCTAAAAATGCGATCTTCTCATAATTTATCTGCATATATCGTCCTTTAATTTTCTCTAGCGAGTTTCACCTTGTTGCAAAACGTATTTTATTACTTGTCGCAACATGTTAAATATTTTCATTAGTCTCTGATCTTAATTGAGAGCAAAAAAATGCACATTCGAGAAAGAATATCATATAATGACGATGTTTTTCAAAGACAAGTGACAGAACAAAAATGCAGAAAATTCCAAGATAATGCAACATATATCAATATCGATTATAGTCAACGTCGCCAAATTTCAAAATATTGTGATTAAAATAAACGCTTTACGAGAATTCTTAGTAAAATTTAGGAAAATCCATACATTTTCATTACCGTATGTCAAGTCGTTAAAATGTTCTGAACCGAAAGATGTTGCCACGGGCCTACTAACCTTTCCGCCCTGTAAGGTCGGGTTAAATCTCTGTTAGTTAGTAAGATGTGCCTGTTACCTGAGGGATATTCAGTCTTACGAAAAATTAGTAAAGTCGTGAAAGGGTGGAGGCGTGAGGGAGCAATAGAAGGCCACGGTGTCAGTGAATGTTAGGTTACTCTGTCAAGTGTTGTTATTGCATACGTAATGGCCGGAAATTAAACATGTCATGAGCATGATATTCATTACGCCGGATGTATGCTAAAAGACATAAAAAAGGTTATCGATTTAAGTTGATGAACACGAAAAGTGTTAGCAATCAATCGGTTGTATCTTGAAGGTCCCGGAATTTACGTAGCACAAAGCGAAATATGATAGGAGTATGCATGATTTGGGATTATGTGCACGCATAACCTGTGCGCACACACGCAGGATAGCACACTTATAAGTGCGTGAGTAAGTGCAAGCGTGAGTAAGACACAAGAAGAGTGAGTAGAAAGGTGAGCGAGTGTGCATGTTCACAATTGATTAGGTCGAGTGCATGCAGGATTCAGTTAGAGCGCGACTCCTTGTGTGCATAATTGATTAAGATGAGTCCACGCACGATACAATTAGAAAGCGAGTACGTGAGTGTCCTTCGATCAGCACCAAGGCTTCTGCCAGCTTCGGCGCGAGCGCAAAGAGCAGCGCCTCGGTCGGCGGCAGCGTGGGCGGCGTGGCGCTCGGCGGCAAGGCCCATGCTTCGGCGGACGCCAGCTTCAGCGCCGATGTCAGCAGCAGCGGCGGCGCCAAGATCACCTTTCTCGGGGGCTAAGCCATGGGTGTGATCATCGAAGAGGTCGTGACCGAGATCGTGAAGCCGGATGCGCCACCCAAGGCGGAGACGGTTGCCGCACCGCGGCCCGCCGACAGCGACGGCCAGATGCGCAAGGTGTTGCAGCAGCTCGAGCGGGCCCATTGGCGGGCCAGGCGCCTCAGCGCCGATTGAGAAAACTGAGAAGGAAGTCAGGACCCCATGGCGGAAACTGCCGCAGCGCTCGAGACCCCGGTCTACTCGGCTCGCCCGCGCATCGAGCTGGCCGGCGCCGAGGATGCCATGGTCGGCAACCTGCTGCAGCAGTTGGAGATGCGCGAGGCGGAAGGCGGCTTGTCGTCGCTGGAGCTGCGCTTCTCCAACTCCGCTGAGGTCGACGGCGACGGCCAGGACTACGCCTTCGAGACCGATACCAACACCAAGCTGAGCCTGGGCGAGCCGATCCGGGTCGTAGCCGGCCCTTTCGACGATCCGCAGGAGATCTTCCAGGGCACCATCACGGCGCTCGAATTGGTGGTCGCAGAGGGCGAGGGGCCGCAGCTGATCGTTTTCGCCGAGGACAAGCTGCAGGCCGCCCGGCTGGCCCGCCGTACCAAGCTGCACCCGGCGGGGAGCCTGCGGGATATCGCCCAAGCGGTGGCTGGCGAGCTGGGTATCACCCTCGGCAACGCCGACCTTGACCAGCAGATCGAGCCCCAGCTGCAGTTGAACGAGACCGACCTCGGTTTTCTGCGCCGCCTGCTCAAACGCTATGACGCGGACCTGCAGATCGTCGGCGAGTCGCTGGAGGTCGCGATGGATAGAGATAGGTTAGAAAGCTCTTTATTTCATGTATTTCGGAAGCAATCCATTCTCTAGGCAGAATTCGTTAAGCACTTGCAATCATAAAATAGTCTAATATCTTCATTTTTTCAACATACGTAGCTATTACCCTCGAAAACTAAAACTTTTGGCATTGAAGACCTGAACGGCACACCGTATCGACAATGGCGCGACGAGATTCGCACCGAAGGAGATATTTGGACGGAGATAGAGCGGGTCGCAAAGATTCCAGGCTCCACTTCTGCCCCAAAGCTGCAACCCATCGAGACGCGCCTTGTCATGCTCCAAACCGGCATGCGAGCACCGATGGGAGTTAAGGTCTTCGGTCCAACACTTCAAGCGATTGAGGACGCTGGCATTCAAATCGAGCAGCTTCTAAAGGAAGTACCCTCGGTGCGTGGCGAAACGGTGAATGCCGACCGCGTCATCGGAAAGCCGTATCTCGAAATTGACATCGACCGGGACGCGATTTCTCGCTACGGCATCTCGGTACGTCGAGTCCAAGACGTCATCGAGGTCGCCGTTGGAGGCAAGAAACTAACGACTACCGTCGAGGGGCGAGAACGCTTCCCCGTACGGGTTCGCTACCAGCGAGAGCTTCGAGATACCATCGAGTCTCTCGACAAGATTCTCGTCCCAGCTCCAAACGGAACGCACGTCCCGCTCTCACAGATTTCCGAGATACTCTACAAGCGCGGTCCCATGGTGATTAAGGGAGAGGACACGCAACTGACGGCCTACGTCACCTTCGACAAGGTCGACACCGTAGCCGAGGTCAACGTTGTCGAGGAGGCTCAGGCGTTTCTCGACCTAGCAGAGAAAGAAGGCCGTTTCATGCGGCCAGAAGGGGTGACCTACCGCTTCGCTGGCAACTACGAGAATCAGATTCGTTCCACAAAGCGCATGCTGATTGTCCTCCCGGTCGATCTCTTCACCATCTTTCGCATCATCTACTTTCAGTTTCGCTCAGCCATTACGACCTTCATCGTCTTTAGCGGTGTATTTGTCGCGTGGAGTGGTGGCTTCCAGATGCTCTGGCTCTACGGTCAGGACTGGTTTCTCAATTTCTCCGTCTTCGGCGAGAACATGCGCGACCTCTTCCAGGTGCACGTAATAGAATGTCCAGAGACGATGGATCTGATAGTTAAAGTGGTAATTCTATTTTTAAGTAACTAAAGAGATCATGGCACAAGCAATTGCTTATTCCTGGCACTGTATGCCACAGAATAATAATTTTGACTCAAATATGGCAAACAGCCCAATGACTTACATTGGATATATGCATGAAGCTACACTGTCAACTGGAACTCTGGCATGGAACCAAGACTTATTTTATGAGATACGATTAATCAGCTTTAATGGTAGAGCACTCACCTAGCATGCAAGTGATACAGGGATCCGATCCCTTTGCGTCTGTCTTTTCCCAAAGAGAAGAATGTGGAATCAAAATCCTGATTGTTGGAACGTATTAATCGGTTTTTTTTTTTAACTTCAATTGGAGTAACATGAAATGTATTTTTTCCTCGATAAATAAATTAATAGTAATTCAAAACGGTAGAACTATAATCATAGTAAATAAAAAAAAAACAAGCTTTGCCAACAGGATGTCAGGAGCAACATTGAAAATTAGAAAAAAACATAATTCCGATTGTGGGGGGGGGGGGCTACTCCTCAATACATCACTCTTTACGCTAATTTGTTTAATAACTTTAAATAATATTTCTTATTTTAAATAAACGACTCTTTTGTTTCGAGAGTCATTCTTAAAGGATTGGAAGAAAAGTCAAACTTTAACTGTGATGAGCGAGTTAATGAGGAGTGGGTCACCCCTCACATACAGAATAATTTCAGTTTGTTTAATGTGTTAATGTTTCTTCTTAATTTACGTTGAAAAACTTTTTTTTTTCATTTTATTTCTGACTGTTTTTTATAACATGCCTGAAATTCCTTTCTCTCTCCCCGTGTAAAATTTCTCTTGGAAAATTCCCTCGTAAACCTTCCTCACAAAAAGAAGGAAAATTGTTCCCCTCCAACAAAAATTACCCAGACAATTTTCTATATATTTCCTAATAACAAATACAATATGTGAAAAAATCCAATTTTGCAAATTGCACAACTTACAGCCCTTTCCCCATGAAATATGGAGGGTCATGTTGTCACCAAGAGGGGATGCTTAATCTGTATCAATTTTTTTGGAAGAGTTCTGTGATGCTTCTTCAGCTTCTGGGGACAGGCTGACTGTTGCTATGTTGCTACTTCCACTAGATGCCTGTACATAATTAGTTATGCCAGCTCTTGGCTTGCGGAATTTAAGTTGGTCTGAGCAAAATGCATCAATAGCAAGGAAATGTGGCCAGGCAATAGGTTTTATTTCCCCACCTTTGGCTCCTGAAGGCTTTTTAAGGCTCCGCTTGTGGCGGCAATAGGTTTCCCTCAGCTTTTTCCACTGCTCTTCACATGAGAGAGCTAAAAGACAACTAAATATTAGCAAGGTCATGGTGGTTCTGTGCTGAAGATAGAAGCTTTTAGAATAAATAAAATAAACCTGAATATGAAACTAGGAAATATAGAACTCCTGTCTGTTTACAGGAAATGGATAAACATATGTAGGTTTTATTACACTAAAGCCATAGGGACATAGCAATTAAAACAAAACAATGAAGATTAACTTATAAAAATGACATTATATAAACATAAAAGTCACAAAGAAAACAAATCACAAATTTTACTTTCATGCTCAGCTGCCAACCTGAGCAATTGCCCTAAATTTTTAAACCTTGTAAAACATTCACCCCCATTACATTCACCAGCCATCTCTCATGACCCTCTCATGCACTTCTTATGAAGTGCAATAGGAAGCTATGGGCCAGCCATTCTATACTTTTGCATGCCCTTCCTGCTTACTGTCCCCAGATTTCTTCTTCCAGACCTTCCTGGGACATACAGACAATCAGCAATATTAATACAACATGTAAAAAGAACAACAGTTCAAATTTTTTCACAAAAGAAGAAGCTTGATTTAAAAAATAAATATATTTTTAACAGAAAGCAACTGACATCAATGAAATCAGACAAAAAAACTCATGGAGAATAAATAATGTCAGCCTTATATTTAACCAATAAGGAGGTAGCACAAAAGAGTATTCCTAAATTTAGAAAAGCCAGTGTTATGGCCTTAAGTTCTACTGAATTAACAGGAATTACCTTTTCAGGACTAAGGCCGTTATATCAATCAATCCATAGGTAAAATTAAATGTTTGAAACTTGTGATTAAATTTTAAGCTGAGTACCTGTAGATGAATTCTTAAGAGAAGAACACTAGTTTGGGTAGGAAAGAGGAAACAGTAACTAATTTTTCACAATTAGATTAATAATTGAGAAGTTTGGGAACCAACAGACCCCTTTAGTCCCAAGTTTTATAGATTATGACCGGGCGTATGATTCCCATGATTGGAAAGCCTTATTAAAGGTCATTTTCTTGTATGGTACACCAAATAAGTACTTAGTACTGAAGTGATATGCAATATACACAAGGATAATATTTCTGTGGCGAAGATGAGAAGTGTGGTTTGTAGTTGGTTTGGTTTCGGAATAGGAAGTAATGCTGGGGTGTTTACTTATTGACATTCAAGGGGAATATTTTGTAGGACTTTGTCCTAAATAAAGTTTAAGGCAGGAGAATGAGGCTTTGAGAGCTTGGGGTAGAATAGGTTTATCAGTTAGTTCTTATCAAATTAAGTTACTTAAATCTATGCTATATGAGGAAAAAGTGACTTTAAACAGCGGATCGACCTAGAAGCAGCGTAGCCAGCGCTTCGGAAGAAAAAGTACCGTAAAACGCCCTAAAATTGTACCACTGATCAAAAAATTGTACCCATATTTATGTTTTTGCGTGTTGAGCCATGGGCACGATGAAATTTTTTTTTTCCCCTGCAGAGACCATTTTGGTGTCACTCCTCCAAATAGCTGCTCACCTATTTCGTACTTACTGTACAGATGGCTCTACTGCTTCGTGCTATATCATGACCGCAAGAGGCCAACAAAAGGCACCTAAATAAATGTGTAAAAAAAACTTAATTTTCTAGAAGAGAAACAAATAAGAACTACAATTCCCTCCGCTCGCTGCGTCCTGACGCCCAGTCAAACCTTATTGTACCTTTAGATGTGAAATGTACCAAAATGGTACAATTGTACCACTGTTGGCAACCCTGCCTAGAGGGTAGCTACACTTACCTTTGTAGTATTTTTAGGAAGGATGACAGATGCAGTGAAAGGTAGTGAAATTGTCAATTTAAATTTTTGTGTCTTTTTCTCCTTATGTTTTTTTCTCTTCGTCTTTAGATGTGGCATAACTATCGCCTACTTTGTTGTTGAAAAAATAAAATTATTGCAGTTTTTCTTTTTTTTGTAGTTTTTACATTTTGCTTAATGGCCTCTAAATCCTGTGGACCATTGTTTGTTCAGCTTGTATTCATAATTTAGCCATAAAACAAATTTGAACTTAATGGCCCTGAGTAAAAAAACCCGTCATCTATTTTAGATTAATATTTTTTGCACCCAATAATAAAAATCAAACATTTGAAAAAGAAATTGCAATAAGCGACATTTTAAGCAATACGACTGGAAACAGAACTGACACGATAATCTGTGACTAAATATCATAAATATATTTTTGAAATCAAAAGAAATTGCCAAAATTCAAATTACAAAAAAGTGCCCGCACAGTCGTCTTTTGCAAGTTTTAGTTCGAGAATAAAAAAATAATTTTCAATGTAAATGAAGTGAAGCTGTTAAAGTCCATATTGATATTATTAGTACCACTACTACTAATAACGCATTGCAGCACCAAACCGTCTAAGGCCAACACAGCTGTGTACGCTCCTCCATTCTAGTCACTGCAAAGCTTCACAATTAGCCCCTTCCACAAAGTTCTAATTTCCTTTAAATCCTACCTCGTA
Organism: Alatinidae sp. Z8VKAUB7J3; assembly: GCA_010016025.2. Classification (NCBI taxonomy): domain Eukaryota; kingdom Metazoa; phylum Cnidaria; class Cubozoa; order Carybdeida; family Alatinidae; species Alatinidae sp. Z8VKAUB7J3. The sequence continues at coordinate 139,630,925 of JAAAKM020073195.1, forward strand.
ATCTCCGCCCACATCATTTGTGGACGATCTGCTCTTTGTTTGGCTCCTGATAGATGGCCAATAACCACAATCTTTGCCAATCTCTCATCCTTTAGATTTAATACTTTTGAAAACTGTTTGTTCATTTTTACTGATTATATTTAACTTTTTTAAAAGGAATGTTTGAAAGATTTCGAATGCCCATGAATGGAGAGCTCCAAAATATAGAGAGGGAATTAGAAGAGTTAAGGGAGCTGAGACGAGAACTGTTCACTCTTCGTCTTCCAGACAGAGAGAGACGAGAAAGACAGGCAGAAATCGATGAGCGAGAACGTTATCTGTTGGATGTCTTAAGGTAACTACCACAAATAATAGAAATTTACCCCAAAACTCATTGGGACGTAAGGATATTTAGTTAAGCATTATGTTAATTTCGTTAGTAGTTTTAAATCTGAGTTTTTAAAACCACCCTTTGTTCAAGAAGCTTATTACAATTAATTTTTGTGATTTTTGGAGTTCAATAAGCAATTAAAACCATTGAATTGCACTCAATAGCATGGACGCCCATAAGGAGGGGCAGGGGGCCCCATCCTCCGTGCCATTTACACTTTGCATTTTTAAATGGAAAATCCTTTGAATAAAGTGAATATGAATATTCAAGGATAAAATTATTTTTCAAACCCCCACCTTCCCTAAAATTCTGCTTATGGGTGCCCATGCTGAATAGTGCTTATTAAAATCTATTGATTTCTTGCTTATTGAATTCTCCGAATAAATTGCCCTAAAAATATGTTGTTTTTTTTAATGAGTTTTGTTTTTATAGGAGCTTCAAGAACAGTTATCACTACAAGAGGAAAGATTATTTTCATTGGAATTTATTTATGACTCTCAAGCTTCTGAAACGCTTAAAACTAAATCTGCTCTCATTCGACAATCTTTAATAAAAATTCAAGATTGCTATGAAGAATTGCTGTTGGCATGGGATAAGTCAACTGTTATTATACGAGACATATCTGACTGGATATTATTTAAACAGGATCAGCTAAAAAAAACATCAGGCCAACTACCCGAAGGGGTGCTTTTCCAGGTAGGTCCTATCTATATATCTATAATTAATTTCTGCAACTTCTTTTTCGAAAATAGGCCAATGGTCTCTTGGAATCGATATTTCTTTGGTAGATCCGAAGTGAATTTTGATTGAAGAGATTGGTCAACGTTCTTCTACAGTTGTTCTTGGATGTATTTTGAAAACCCAATAAAGTACTGTTCTTATTGGCTTATAGAAGCAGAATGAGCTTTGGCCTCTAATCTCGGCATTTTCGCAACCCTGCTGGAATTGGTGCATCAGACTTCTTAACAAAATGTAACAAAATTTATTAAACCCCCAGATTTCTACATGTAATTATGGCAGTTGTAATGTTTTCTGTTTTATTCCAGCATGAATATAGAAAACGGCCGTGAAGTGGTTTCATATTAAAAGACAATTCTTTAAGGAATTTCCTCTTCTTTTTGATAAGGAAACCTGGATATATTTGCCATTTGTTAAGCTTTCATTTTGGTTAACATTTTTCTATGATAAAAACAATGGCGAAACATACTGAATCGCATAGGCAGGGAAATGGCTAGCTGAACTGAGCAAAGGAACCTATGAAGAAAGAAGTGTTGCTTGTTTTTCGTGCCGAATCTCTATACCTTTCTCTACAAGAAAGGACTTCAGGGTAGGAATCGAAATCCCTGGCAAACAATTGGTCCTGGTGTTCATTTCAGCAGAATGTCCAATGCCAATTTCACTTTCAGGTGCAATCTCAACATTCTCCAATACTTCAAAATGAAATAATGAAGCAATGGATACAGCATCTGCCTGTCCTTCTGCAATGACTTGTTCGACATGTTGAGTCCCACCTGCCCCACCACCAGCAATCACGGGGATTGAGACATTCTGAGAAATCATTTTTACTATTTCTATATCAAAAGACTTCCCGGTTCCCTCTTTATCAATTGATGTTATTAATATTTCCCCCACACCTCGTTCGGCCATTTCTTTAGCCCAATCCACTGCATCCCGGTTTGTCGCCTCCCGGCCACTATCAGTAAAGCATCGATAACGACCATTTGGCTGTCTTGCTGCTTGAATTGAGCCGATGATGGTAGAGGAGCCAAATTGTTGGACAGCTTTGTTGATCAAAGCTGGTCGCATTAAGGCGGCAGTATTAATGGCCACTTTATCTGCCCCAGCTCTTAATGCTTGGGCAATGTCACCTAACGTGCGTATGCCGCCTCCAACGGTGAGCGGAATAAAAATCTCTTTCGATGTGCGGCGGATGATGTCGTTCAGACTATTTCTTCCATAGAGTGATGCGACGGAATCGATATACAGCAGTTCATCAGCTCCATGGTGATAATAATGCCGCGCAAAAATCTCAATGGGGCCCAGGGCGCGTAATCCTTCTAAATGGATGCCTTTGACGAGATTCGGCCCTTTTACATCAAGGCGAGGAATAATACGAATGATCCATAGCTTGATAACATATTCGATTTATCACATATGTGAAATTTCACATATATCGGTATATTGATCAAGTAAAAAATGAAAAACCTTTGCTTTTTTAACGAAACAAAGGTTTTTATACCCAAAACACCGTAATCAAAATAGTTCGTTTAAATGAGCCTGAAAACGCGCTAGATCTTGTTCAACCTGAGCATTTTTCATGACGTCAAAACAAGCGAAAGTCGGCAACGACTCCAAACCAAAAAAACGAAAGTTCATGTGCATTGGAAAGAACAAATCATCCACACTCTTGCCTTGGAACAAATACTCATCAGGATCGTTAAAGGCTTCTTCGGGAGCGTTGAAGGTCAAAGACAGCATGTATTTTTTGCCTTTAAGGGTACCGCCATTGCCATAGTTTAATTTCGGAGCCTCTGCGCTTCGTCCATCCCCAATAGTCAGCGCCCCAGACATACCAGCGGTATAGACCTCATCCATATACTTTTTGAAAGACCAAGGCACTCCCATCCAATTCACGGGAGATTGCAAAACGATGATATCTGCCCATTGATGATTCTCTAGTTCGGTTTCTATGTCATGTTGTTCTTTCATGGTCACAACTCTCACATCATGACCCTTAGTGCTTAATAGACTTGCCGCCTTGTCCACTAACGTCGCGTTTAGTTTCCCCTCGGCGAACGGGTAATACTGATGCGCATTGATAATCAATACATTACTCATATCTAATCTCCACATAATTTATTTTTTCATTTCAATATGTGGTTTATTTTAGTAACCTTGATACTAATAACAATTAGTATACTTTTAGTAACCCCCCTGTATTTTTGCTGTTTGAATAAAAATATTCTTATATTTCAATATTTAGGGCCTGTTGAATTTTTTACTGTTTAGGACACAACAATGCGTCATATTAAAAGTGAAGTAAAAACTGACGAAAAAGGTAGAAAAATTGCGATTAATGCTTGTGCCGAGCCTTGTGCCGTAGAAAGAGGTATGCGTCTTATCGGGGGCAAATGGACAGGTTCCATTATCTATCATTTAAAGGATGAGCCAGTTGGCGTGCTGCGTCTGTTCGTGCTCCGGTTGCGCGAGGACACCGGCGGCTTCAACTTCGCGACCGACGGGGTGGCTAGTGCTCTTTTTAAATGACCAAAACGACTGAAGAGCAACTAGCGCCCTCCAACACTCTTTTGTTCCCAAAATTCGTCTAATGAAAATAAAGAGAAAGCTATTTTATTCAACATAGTTGAAAAGTCCAATAACCATGCCATTGGGGATAACATAGACCCCCGTAGCCTCTGGGGAATGGGCTATAAGATATGGAATTCATCCATTGTTTACGTGTAGTATTTGCCATTGGGAACTATGCAGATATTTTTAGGAGTGGTGATTTTCTGTTTTGGGGGATTTTCCGCGTTGAGAATTTTTGCATGGGGAGGGAAGTTTCCCGAATTGAACTTCCAAGGGAAAATTTTACACTGTGGGAATTTGCCAGAATTCTTTTACGAACTCCTTTCCCTCTTAATTTGTCTTTGCCGATTCAATTTTACGTGTGGCGATGTTCTGGGGAAATTTTCAGCGGGATTGAGATTGTTTGAAGGATTTTTCAGTGGGAGGAAATTTCTGAGGGAGAAATCCTTCGTGGGGGAATTCTGCGGGAGAAGTTCTCCGTGGGTAAATTTTCCACAGGAGCATCTTTCCACTGGGATGAGGGGATTCCCAGAAAAGGGGTTCCCCCTCTCACGGAGGGGGATTTCCAGCATGATTTAGTCTTTTTTAGAGCACAAGTTATAAAACTTCTTCCTCAGAATAAATTTTTCAAAGAAAAATAAAGAGCTCCATTAAACCAAAAATGAGCAAAAATAAATTCAAATAATCTTTCAAGCGTAAAACTATCACGGGTCACCAATAATAAATAAATGAAACCCAAAGCGAACCGAAATTACAACAAGAGCTAAGAGCTCACATGACAATTGTGACGAGGTCAGAAGAGCCAAGACCAAAGAGCTCATATGGTATGAGCTCTAGCTAAATTCTAAGAATTAATAGATTGCTTTAAAAGGAAAACCAGAGACTTAATGTCGGTCGGGATTTAAAATAAGAACTCTGAGTAATACTTGAAACCAGACTTCCTTTCAATCTCGCCATAACTGTATTTAATCGATTATTTTTATGGATAGGATCCATGGATAAAGCTCATCAAATCGGATTACGAACAAATAGAATAAGCTTTTCCTTCTCCTATTTTCGCTTTTTGTGCAGCTATGTCATGTGATATGAATAACAAGTTCATCATATCTGATTCAAGGTGATACTGCAGGTGATTTAAGGTGAGTGGTCGGTTAAAAGTTATCCGATTAATTAACATAGATCTCGTTAATTACCATTTTTATGGCACTTGCAATCTCTGCAATAATAAATAGAATAAGCGATCGCAAACTCTATCGGTCTGTCCCGTTTCTGCTTACACTTCCAGGTAAGCTAAGACGATTGTTGTACGCTAGGTTTTATTCCGTGTTAAGTAGATTCTAAATAGATGCAAGTGTCACATTCACTTTAGTTTCTTTTATGTTGTTCAAATGGAAACAAGCAACAAATAAAAGCAAAAGGTTAACAACAAATTTAAAAACCAATAATGCACTAAAATACACAAACTCACTGGAAAAGGAATACACTTGAATTCACTGATCGGTGCAATTGACTGCTACCGAGTCTTGAGCAACCAAACTTTACTTCTGACACCTTTCTACAAAGTTAATTGCAAACTGCGAGGTAATACTTGGAGGCTTTGCTTCTATCCATGGAAATACCATTTTACAGAATGTTCAGAGTTTCTCGTTGCGGCCGCAATCGCGGAGGACCCGGGATCTAATTCAATCACAAACATATTCCAAAGCGGTGGTTCCAAACCTTTTTCGGTCCGCGTACTATAGTCAAGGCCCCAAAAAGGTTGCGTGCCTCGTACTTTGAAATTGTTGTTTTAGTGTCTTTTAACCCTTGATCAAATTGTCAAAAACACAATATTTATTGTCATATATAACGGTGCATAAAAGTTTACAAGCATGTACAAAAATCAATGTGGCACTTAAGTGTTACTTCGAATTTTTTAATTTCTTTTCTTTTTTCTGATTTCTTTTCAAAGTCGACTGCCTTAGAATCAATATTTCAAGCGTACAGTTTAAGCGAAAGCGACAAATGGGCTAACCCTTAAAACGCGCGCCTGGCCTGAATTCTTCTGGAACGGAAGTTCTAGTGATTGGCTAATTGAATAGCCCTGGGAATGAAATCGTTCTCACGATTTAGCTATGATCCCAGAAACCCCTCTGGAAAGAAGCGTCGTTGACATGTAAATGGGTAAACATCGCTAGAAACCCTCTTAGACACGCAAAAAGGTAGCTACAACTTATAATCCCGATAAACTTTACACATCCTATCACCCATGACAAAATGTAAGTTCATAGTTTATCTTGGAAATGCATATCACGCAAACTTTTCCTCTATAAGTCGTTGAGCCATAAGACAAATAATTTCATCTTTTTTGATTCTTAGTTTTTTTTGGTAATTGGTATTCTGGAAGAAGAGTCATCAACTCTTATCTGCTGACTATCTCAGAATACCCCTGTACAACCACACGTGCCGCGTTTTAGCCACGTCGTGATCTCACACCGTGCACGGTAGACTTAGCTCCACGTCTAGCACACTTCCAACGCACAAGGCCTGCACCACCTCATGTACACAGTTTTTGAAATGAGTCTCGTTTATGAGCCTTTAGGGTTAAGATTCAGTCAAGGGGTTTATCACTAAAACCTTAGTAAATCTCAATAGCAGACATTGTTAAATTTATTTATGAAATGTCCATCTTTGGCGTATTTACACTAAGTTTCTTTTTTTTACAGGCCCTGGCTTGGTGTTCATTGCCTATCCAAAAGCTGTGACTCAAATGCCTTTTTCAACAGTGTGGGCCATTCTTTTCTTTGTTATGATTTTACTATTGGGTTTGGCATCGCAGTTCGTTTGTGTGGAAGGGTTCGTTACTGCAGTTGTTGATATTTTTCCTGATTACCTGCGACGGGGGAATCGTCGTTTTTGGTTCATGATAGCAACTTCTGCTGTTTCTTTTCTTCTTGGATTAAGTATGGTAACACGAGTAAGTTATGGATTATATCTTGTAACCAAAATTAAAAGTAATTCTATTATGAAGGTTCTAGTTAATACTGACCGAATAGCCCGGGATGCCGCCGACCGTGCCGTTGCTCGTGCCGACGAGACGGGCGATGAGCAGCGACCAGACCTCGGCGTTGGTCGCCGCGTCGGCGATCGGGTTCGTGCCCGCCTTGCCGCGCATCTCGTGATGCGAGGTGACCGGGAACATGGCCTGCGCGGCGAGCGCGCTCGTGAGCTGCGCCGCGTGATCGGCGAGCGTGGGCGTGGGGCCGTTCAGTCCGGGCTCGGGGGTGTCGAGCTCCCCGGTCGTCGGATCGCGAGCCAGCCGGCTGTCCCAGAACATCGTGTTCACGCCGGTCACGCCCGCATTGAAGATGTGCGGGGCATTGCGGGGAATCAGCTCGCCACCCGCCCCGTCGCGGTTGCGACCGAGGCCGATGCCGCCCTCGCCGATCGAGACGGGGAGGTCGTCGCCGGTGCCCGCGGAGGAGTGATGGCACGTGGCGCACGAGATGTTCTGGTTGCCCGACAGGATCTTGTCGAAGAACAGCGCCTCGCCGAGCGCGACCATCGCGTCGCTGTCGGGCTGGGGGCGCGACACGCCCTGCATGCCCGCCGCGAGCAGCGCATCGGTGAGCTTCTCGTCCAGGAGCTGCTGCTCGCCCGGACCGGTATCGATGATGTTGTACTCGTCGCTCGCGCCGCACGCGGCGAGGACCAGCACGCAGCTGGCGAGGGACAGAACGGTGGCTGTACGCAGCATGAGCGGAACTCCATGGACCCTGCCGCTTCTATCGGCGCTTAGGGCGCGGGACCTGCATCCTCGCTTCGGAAGGCATGAGCCAGCGTCGCTAGGAGGATGATCGCCGCCCCCGCGCGCGCCCACGGCCCGGGAACCTCCCCATGGAACCACCACGCCCAGACGGTGTTGAGCACGGGTTCCACCAGCAACAGCAAGGCCGCCTCCAGCGCGGGGACGATGCGGACGCTTCGTGTCATGAAGAGGTAGGCGAGGCCGATCTGGAAGACGCCGAGGTACCCGATCCACACCCAGTCCATGCCTGTGGACCCTTCCACAGGCAGCGCGAAAGGCAGACAGGCGACGAACACGATGGCAAGCATCGTGCGCGCCGCATTGGTCGCATCGGTCACATGCTCGGCCCCGCCGGTCAGCTTCCAGATCAGGTAGGTGTCGACCGTGCCGAACAGCAAGTCGCCGGCTTCCGCGCGGGCGCGCGCGCCCTCCACATTCTCCAGCACCCAGCGCAGATTCGTGGAGGAGAAATAGGGGCCCAGCAGAAGCCCCGTCTTCGCCGTCACCATCTCTTCGTGACCAGCGGCCCTCAGTTCGCGGCAATACTCCGCAGTGCGCCGATCCTGCCAGACAATCGCGTTATAGACCGGCTCGCCCGTCGCCTTGTCCCAGACCAGCGTCGTCTCGCGTTGATTGGTGATCCCGATCGCTGCGATATCGCCCGCCTTTGCCCCCGCCTTCTCCATCGCCGCCCGGCAGGTCGCCGCCGTGGTAGACCACAGATCGGACGGATCATGCTCCACCCAGCCCGATTGCGGGAAATGCTGCGGAAATTCCTCCTGCGCCGAATTGGCGATCTTCATATCGCCGTCAAAGAGGATCGCACGGCTCGAGGTCGTGCCCTGATCAATCGCCAGAATATATGTCATCATCCCCCCTCAGGCCGCCGTATTGATCTGCGCCGCCATCCAGTCGTCCAGAACCTTGATCTCAGCCTCGCTCAAGCGCAAGCCCAGTTTCGAGCGCCGCCAGACCACGTCTTCCGCGCTGCGGGCAAATTCGCGCTCCATCAGCCAGGTGATTTCCCGTGCCGTCAGGGTCGCGCCAAACGCTTGCCCCAGATCGGTTTCGCTTTCCGCGTCGCCCAGAACCTGAACGGCTTCCGTCCCATAGGCCCGGATCAACCGCTTTGCCCAGAAATCGCTCAGGAACGGATAACTCGCCTTCAACTCCGCGATCAGCCGCGCCACATCGCTCACCGGGAAATCCCCACCGGGCAGCGGCACACCCGCGGTCCAGGCTTTGTCGCGCTCGCCGAAATAGGGCAGGATTTTCTGCAACGCATGTTCGGCCAGCTTGCGATAGGTGGTGATCTTGCCGCCAAAGACATTGAGCATCGGCGGCCCGGCCTGCTCATTGTGAGCGCTTTTTGGAATTTGGGCTGGAACGCTTCGGGGGGCATGCAATCAAAAGAGCAGCTCTATCTCGAGCTTCACGATAGCAGCAATAAAGCCGAGCATCTCTTAGAAGATAATGAATTTCATCAGATGGTAGCTTATGCTCCGGCAGATTATAATCCGGTTACTGACCCCCTTGATGATACTCATTATGATTATCCTCGGGATAGCGCCCCCCTTGATCAAGGGGGGAACGCGGGAATGATTTTGCCGATTGACTCAACTATGTCACTGACGTTGGGAGAAGCTCATTCACAAAGGTTGAGTTCGTATACTTTAAAGTATCTAAAAGCAGTCCCCTGGACAGATCCTATTGAAATTGAAGAGGTACCAGTAAGTAGCATCCTAAGTAAATATTATCCTTTTTGGCGGCTCAATTCGACCATTGATAATTTTCGCTTCTGGATGGGGCCTCAAAGCCTGCCTGAGAGTGAAAAAATTTCAGATCTTTATTTTAGCTCGGAAGCTTTGAAAAAGGTCATGAATCGGGATCTCTATGGGGCTTTGCGCTATAAAATCACGCATGTTAATCATGGTTTCTCGAAAACGGTGGAGCCGAAGTGGGTGGTGGATCCCGGAGTACCTGACGGTTCTCAACTTTATGCAATTGGGACGCGGGTGTACTATCCGCCCGATTCCAATAATAACGTCCCCTATGTCTTTTTATCTGCTAGTGATCGCAGCGGAGAACTTTTGCCCTCAACAGTTGCAAAATATGAACAAGATCTATTTTATGATCACCAAAAAATAGATCGCGACTTTCGCATCACTTTACAATATAAGGCCTTCAAGCCGTCATTTGATGGCGATCAAAGTAATAGGGAAGACGACCCTCTAGTTTATTATGGTAGCGACCAATGGACCAATATCCCCTGGATCAAAGAAGTCTCGATCCGTTATCAGCCTCCTGGAGGCCCTCAAATTATTGAGATTGATTATTAGGTAAACGGCTACGCAAGCACACCTACGAATTTTCGAGTGAATTTGTTAAAAAGCTTCTTTTAAGAAGGAGTTGAGCTGCAGAGAAGAAAGGCCGCGTGTTTCCTCCTAACAGAATGTGGTAATGACAATATTGTATGGAGTTTGGCTTATTCATGCATTAAGAAATACAATTAACCTATTTCTCTTAAAGGTCACAACTAAGCGTAGTGACTTGGGATGCCGCCAGTCGATTATGCCTACTGCTATTACATGTCAATGTTTCGCCATCTTGAGGTATTCGGAATGGCTGACAGACCATTGCCGCTTTGGTCAGCCATATGGTCAGTTTCAACCAGCTTATACAGACAAAAAACCTACCAAACCATACAAGGGTATGTGTGACAGTACTGTTTAGCACGAGAAGAGCATGTTTAATTGTCTACAGTAGCTACTTACTGCTAACGAAGTCAAGCCATCTCAGGCCAGTCTGGCTTAGAGTGCTCCGACTATGTAAGGGCAGGTTACGGCTACCAAAAGAATCAACACAAGACTAGGGTGTCAAACATTTGAAGTTTTCTACAGCAGCTTACGGTCTAATTTACCAAAAGTGCATTACTCTGCTTTGATTAGTCTCACTTAAACTTTAGAAAGGAGCAAGCCATCATCGGCAATGACTGAGCCGAGATGTGTGAAGTTCCTGACTCAACTCCGTGTAGTGTTCTATACTGAACTACTTTGATGTTAAAAAAGGTCAAAGGCTAAAAAAGGCTAACATTGTCAAAAGATGGGTCTAAGACCATGATCTTAGTGTTGTCCCATTTTAACTACAGTAGTAATTTCATAGCTTCTTCTTGCAATATCAGTAGCGTTTGCATTAGCTACTCCATAGAGTTCACCGAAAGAATCAGATCACTGGGAAAGTTAGCATGCCCTATTTTTTGTTTACACTCCAAAAGTTAAAATTATTAAAGTTTTTTGGAAACATAAATAAAGCAAAAAGAGCTTATAAGAAAATTTAGGCGACCTTTATTAGCTGTTAATTCAGACACCGGAAATACCTCCTCGATCTAAAGTGCGTTTATATAGAGAAAAATACACAGCAAAAGTAAATAAGGTGAGAAATACCCTTACATGGAAGGGCTTTTCAGGCAAATAAAAACGGCACAATAAAAGTCAAACTTTAGCGTAAAAGTGAGGGATTAAGATTTGGAACAACTCCCCTCCTAGGCAGAATAATTTTTGTTTTTTTTTAAGTTTTAATATCATTCTTTACTTTTAATTGCAAAAAATACATTTTTTATTTAATTTTCGGTCATTTTGATATTCTGGCTGGAAATTCCCCCAGCTCTCAGCAAAATATTATCCCTCGAAAATTCCTTACCACAGAAATCCCCCTTGCAAAATTTTCGCACATTATCCAACGACAAATACCATATGTAAACAGTGGACGGTCTCCAAAACTTGCAGTCCTTTCCCTACACTTACTTAGCATTTGATCCTCCTACGTCCTTGGGCGAAAAGGGGGTGACGGTTGTGTTGTACGCTAACTTGGGCGATCTTGTGCCAAAGACCAAAGTTAATTCAATGGGGTTCGGAGACTCGTCACCTCTTTCTCCGGGGATTGACCAATGGTGCTGTGTTATCTTTGACTCCTTCAAATGCCGGTTTGAATCCAACCTCATTCATCGTATGGGAGGCTTCCTTCGCTCAGGTGGGTCATATGCTCCCAGTACTTCCCATCTTCTTATTTTGATCTCGTCGGTCATCGGTGGTTGCTCGGTATCGGTATCTGCCCTTATCTGGGCATTGGTTTCTCTCTCTGTCCAATGTATTGTTAAGATTTTACGTAGGCATTTGTGCAGTCGAGCAGTGTTTTCTCAGCATTCTTTGAAAGGCTCCAGGACTTGCATCCATACAAAAGTACAGAGAGTACACTACTCACTAAACAATGCTATCTAGAGTGCTATGGAAAAAAAAAATTCCATGCCCACGAATGGTCTACGTAGTGCAGGTACCAATCTCTTGATTCCCTCCTTCGGCTGAGTATTGCAACAAGGGGCTGGGGGAAAATCATCACACACCTCCCGTACCCTCCCGCTCTTCATATTTCTCCAGGTACCTTTTTATAGCTGGGTGAGTAAAAGTCGCTACATGTGAGTAGAAACTATTTAAAGAAAATTTTACTTCCTGCTCGACAGTTATAAAGAGATGTCTGATGAAAGTTTCATTTTTGTTTTTAAGAAAAATGTTGGACAGAAATTTGGCACTCTTTTCTTGAATTCTGTTACAGACTGGAGTGGTCATAATAACCATTTGGAGGGAGGAGGGTTACAAAGAAAACTTTAAAAAAGGCCTCAAAAATTTGTTTATATTCTTTTTTGTTACGTTTTTACGATTCAGATAAAACTTTCGGGAGGTGGGGTCAAAACCCTCACTCTTGGATACGGCCTTGGTCGACCACTTCCAAATTGGTACCTGGAGAAATTTTTGGGTAAAAACACGGGAAGCGTCGAATGGCTTGCCCCCAACTACACATAGTAGTCCTGGCCAAAGGCAGAGAATCATGAGATCGGTACCTCCACTACGCAGATCATTGTCTACATGCGTATGGGTTTTGTTTTATAGATGTAAAAATACTAATGGCTCAAGAAAAATATCCGGAGCCTGGAGTGACAGACGTATGATTGCAGAAGCTTCGAGACATTGCACAACAATTATAAAAACTAAAAAGACCAGTTTAAAGAATAATTTATATGGAAAAGGAAAAAATATAAAGGAGAGCATAATTGATGGTAAACACAAACACGAAAAAAAAGATCGAAGAATCCTCATATTTTGACCCCGATTTCTTTTCAAAGAAACTACAAATTACAGCTATGACCCAAGGCAAACAACTGAATAGACTTCCAACTTAGCAAATGATAACGCCATGAAATATTCACCTTAAAAATTAATTTAGCAACCCCATGGTAAGGCATCTCTGAAGTTAGGAGCTTTGACGAAACTTCGTCATTTCCGTTATCTCTGTGGATTAATTGATAAAACCGACAATTGAACCACTTAACACATGAAAAACATAGCTAACAATGTTGCCTTCGTGATCGCTCGTGTTGTATAAAAACCATATATTTTTCCATTATTAATTCACAACCCTGATTTCCCTTTAATAAATCGCTTTTTAAAAAATATATCCGATGCATTGCTTACATTTTATTGTCCATTAATAAACCTTGCTCCTCTTTATGCTGGTATGATGTCAATATCACCGCGTCCCGGGCGGCCGCGATCCGTGCAGCCATACCGGGCTGCCCATGGAACGCCTCCTGCACGAGCTCCTCGAGCGTCTCCTGCGTGAGGGGCGTCTTCGAGAAGATGAGGTCCACGTAGAAGGGCTCGCCCTTCTTGTGCTTGGGCAGGCGCGACCAGTTGTAGGCGAGGTGACCCCGGGTCACGCTCTCGAGCGCGACCTCGATCATGGCCGCGCGATCCGGGTAGGCGCTCACGACGAAGCCGCGACCCTCCGAAAGCAACAGCTCGTCGCCCGTCTCGCGATGCTCGACGCGCATCGAGCCGGTGAACTTGAAGCAGTCCTCCGGAAGCACGCTCTTCGTCGCGGGGTCGAGCATCCAGTCCGTCGCGCGGGCGAGGACGGTCTTGCCGTCGTCGTCCTTCCAGCGGACGTACATGTAGACGGCGTCGCCGGTGGCGAGCACCCAGCGCACCTGCTCGAAGGGCTCCTTCGCCTCGCGCTCCGGGTGGCTGTACTTGCCCTCGGTGAACCCGGCGGCGAGCAGCGACTTGTAGAGCGCGGTGACCAGGCCGGCGAGGTTCGGGAACGGCGGCTCGGCCCAGTCCTCGAGCTTGGCGTTGCCCAGCAGGTGCACGAGCGTCTCGTGCCCGGCCTCCGGATAGCGCGTCATGAAGTACTCGATCGGGTACGCGCGATCCTGCTCGCCGTTGAGGATGCCGCGCGCGATGACGAGGCCGTCCTTGATCTTGATGCCCCACTGGGCGGCGTCCGCCTGGAAGGCCTTGCGCTGCTCGATCGTGAGCGGCTTCTTGGGCTCCGGCAGGGTCGACTGGAAGCCCGCGAAGTCGCCGCTCGCGCGCAGGCCGTCGAGGATGCGCGAGACGCGGACGCGCACGCGGCTGAGGTCCTGACGGACCTGGTACATCTCCGACTCGAGGTCGATGACGCCCTCGTACACCTGGGTGTGGACCTCTTCGAGCTTCTCGATCATCCAGTCGAGCTTCTTGCGGACGTCCTTCGTCGCGAGCGGGTCGGTCGCCGGGGTGCCCTGCTCCGGGCGCGGCGTCGGCCTTTCACTTTAAGCAGAGCTAATTCTGACTACATCTTTGACATTTTTCGTTTGTTTAATCTGCATCCCTGATCAACAATATGCACTTTTAAATGCGGTATTTTCTGCTTTGAGCAGATCTGATTCTGACCTGACAGTATTCATGTTTCAATTCCATTTCAGTCTTTATGCTTTGCACACAAATATGATTTTGGAACTCTTCCAAATGTATTTTAATTTCACATCCTGAATTGAAAGAAACAAGTCTCTTAGGATTGAAATTGCATTCCTGAAGATGTGCTTCAAGTCTTTATAATGTTAAAATGGCAGCACATCCTTGCATCTGGTTGTTATAGGTCAAGCATAATCTGCATAAAAAGAAAATATCTGTTAAAAAATATGAATGATGTATACCCACAGATACTTTGTAAATATATATACATACACATAGATACATATAAAGGGGTCCTTAGCCCTGTTTATCAGATAAACACGCTTTTGTAAACTTAATTTCAGTACTTCAACTTTGGACAAGCAAGCACCTTTTATACAATGTAGGCCTATAATGTGATTGCAACACTACGAAGTATCTTTTTTGCACTTTAAATGCTTTTGAATATAGTGTCATCCATATGAAAAATGTTTTTTTTTCTAAATTAATGCTCTAAAGTATAGTCAGTCTAAGGATGATTGTTCTGCCCGTGACCCATCAGAATAATGCAGACGAATTTTCAATAAATTTAAAAGTCTGAGAAGCTAATTAATTAAAAGTATCAATAACTATATTTTAGTTAGAAGTCTAGAAGTCACAGAATTTTAATGAAAATCACACCATCAGATTCAGCATATCAAACAACCCTAGTGTAGAGGTTTCAAGCTCATATCTACAAAAAGGTGAAATTTTGTAATTTTTGCTGGAAGAAAAATAACAGATGCTTGTTTTTTTTTTTTTTCCACAGGGGTGATTGTATCGACCCAGTGGGCCTGCAACGTCGGGAGAGGGTTTATTATAATGGAAAGAAAAAGTTACAGTGTGCTTTTTAAGTGACCAAAAAAATTGGGAGGCAACTAGGCCCCCGCATGATACAGGTAGCGGCCACCTGCGGCGCGAAGGGATGGAAGAGGCTGGTATCAAACTCGGCAAATTGGAAATTACTGGCATCGGCCGCATTCAAATCGGACCAATGAAGTGCGAATTCGGACACCCCCCCTTGAGGCCCGTTTTTCTGAACCATCTCGCTGTTCGCGAGTCCGGGAGGCGCCCACTCGCCTTGGTTGAAGAAAGAGCTGTTCACGTGCGCTTCCAAGTACAGCTCGGTATTCATGAAACGACCATTGCGCAGGAACGAGTTTCCGAGATAGTTCGCCCAGGCAATCTGGTAGCCATCGACTTCCCGGTCGCTCCGGAACGCTGGCTCATCATCCGTGTTGGGGTCGAGGTACAGGTTGGTATTGTCCCGCCCGAATCGAAAACCCGTGTTCAACGCCGCGAGAGACTCTTCCACGGGCGCCGCATCCGGATTTGCACTCCATTGCGTATAGTCACTCTGATAGAGGAGATACAAGGCCGTCCGATCCCAAAGAAAGCGTACTCGATCATTGTGGGTGCTGCGGACAGATTCGGGTTGCCGGAGAACGTGCCAATCGCCAACCTCCGTGGCCCCATCCCACTCGCCAGCACTCACCACCCCGTCAATAGTTGGCGCAGACATCGTGAATGATGCCTCAACCCGTCGCGGACTCTGCCCCCAAACCTTCGTCCCGAACAGCAACGTCCCAACTATAAGAAACCAACCGATACCGGCCAAACAGACCGATCCGGAGGCAACGGACCCCACCGTCGACGCTACCGCGCCACTCCTCAAAACCTTCATTGGCATAGACACCACAATTTGGACTCAAAAGCAAAAAACCGGACAGCCCTCATATTGCTGGAACTCTGGCCGGATCGGCGAGCACGAAAACATTCCGACTCGCGACCGCCACGGTTAACCTCCCTTGCTATCTTCTCACAAAAAAACTGTCACCTCGGGAAACCGATTCCTCTGTAAGCAGTGGACGCCCTAAAGGGTAAGCGCCTGGCAGTCCACTCAACTATGTCCCATACCATGAATCATCACACCAAACTCAGCCATAGATGCATCCAAAACAGAAACATAATTTTTTTTGTATATGTTTGGTTTGAAACTTTTTTGAGAGGTAAATTTTAATATGACATTTTAAAATGCAAAATTGGATATTTTTTCATTCAGTATTTTTACGTTTTCTACGAAATTTTCCTTCCTTTTGTTTTTAGTCGTCCTTTAAAGTATTGGCTTCCTGTTAATTCTGAAAGAGCTAATTGAAAAATTGTCTGGTAGATACCAAACTGTATCTAACGGACAAGTAAATATATGTTAATAGATAGAAACCTACTGAAGTAATCTCATAATTCTCGGATTGATTTAAAAAAGAAAAAGTGAAATAATAAATTAGCCTTTGAGAATTTTGCTCTTCTAGTATTTGTTTACCTATTTTGGGATAATCTTTCGTGTTTCACTTATACCGCTTTTTTTTTACTGTGACGCGTACATAACAAAGTTGTGTAGCCTTCAGCCAATGAAAATGCGAGGCAGTTTTTTTTTTGCTTGCGTAGAAATTTGGTATTTCAATTGGTTGTCTTATTTTGCGTTTTCACTTAAAGCACAAAAAAAAAAATATTGCTTCACTCGATGTTTTAAAAAATGACCTTAGACATATATATCCATAACTGCCTAGTATATAGATGACAGTAACGTATTGCATGTGACGGACGGAAAACTACTTGGAACTGGAACGGTTAAAAAGCAAATATTTCATAGGAAAGAAAAGCACTAACAAAATACAGTAAACATTAAATTGGTCGCATAATATTTACTAGAGTATAGCTGATTCTTCTTTCCCTTGTATTTATTGTATAGATGGCAGTAATGTAGCAACTATGGCGGACAAAAAAATAAGACTTGGAACTGGGACGGGTAAAAAAAAAAGCTTTATTGGAAAGGTAAAAAAAGCTTTATGGGCCGAGAAAGCAAGGCAGTAAAGTGCTGCTTTCAACATTAACTTGATAGCAAGCAATAGCATAATAATTTCTAGACCATAAATGACAGCTTCCCCCCATTTTAATTATTCTCATTAGACGCAAAGGGCGTCAATTTTTTGGTATACGCAATCCTCATTTTCGTATTTTTTGATAGCATGCTGGACCAGTATTGTCTTTTCTTCAGATGAGAACTCTGCCATGTTATTTCCTGAAATTTTATGGCTAATAATCTTTGGTCGCTGCGTGGATAGTTAAAATACTATGAAATACAAATTGAATCTACTTGGTAAGCAAATTACAACTGATATCAAATGTGTTGACCATAAGACGATACGCTTTGATTGCAATTGTCAGCGCACTTGGATTGGGAATCATTTACTACTATCTGACAATGTCTATGTTGCCAACTCACTTTGATGTTACAGTGGAATTGTCTCCTTCCTATATTGCGACCTCAATTGGTCTGACCATAGTGATATCTGCCTTGGCAGGAATCAACTTTGCAATGATGGCATTTAAAATTAAGAGAATGAAAATGATGAATTCTGTAAAGTCCAATTCTTCTGCAGTTCTAGGCGGTGCCTTTGCGGCATTTACTCCTGGCTGTCCTGCATGCACTGCACCTTTGGCAGTTATCTTAGGTGCAATTGGAGGTTTGTCATTATTTCCAATGCAGGGATTAGAGCTAAAATTTGTTTCAGTTGGAGTTTTGATATTTTCTATTTACTGGATAGCAAGGGGCCTTCAATCCCAAAGCTGTTGTAAAATAGGATAATTTCTCAAATCTTTTTACTTTCTTTACAAATACATAATTATCTTAATGTAGCAATTTAGACTGTTGGCAAGAAAGGCTCTTTTTGGTGGAAGTATTGGAATTGGAATAATTGCCATAGCTGTTGCAATTGTTATAGTTAGTAATGTTACTTCTTTTGAAAATGAAAATATCCAAAATAATACACTACAAGATAATACAGAAGATGCTTCTCCACTGACTGCTTTGATAAACTACAGAGCAATAGGAGAATCAAGACAACAAGACGGATTGGCAATAGTTGACATCAATCCTAATTCAGAAACATATGGAGACATACTACAGGATGTTCCAATAGGAGAAGGTGTACTGATGCACCATCCCTTTTACAGTTATGATGGTTCTAAACTCTACAACACATCTCTTGGAGGGGACCCATAGTAACTGAAATGTTAAATCAATCATCATATGCATGATGATGCATCGTGGCTGCAGCGGTAGCCGCAATCCAGTAAAAGACAAACGTGTCTCGTAGTAACAAAAGAATAGTCAGAAACTCCTAAAAACTGTGTCGGATTGAAGAATTTAATAATAAATGACGAACAGCCCATAGTAGAACTAAAAGTTGGATCACGGCAGGACTCTAACCTATAATCTTTGGATATGGATTCCGATGCCTTATCCATTAGGGCACGCGCTCATTACTAGGCCATCACGCTGCAGTTATTCTTCAATAAGACCGACAGTGGGCCTGATCTGACAAGACGTTCTACTTTATTCAACAAGGAAAATCACTTTTTACACGGCAATTACCATCATACTCTAAAAAGCCAAGTCATCATTTTTATGTTTCCCATCCATTCTACCAAGGCGTCTATCTTGTTTAAACCCGTGTACTTGGTTTAATTGATTCAAATGTGACAAAAAAAAGAACCCGAAAGATAAGCATTCCAGGTGGCGAAATACCTGGGAAATCTATACCTTGGGCTATGTATCTACATTTTGTGGATTTGGGGTAAAGTATAGCAGAGCTTTCGTCAAAATATGCTAGTTACAATTATTCTGCATATTACAAAATTATAATTGTTTCCTTAACATATTTCGTTCTCAATAGTTTGTACTTTAGACGAGCTTGGTGGTCGACGTTTACCCATCCCCCCGTGGAAAACCCCCCTCCCGCAGAAAATCCCCCCCAGAAAACACCCTTCTCCCTTCCTGTGGAAAATAAACCTTTCCAAATTTGAGAATTTTACTTGTTTTTTTTTCGTAGGGGGAAGGAATTTTGGTACTTGTGTATTATACGCCACTCACTCAATTTTACGCTGAGTAAAACTCGAGAACAAACCGGTTTCTTTGTTAGTTCCTTTCAGCTTAGCGTGAGACAAGACGAACACAAGTAACAGAATAGATGGGAAATATATAATTTGGGCTATATATTTGCAGAAATGGGGGGGGGGTTAAAGTATTTGGACAGTTCGAAGTCAGAAAACCGCGCGAATGTTGACGTCGGTCATCCAAAGCTCGCTGGCAAGATGACTTTCCCAAATTGAATCGCGACCGAACTTTTCACCCATGAACATCTGCAAAAGCAGTTCGCGAACAGGTTCGAGGGTCGCGTAAGGGATCAGCAGTTCGAGCCTGCCGCCGCGATCTTCCATATCGATCCGCAGCCGCGTCAGCATCGCCGCGTTGCCGGGACGAACGATCGTGGCAAACCGGGGGTTCGTTTCCAGCCGATCGAAGCGGAAGGTGACAGGCGACAGCGGATCGAACGACGCACTCAAATCGGCAAGGATGACCTGCACCAACCGTTCAACGAGATTACGCTCGATAGTTGTGTAGGGACGGCCTTCGATCCGCATGGCAGCCGTACCCTTCCGGCCACCTAGCAGGACATCGACGATCGAATAAATCATCGCACTGTCGACCACCAGCAAACCGTAATTGTCCCATTCTTCGGCTTTGAAGACGGCCAGCATTGCAGGAAGCGGGATGGAAGAAAGGTAGTCGCCGAACCGGATCGACGTGATCTGATCTAGGTTCACCTCCACATTGTCGGAGGTGAAATTTCGTAACGAGGTGGACATCATGCGGACCAGACGGTCGAACACCACCTCCAGCATCGGCAGGCGTTCGTAACTGACCATAGCGCTGTTAACCAGCGCCATAATGCCCGACGTGTCTGACAGGTTGACCGAATCCGGCTCAAATCCGAGCAAACTGTCGATTTCGTCCTGATCGAGAACGCGATTGGATGAGCTGGTTGCATCGCTAAACGTCGGATTGCTCTGCTCATCCTCCATCATGGCTTCCCAAGCGGCAGCCATGGCGTCGTCTACGTCTTCGTCCTCCTCGTCAGCTGCGCTGTCGGTTTGGTCTTCCATCATCGCGTTTATCTCTTATTCACCGGTTCGACAGGCCAAATTGGAGGGCTATTGGACAAGCATTTCTCGAAACAGGACGTCGCGGACTTCGATTGGCCGAGCGGCAACCGTCACGCGGCGCAAAAGCTCTTCGCGCAATCGGTGCAGCCCTTGGGAGCCCCGAAAAAAGAGAAAAGAACCAAAAAGAGAAAACAGTGGGAAACGGCGCTTTAAAAGCGATTCCATTATCTCCGGAAATATATCCATTATCTCTAGTGAACTTAATGCCCTAAACTGTTCGAAAATAATGCTGATACGCCCTTTTGACTTCCTTTCTTCATTTCTTCTCTCTCGCAATTCACAGCACAATTCACCGCTCTGAGGCCCCATTCCCCTGCGTACGCCCCTGATCAGAAGAGTTTAATCTATCACATACGTGTCAGGTTACGGCCTCCGCTAATCTTGAAGCCCAACAAGAGTATATTATAAATTAGATAAATAAGTATTTATCAAATCAGCTAAGAAGATAATAATCTAAGGCTAAGAAAGTCGATAAATAAATACACGTATTTAAATCCCGGAGAGGCCGGAGTTTCATTTTGAAAACTTCCTAAAATAAGTCTTTTTGAATTTGTTAAGTTCAATTACGTAATTTATTCATTTTAAAAAATGAAGTATATTTTATTTTTGCAACTAATCTAAAGTTTATCTACGACAATTTTAGTAAAAATATATATTTGTGCTGAATCACGTTTTTTTCATCGTCCTGTTTTAGGACAATGCATACCTTTCATGACTTCAATAAATAAAATCCAGAAACAATAGAACGACAACCATTTATCTTTTTTCAAAAACAAATTGATTTTTAGTTGTTTTGCCTTAATATCACTGCCAAGGGATTATACACTACTTGTCACAGGTCTACCATGTACGATTTCTCGCGCTTAACTGATGAGAAAACCTCCAGCCATTGTCTGATCTAGTAGTCGAGGCCCGGGTTCCAGTATGCATTTCAGTAGGGGGGGGGGTCTCATGAAATCTAAGCATTAATACAATTTTTTATATAGGCCTGTAGGATGTCATACAATATTCCACGCTTTTCACATAATTTGATTTCTCCCCGACCCCTTGAAAACTCTCGTGAGTGAGCCTACAAGGATTGAAACAGGGTACAATATCGTTGAAGATTGGAGGAGTAGGCCAAGATTGGGGAAAACTTTTTCATGGTAGCTTTAATCTCAAAGCCTAGTAAGCTACAAATATGGCGTCTGTTAAATTTGAAAAGCATATCCCCAAATTTGAATTGGTTTCATCAGTTTAGGATTATCTTCTCGAGATCAGTTGCTAGAGCGAATTAAAAATCAACTTTAGTAAACATATGACAATCTTTGAATACAGGATAAAAAAGGAAAAAAGACATGTCCCTTCTGGTGTTTTCTATGAAGACAAAAAAATCCATCCTCCCACATTATATAAATGGGCACATCCAAAATGTTGACACTTTTACATCCAGTTGTATGTCTATTTATTTTGTGCTTTACTTTTGTTTTGATTTGTTCTGCTCCTGTTTATAGTATGTCTTGTAATTAAATAATTATTTGTTCTTCAGTTTCTGTTTTGTTTCGTTGAAATTTTCACTTTTCTTTTAACAGCACATTTCTTTGTTCTTCATTATCGTTTTTTATTGCTTTGGATATTTTTTAAACACCCTTTGTCTTAGCTGCTTGGATTGATCATGCCAAATTTGATGGTCTAGGCCCGTGATTCCCAACGTGGAGCACATGCCCCACCAATGGGGAATTGCAATATGTTGGCTGGTCACGGGCAGGACGTGCACTCTTCGCCTGACTACTTTAGAGCCATTATTAAAAAATCAAACATTTTTCATGTAAATGGTGTGTCATTCAAATTCATTTAAAGAAAACAGAAAAAGGTGATAGTGATCAAATGACGTTATAATTTGTACAAAAGGGGTGATCATGTATCTGAAACCATGTAACTGAGCTTCAATACAAATCAACCACATTTAACTGAACCCTTGTTTAACTTGACCCACGTTCAACTCTAGACATTTAGCTGAACCCTCGTGCAGCTAAACCTCTGTGCAACTGAAGCAGCGTGTCGTCCTTCGACTGAACCCCCGTTCAACTAGATCCCGTGCAACTCAACCCGGTTTAACTAAGTCGTCATTCAACTGGACCCCCATTTAAATCAACCCTCTTTTGACTTAACCCTTATGTAATTCACCCATATTTAAGTTAAGCCTTGTTTTACTGAACTTACCCCAATGCCTAATCACTTCTTGAGTGTCGGCAGGTCAATACCAGATAAACTTTTAATTCCAAGACAAATAACCTAAAGTCAATGTTCCAAAAATGATTATTCCCCGCATTCATTGACATTAAAAAACAACAACAACAACTTCAGAGTCCAAAAGAATTCTCAGTTAAAATACCGTTAAAAAGAACAATAGAAAAATAACGAAAGGCGCTCTTTACGCTAAAGTTTCACTCTTTATCTCAACTCTACTTTTTAAAACAGTAAAAAACTTCAGCGTAAAGAGCGGGGCGTTGGGGAGGGAACAGCCCTTTTCATACACGGAGTAGATTCTCATCGTTTTAAGTTTTGATGTTGCTCCTTACTTTCAGTAAAAAAAAACTTGTTTTTTTTAATTTCTGAACGTTTTTGTCAAACCATTGCCAGAATTAATGCATCAAACGAATAGGCTTGTTTATGATGATTAAATAAATAAAAAAACAGGTTTTTTTTAACTGAAAGTAAGGAGCGACATTAAAACTAAAAAGAACAGAAATTACTCCGTAGACCTATATTAAAGGGGCTTTTCCTCCTCAACACCCATCTCTTTGCGCTAAAGTCTGACTCTTTCTCTTAACTATACTTTTTAAAACAGTAAAAAACTTTACCAGATAATCACCACATGTTCAGTTTGAATGAATATCTTTTAATGAAACTTACTTCACCGGAAAGTGTTTTTTTTTTCAACAGTGCAACATTTTCTTTGTGAAGTTCGAAAAAGGACAGTCCCTGCTACTTTGGGAGAACCCTGTTATGCCACCGACTTTGATTGACAAACTCACCGACAAATAGGAAGTAAATTTCACTAATAAATTCATATAATAATTCAAACTCTGAACCAACAGATTTTACTGTAAATAAATAGATAAGTCAAATGGTCCTTTGCGCTTTACTGAAAAATTTTTTATTTTGAGCAGGTTGCTCTTTGTCTATTTCAACAACATGGAAAACACAACATCAAAATAAAATCATAAATTCAACCAAGCTTTAAAATCAGGGGCTGCTGCGAAGCAATTTATTTTAATTCATATCACCAGATTCAATGATCCAACAACTCGCCAACCACTGTTTGGAAAGGTAGCTCTATTCTATGTCGGAAACACCCCTTTACCTCAAGCCAAATGTTTACATGGAACCTTTAATCAACCAATGGTATGCCTGGCCGCTTTTGATTGCGCCCCATACCTATGCCATGTTTTTTGCCAATTGGCATCGCCGTATCATGGAATCCTACCTGCAGGCACCGCAAATGCACCAGCGGGCCGTGAAAAACCCAAAAATGTTGGGCGGGCCATTTATTGACCTGGAAGGGGATCAAAGCGACAAGGTTCGCTCACTTTTGGAAAAGACCTTGGCCGATGAAGCGGATTTACTGGATTTTTCCGAAGCTGTCAAAACCATGGATGGATTGTTGATGACGGAGGCCAAGGGTCACGGCATGGTCAATTTGTACGATCGCATCCCTGGTCCGCTTCGCGGGCTTACCGAAATCGGGTACGATCTCAACAACCATCCATCCTTTCGACTGATGGAACGGCTGATTTATCGGAGCAGTCATTTCCGTGATTCCCGCCAATCGATTGCCCTGTCCAGCTTGGATAAGGATGATCGTGCGTTTCTGCTCAGCACACCGCGTTTCCCAGACGACAACCACCTACATTTTCCACTTTCTTTTTCCAGTGAGATCATCGATCGGCTCTTCGCCATGCGGGAAACACCGGCGCCCTTGTCCCATATCGAGGAGATCATTCCCGAAGATCCGCAAAAACGTGCCCAATTCGAGGGCTTCTTTAGCGAGGAACCGCCACCGAACCGAGGTAGAGACCGCGCCGATCTGGGTGACCGAGTCCGTATCAAGTATTTCGGCCATGCCGTTGTCCTTTTGGAACGCCGCGATGGCTGACTTGGTTTTGGCGCCCATAACTCCATCGGCTGGCCCGGCGTTGTACCCATTGTTGTTCAATATGGCCTGGATGTTGCGGACGGCCTTTTTGACATCGACGCCAGCAGTTTTAGCACCGTCTTCTTTCCATTCGGCAGGCACGAAAACTGAGTTGACCGCATCGTCAATTGGTTTTGCCTTCCACAGCTAATTTGCACTTTACTAAAAAAATACAAATAAATTATTCCTTAAAATATCAAGCATTTTTCCTTTATTTAAGTTATAAAACTGAAAACATTAAAAAAATCCGGTACGGTTTGATGTTAGCGTTTCACACTGATTATAGGCGGAATAGATTTTGTTACCCAGGTTTCAAGTCCCTGGATACCACATGAACGAATTTTTTCATGCGCTGACGCAAGTTTTTTCCGCGTTTCATGCACAGATAATGGGGCATTATCCTCCAAAGAAACACCAGACTGGTTCATAACTGTTTTCCAGCGTAACTTTCTACTATTCTTCAAAATAGCGTGTTTGGTTTCTCTTGATCCCACTTGAACTTTCACATACTTTTTCATTAGGTCTGACTCAATTATAGTAAACTCCGGAACGTCCATTCCTAAACCTTGTGTAACTATGCTCTGAAAAATGGTCGTTACTTCATTTATGTCTGCAGAAACTACATTCCAAGCCAATATATTTTTTCTGTTTCTTTGCTTTACACTTTCATCAAAGCTTGTCGCATATTTGCCAACTGCCACCTTAGATTATCCGTTTCATCAACATTAGTGTCCTAGATTGTGTTATCCTAAAACAAAACCAGTTCTCCGCCACTAAGACCCTAGACAGTATTGCTTATTATGTAGTAGTTATGTTTTATTGATAGATCATTGATCCTACTGATAGTAAAACACTCTTATTATTTAATTGTAATTATTATTTTAGTGTCCTGGATTATGCTATCCTTAAACGAGACTGGCCATCCGTTACTAACCTTCCAGAGAGTGTTGCTTATTATGCAACACTTATAGCCCAATGAGAGGGAACACATTTAATTATGATATAGGTAAACTAAGATTGTTGTACTGATACCAGTTCTGAAATGATATTTGTCTGTATTCCCCTTTCATAGATCACCTAAGAAACTTATTTACCACAATCCATGATAGGTATAGAAAATGTTTTATGCCCTAATTTATTGAGTGACACAATTCAATCAGACTGCAGGAAATAACCTGTTGTCTCTCTTTATTTTTTTCCTGAGCGCCACGGAGCATTTTGATGTAGCCCTGCAGACCTCGGGCCGACCATCCGGGACGGCCCGACTGGCCTTTAGCGTTGATGACGACGTGTTTCCGGTCTGCGCACCAACGCTTGTGGCGCCGATAGAACGTCCGCTGACGCCGACCGATCTGATCAAATATCCGCTTTTGTCGCACCGGGTCGTTCCGCAGGACTGGATGGAATGGTCGGACTGGTTCGATGCGGTTGGTGCAAAGACGGGAAAGCGAGCCCGTCTCGTGCATTTCGACAGCTATCCCTTGGCCCTTCAGGCCGCTGTTGCCGGCCAGGGCATCGCTCTCGGGTGGAGGCGTACGACGGAAGGCATGATCGGGGAAGGGAAACTCATCAGACCTTGCCGCGAATTCGTTTCGCGACCCGACGAACTTTCGGTCTATCGCGGCCCGGCACGCGCCGCGCACAGGGATGCCGACTTGCTGGTCACGTGGCTTTCCAGTGAACTGGTGGAAGCAAGCACCTGACATCCGCCTTTGGTCGATTACCTCCGGATGCCCGCGCTTGCCCGCAGGGTGGCTGCTATCAAGGCATCCCGATCTTGCGACAGCTCACTGACCGATCGTCCCGAAGCTTCCTCCATGACCCCCGAAGCGAGATCGGCTGCCAATTGGTCCGAGAGCCTTGTCTCACCCATATCGTCCCACCAGCGGTGGAAACTGTCCGTGTAGCGGTTGCAGAATTCCTCGAGGCCGCCTTCACCCGCCCCCAGGTGAAACAACATGTGCGGTCCCATCGCGGCCCAGCGCAGTCCGGGTCCGGCCCATACGGCCTTGTCGACATCTTCGACCGATGCCACGCCCGTTTCGACCAGGTGGATTGCTTCTCTCCAAAGGGCGGCCTGCAGTCGGTTCGCGACGTGGCCGGGCACTTCTCGCCGGACCCGAATGGTGACCTTTCCAACGGCTCTGTAGAAGTCTTCAGCGATGGGCAGCACATTGTCATCAGTCCTGTCATTGGCAAGCAATTCGACCAACGGGATCAGGTGCGGCGGATTGAAAGGATGTCCGAGGATGAACCGTGACAGGATACACACAAGAATGAAATACAATTCGCACATTGCCTTATGTTTTGTACACCAAAATACAGGCCAAGCTAGAGAAGAGGCACAAAAACGGAGGTGGAGTTTTGATGGCAAAAGCCATTTGGGCCATATGACTATGTTCATTAAGGACATATAACAGTTTATTTTACAAACAAAAGTATGGCTTGATTTTTTGAGAAAAAGAATGTTACATTAAAACATAGAACCAGACAAACCAGTGGAATTTACTAGACACTGTGTAGGCAATTGATTGGGCTATTTTGTTGCCAAATTTAATTTTATTTAGTGCTAAAAATATTCCAGTCATAAGAAGAAAAGCACTAGCCTCCTGTGCCGCAAACACATTCATCGAAAGCATGGGGATTAGAGGGTAAACCCCCCCTTCATATTAATTTGACGGATCTGTCACGAAAAGCTGAGAATATAGCCCTAAAAATGCACTTCTGAGACTCCAGGCTCAGTCCAAAAAAGATTTCCTTCTTGCAACAGTAGGCGTTTAATAATACAATGGACCAACCGCATGATCGTCTGAAATACATCATATCTTTTCTATATAATAGAGGTTCAACTAGTTTTGGTTTTAAAATTTCAACCTCAGAATTTTTGCTCGATAACATTTTGATCCCAATAGGACTAAGATCTAGGTTTTGGAGCACAAAATGGCTCCAAGTTGCAATTTTCTATGGTGTGATCGGCTAAACTTCCGTTTGAATGAGCCATCTCTTGGTATTTTACTACCCCTGGTTTAGTAATACCCTTGGTCCTTTTTCCTGAAAGAAAAAGGAAATTTTTTTAAGTTGATGGGGTAATTTTCATCAAGGTGACCCTTCTGTCAATAGATGTTTTCCCCTGTAATTTTTTTTATACTAAGAAAATTTTAAGAGCAATTATAATTTGACGAATTAATATGTCTGGAATTAACACGAACGGCAGGTTTTTTATGTATATACTGTGATAAGAATCATTCTTAAAGTTTTGATGACTGTTGGCACGAGTCTAAGAAATCTCATATACAGAAATTCACATCTGGAAGATTACCTAAGGCTGCTTCGTTCATATGAATTAAAGGACCAGTGAAAATTAAGTCTGATTATTTTAATTACTTATGTTGAAACATACACAACCCTAAATATCTTGAATAATTAGAGAAGTTAGGGATTGAATTTTTAATGAGAATCACCTCCTTATGAAGTTTTTGGCAGAGTGGGTGCCAAATTTGAAAAAAAAAAACGTGGGTGAAAAATAAGCCAAAAACATAGGCATCAAACAGCTTAAGAAGACTGAACTTTCTTCAAAGCTGTAGTTATCTTTGGAAACAAAAAAATTGTTAATATTTAAATTTTTACAGATGGAAATCATAATCTACTAATTATTTTTGCTTTTTTTCACGGTACAAAGTGGCGAAACTGACGGAGGTGTGTTGCCATTCTAGAAAATTCCTAATTTCGAAGCAACAAAAAGAAAATTTCTGAACTTAATGCTCCCTGGGTAAATTTTTGGTAAGTTGCTTTTCTGCAGTCCTACCGTTTTAATGCTTCAACGTTCGACGACAATTTTCCTGTCATTCGATAGCTGAGGTTCAGCTTTATCCATCTACCGAAATACATCTACGGTAAATCCATCTACGGTAAATTCGCTTTGCATGGTTTTTAGACTGAAAATTTTTTGAAAATTGTTCAGAAACCTTTGAAAGGGGGAAATTTTCCAAATGTATATTTAAGTTTTGACAATTCTGTAAGGAAAAGTACAAATTGCTAGGTAGATATGAAGCTTATGAAGTCAGTGGTACGAGTCCATTGTTTCAAGGTGCGCCTATAGGGTTATAGGGATATTGTGTCTTTCACTAGGAACATTGGCTTTAACTTTCACCTCAACTCTCCCAGCTACAGTATTATGTTATTTGCCAAAGACCTGATTTCAGAGGTATTTTGAGGGCCATGGGTTTTTGCCTTTCGATCGTTATTTTGGTCGAATTATAGTGTTTAATATTTAAGTAGAGTCGATACTGCTATGGGTTTGAACCAGGAGCTACAGACCATTAGTGACTTGGTGTATCCATCATATATGAAAGTATTTTTTTGAAGATGAAGGCTTTCTTGTGAAAATGCCAATGGAGATAGCATTCTTTATGTTCGATCACATGGAAAATATAAGATTAAATAGTTGATGGCATGGGATGATTAGCAAGACGATGGTTCAATCGTCCGATTAGGGTCATGTCGTTTGAACTCTACAACTCATTGAATTGATTTGACTTATGTCAATCAAAGTAAGTGGGGTGGCTAATCGGAAGTTGGTTGAACTTGTTTTGACTTCATTTCAATACTGTTTCAATAAAAAGCCCGATACTCAAATTTTTAAGTTTGTAGAAGCGCTTGAAGCGGCATATCTCAAATGTATCCTATTAAATTAACAATTTCATCAACTGATTATTCAATTCCTTTAGTTCCATCAATGCGTTTATCACATAGAGGTGCAATCTAATTCATCATTGCTTCTTGAGTGTATCTGTAATTAGTTTCAAAATATTTTGAATAGGCCGTCAACTGGGTTTCATTTCCAAAGAATTTAATGAATAGAGACATTTCAGATATTCCCTAAATTTAGCTTAAGCTATTTTGGCTTAATTAAAGATTCTCTATTCTCTCAAGAAACACTAGAATCTTCTTCATGTGTGGGCGATTTTTTACCCCATTTTTCAAGCGCTTCTTGAAGCTTTTTAGGAGTCACAGGTTTGGTTAGATAATCGTCCATACCTGCATTCAAGCATTTTTCTCGGTCTCCTTCTAAGGCATTGGCCGTGATGGCAATGATTGGAATATTGGCTCGTTTTTCGATCTGAAGCTTTCTGATCTTGGCGGTAGCTTCATAGCCGTTCATCTCAGGCATTTGTACATCCATGAAAATGAGGTCATAGGGAAATCGAGTCACCAAATCCACAGCTTCTTTGCCATTGGCTGCGACATCGACTCGGCAATTGAGTTTTTTAAGGAGTCTTTGGGCGACTTTTTGGTTGACAATATTATCTTCGACTAAAAGTACCCGATGGGGTTCTTCTTCATTTTTTTGACCCCACATGAAAATCCCTTTTCGGGCTTCTCGTTGTTCAAGAACCGTGTGACGGGTGACAATGTTTGAAGGCATGTTTTTATATGTTCACACAGCTATGTTTTGTGGCGCAAAAATGGACAATTTTATGGAATCCTTCATGTTGCATCCGTTTCTTGTTGGAAGTTCATGCGCCCTAACGGTTAAAGGTTGCATTGCAATATTTCAGACACGCGGTTGAAAACGTGCCCGATACATAAGAAAAAGCAAATAAAATAATTAAAAGAAAAAAAAGGCTTTCTACCCATTTCCACGTTTTTAGTTTTCCCATGTAATTCCTCATGGATGAGATATAAACAGTTCTACGTTATCTACTGTATTCCCTACGCGTGAGCGATTGTTTGTAAGAAAAAAGCGCAGCTGGGCAAATCTAGGGTGTACTTTGGTTACGAAATGAGTTTTAACTGACCGATACTAATCTAGGAGGTTTCAGCTATCTAAAGTAGGGCTTTTATATGACTTCAGCTTCACCCCTAGTATCATTGATATAAAATACATTTGTGCCAAATATCAAGAAGACAGGATTATATTGGTTGATTGCATTCATTGCTAATTTATCTCTATTTATCTTCTTATCTATTTATGCTAATTTATCTCTATTTATCTTCATTGCTAGTGAAATTTATAAAATTAATGTGATTTTTACAGATGGGCTTGTCTTGCCTTTCATCTTTTACAGGTAGCTGCAAAAACTGAACGGATCAAAAGAGGGAAAGGGGCGTCTCTTTTCAAAAAAACTTCTTCAAATAAGTGCTTTCAGGTTTTATTTACCACGACAAAGAAATGAACAAAACACTTTTAGATTATGCTATATCTACCAGAACTATAATATAGGAAGTGAATAGAATAGCAAATATCTCTGATAAGACGGACAAGAATATCCATGATGTTATACACTAGTTATAGAAGGAATACACAAACCTGGTGAAAGAGGAATAAAGTCAATATGCAACTGAAGACTATAGAAACGTTAGTAACAAATATAGTAGGGCTAGTTTATGGTGCATTTCACTCAGAAAATGTTAATATTTCATCAAAGATATGTTTTTAGACTTTGGGCAGCTGAGAGCGCTTTTTTTTTTTGTTATTAGTATTAAGAAGGAGGGGAAAGTTGCGAAGCAAGGTCGTTCCGAAGGAAGAGACAAGAATATTAAAAGAGGTTCTAGCACCAGAAGGGTTAAGTTCATCAGAGACGAAAAACACTTTTAGTTGTGTTATTTATTAGTGGTCATTTAAGAAGCAGCATACCTGAGGAGGTAGAATACCATGACGAGCATCAATCTCCGCTCGATAATTCTAAAAAATATTAGCTGTTGAATCTTCAGCTTTTTTTTTAAAATTCAAATCCTTTACAGCACTGACTGGTAATATTAATAATAATAAAAACATATTAAATATGAGAACTAAATAAGGTACTACATCGAAAGATTTGCAACTATTCCAATAATCAGCTTTCACTCCAAACAGTTAAAATTCTGCTACTTAAGGTATTTGTTATGGAGTTTGCGTATTATGGTTCTTTCCGACTACGGCGTAGTATATCTTAAGACTTTACATTATGTATTCATGGAACGCTAGTTTTGTCCGTAAAGTAGGCAGTTTACGACAGACTGAGGCTCTTCACAGAATTTTAAGGTACACTGAGGAACCATTGACACAGTAGCAATACAATGGAATTTTGAAAGAAGAATTTATTAATTTTGAAAATAAAGTAATTCACTTCAGCTACAATACCTTTCAAATTGGATCAGAGCTAGAATTCTCATGTGAATACCGCAATTTTAGTTTTCGAATATTCTTATTATGGTGAATGTAAGGAATTCATATGATGAACATGATAATTTTTTTAATCTTTACGTTTGTATAGTGTGAAAAGTCTAGTTTATAATACTCAACATAATATAAAAGGACCACTTAGTACAAACAATTACGTTTATGGTGTGCAAGTCATTTTATGTCGTTTAATAAATGCTTTCTATAGCTTAGAGTCGTTTATATGCTATCACTGGTTATCAACTGGAGTAGAATAAATGCCTATAATTTTTCTTCCATTTTAGCGCAAAAGCCTTAAAACACTGTTTATCTATTTTCTCAGAACCAGTGGCGGATCTAGGCCCCCCTGACGCAGTGGTGCATTTGTGGTTGGGACCGCCTAGACCAACTCTGATTACCAAAAAGCTTGAAAATTCAAAAACCACCCAGGATCTTTTTTCAAAGATGGAAAAAGCCAAATTCTTAAGACAAATAATAACAGTCACTATTTATCTATTCTAGGCAATGCCAGGTCAAATCGGATTTTTACGGCAATGTGGTGAGCCTGAGCTTGCTGACCGGTTAGCAACATTTACAAATAATATAAACAAGGTGTTGCGATATGAAGAACCTGGGTCAATGGGACCTCTCGAGACAATAGTTCACGGAGACTTTTGGAACAATAACATGATGTTCTTGTACAACAACGAAGAGGTAAGAACTTTGTCTAAAAAACTAATTATTAGACAAGCCTTTTTGCTCACTTATCGATATAATTAACATATAAATTTAAAAAGTATATACTATATTGCATTCAGCTTGAATATTATTCTCAAACTCAAGGTATATATGACAATCGTCAAATTTAGTAAGATTATATTGTTCATTTATAGCTGGTACAAAAGAGCAATTACCAACTAAAAGACTGCGAAAGACAGATATGATCCACAGTCCATGTGCAAAAGACTACAAGTCATGATCTTAGAGAAACGATCTGTATATGGAGCTTCTTTCGTCATTAAATTGTTTCAGTCGTTAGGTAATTATTCGTCGCCCCCCCCCCCCCCCCCAACCACACCCGTTATTTCATAAAACACATCCAATAAAAATTTTGAGAAATCTATTTTGTACAGCATAGTTGAAAGGCCCATTAACTATGTCTTTGGGATTCCAACCCCGCTCCCCCACAGCCCTTAGGGCAAAGTAATTTTTCAGTTGAAAACAACTCTTTCGCTATTGAATCTAAACATTCACTGGTTGAATCAAGCTAAGATCAGATCCTTATTAAAAATTACGGTTGTAGAATCATGAATGTTTACACCTAATACTGGATGCTTTCAGCTTTTCTGTGAAAATAGCTGTGAAAACACTTTCTGTGAATACAACCACCTACTCAAAAGGACTGAGGATTATAATTAAAAGCTATATGAGTGAAATCTCCTATTTCAAAACTTTCATTTGACTCAGTCATTAAGTTGTTTCAGTCCTGCAATTTATACACCAGTCCACATGATTTGTGTTAAATTTGTGAAAAATGAATAAACTTAGTCACAAGAAGCTTGGCATCACACAAATTTAGGCTCTGGATATGATTTCCTTCTTCCTTTGAAGTATTAATTTAATTCTATCGCGCCGAAGAAATTCGTAGTTTGGTTTACTCCGTGTTCGAAGTTGTTTAACTTACGGCCTGATCAGTTCGCCTGTGTTCTGTGTTCAAACGTAGTATCTTCATTATCAAGTTTTCGAGAAACTCGCAAAGTAGGAAGTTTTTCTCGAATAAGATTATTATTTTCACGTTTACAAATAAAACACTTTCACACTAGAGAAAACCTATGAGGGTTTTCGGTCGCACAAAAGTCTACGTAACTACTTACCTATTAACACAACAATTGAAAAAGACCCTCAACTATTTAAATAAATCTATTATTAATAACCCC
This sequence comes from Alatinidae sp. Z8VKAUB7J3, assembly GCA_010016025.2. Lineage (NCBI taxonomy): Eukaryota > Metazoa > Cnidaria > Cubozoa > Carybdeida > Alatinidae > Alatinidae sp. Z8VKAUB7J3. The sequence goes on from JAAAKM020073195.1 coordinate 139,664,518, forward strand.
AGAAAAAAGTCAAGTATAACCTATATATAGGCCTATATATCTTGCACAAACATAATCATAAATAAAAAACATAATCAATTAAAAATAATAATAGATAAATAAAAATAGAAAAGAAAAATAATGATAACAACTCCTGTCTCCTTTTCTTCCGTCTTCTGTCACTTCATTTCCTGGTGGCCGTTGTCCAGACTGTCGAAAACCGATGAAATCTGTTCTTACCCTTGCATATACTAGTTCATATCTTAGAAAGTACAGTAGATTGAAAAATCCTTTATTTGCCACAAGATTCATGTGGTCAACATTTGGGGGTGAGAAGGTCCATCCTTAACTCATAACTAAATTTATGTGTAGATACAGATTTTGGTGGAACACAGTTGAGTTCTGGAGATGTGCGTGGCACACATAATTAACATCTCTCGAGCAGCAGAGGTTTCAAACAAGCTTAGATATGCCCTTGGGAGTGTTCCCTAAAATGGATCGTCCCTAAAATATTCCCTAAAACGGATCGTCCGAAAGAGTAAAGCACGTGTATCTACGCATAAAATATTATTCTAAGGAGATCCACTTGTAATCAGCGTCAAGTTTCATCCCGATTCCTCTAAGCGTTTTCCAAGATTTCCGGTTTCCAAGGTTCCTGTTTCCCCCCTCCAACCCTCTATGTCCTCGGATCCGATTCGAATTGAAAATGGAGCATCTGAGACATAAGATTCTTCTATATATCAAGTTTCATTAAGATTCGATCACCCATTCGTAAGATACCTCGATTTTCACGTTTTCCAAGAATTCCGGCTTCCCCCTCCAACTCCCTTCAATGTTACCAGATCTGGCCGGGATTTAAAACAAGAGTTCTAAAGTACAAGATCCTTCTAGATATCAAGTTTCATTAAGATCTGATCATCCGTTCGTAAGTTACAAATACCTCATTTTTTCTAATTTTTCCGAATTAATCCCCCCCCCCAACTCCACCAAAGAGAGCGGAGCCGGTCCGGTTATGTCAGTCACCTATCTTGGACTTGTGCTTATTCTTTCCACCAAATTTCATCCTGATCTCTCCGCTTTAAGTGTTTTCCAAGATTCCCCCCCCCCTAATGACACTGGATCCGGCTGGGATTTAATATAAGAGACCTGAGTTTCGAGGTCCTTCTAAATCTGAAATTTCATTAAGATACGATCACTCTTTCGTAAGCCCAAAATACCTATTTTTTCTAATTTTTTAGAATTAACCCCTCCCCCCAACCAACTCTCCCAAGGAGAGCAAATCCGTTCCGGTTATGACAATCCCGTATCTAGGACTTTAAGGACACTTGCTGAGACACTAGGACTTCTAGGACACTCTAGGACTTTCTGAGACACTTATTAGACCTTTGCCAAAAGATTTCAAGGCCAAGCTGATGGAAAACATACAAATCCTTCATTAGAGCCACGATTCCCTCCTTTAGCACTGAAGCGAGAACGTAATAGTGACTTCCCAAGATTGCTGTGCTGTTTTTTACCCATTATTTTCTTCGTCTTCTTTTCTCATTAATGATTTTGATAGTCAACAAACCGCGCAGAGCCACAGCACAGACGCGGCGAGTTTTCAAAAGGGTAATGCAAGGTTCACACGCATAGGATTTTGTAAAAATCCTTTACTTACAACATAATAAATTCCCGGGAGGTAGTTACCCTTCCGAAATTTCAGCTTTAAATTAGTCCTAGACACTACTAGATGGCAATCTTTACTTTTAACATCAATAACAACACTCCTATATACTCTAGTATCTTGTATTGATCCTGACAGTCTTCAATTTACTATAACATAATCAGCAAGGTTGGCTGTCTTACCATCATGTGAATACCATGTCAACTTATGGGCCATTTTGTGACCAAACACTGTATTGGTTATAACTAGATTGTTATACCTACAAATTGCAAAAGCCTTAAGCCATTACTGTTTTCTTTTCCTACACCAAATTTACCTAGGCTAGGATACCATCAATCCCTATTTCCACTGATCTGGGCGTTAAAATCTCCTAGTAAAAACACCGTATTTCTACCTGGGACCCTGTCTATTTGCTCCTGTAAATTGTAAGTAAAATTCATCTGAGTTTACTAGTATATCCGTCAGTCGGTTCAACAGGGACATATACTACTATAACTGATACCCTGAACTTTTTAGCCATAAATGAGCAATTGATATTCTATTATTAATACCTTCCCAGCCTAAACAAGACTTCCTTATTCGTCATGAGCCTACTCCTTGTTTATGTACCCCATCCTTCCTGCCTGAGTAAACATATTCTATATCACCTAATTTCATGCTGCCTACCCCTGGGATATGAGTTTCTGAAACTCCTAGTAAGTCCAGTTCGAATCGTCTGAATTCGTCAGTCAAAATATCAATACGATAGTCATTTTTAACGTCGTAACATTCTAAGCTCTAATTTTCATGTTCTTTAAATCATTGAAATTATTTTGGATTCAGGATAAGCAATGATCCTGGATACCAGTGCAGGATGGTGATCAACATTTATTCTCAAGTTTACACCAAATCGCTTAAGCTGGATTAGAACTGAACAGCAAGGAGTCCATGGGACCTCCAGTATGAATGGAGGCTTTGTGTAATCCTGGGCCAGTCTTGGTTTTCATGGTTTTTTAGCCCTTGGCGATGCTCTTCTATCAACAAGAGTTGAAATCCTGCACAGACAAAAAATATGGAAAAGTAAGGATTTTTGTATGAAAAAAAAATTCAATTTGCAAATTAGCCGTTTTCACTTCTGGAGGGAGTCAATTCTTAAAAAAAGGAAAGTGATTAAAAAACCAGCAGTTAAAGACACGTAATTCCAAACAGCTCATGGAGGTATAGTTGTTTTTTGAATGAATTGATTTTCATATTTGAATTTCTACGACGGAAAGCGTTCTGAAATTTGACGAATTAGTTTTGTTTTTTGTTTTTTTGCTCTTTATGGTTCAACAGGGTAATGCTGGCAAAAATATGATACATCCTTAAAAACTTCATAATTCTGAAATAAACCCAGAAAACAAGTCCAAAAATGTTTTATTTTCAAATGACCAATTATACGGAAATTCCGGTTGGACATTTCATAACTAAATGGGGACTGAGTTTCTTATCAAATGAATAGAGATAACTACAAAATGTCTATGATAGAATATAGAAAACTTCATAATTTTTAAATAACCCCAAAAAAAAGTCCAAAAATGTTTTGTTTTCAAATGACCTTATATAAAGATTCCGGTTGGACATTTCATAACTAAATAAGGACTGATTCTCTTATCAAATGAATGGAGAGAACTACAAAATGTCTATTATAGAATATAGAAAACTTTATAATTTTGAAATAACCCCAAAAAATAAGTCCAAAAATGTTTTGTTTTCAAATGACCAGTTATACGAAAATTCCGGTTGGACATTTTATAACTAAATGGGGACTGCTTTTCTTATCAAAGGAATGGAGAGAACTACAAAATGTCTATGATAGAATATAGTCACTGTTACGCCTAAAGGTCGTATCTTAATTTCAGACATTTTCAAACTTCTGAAATAATAGCCAAAAACCTTTTGCCGAGTTGGATTAATATTCAATGAATTAGTTTAGGCAGCCTGTTCAGTTATTCGTCGATTCTATTGATTCATATTACCCTGCTGAGCCTCCTTTTGAGAACAGCTTAGCAAGCGGTCTTTAATCCTGTCTCAGATCCTACCTCACGAATGTGAAATGCAAAATGTGACGTAATAGGTTTATGGGTATCATTTATTTATTAATAGTGATTAATGTTCGTTTTACGCTTGAATTACTATTCAACTTGATTTCTGCTCGACTAAAATAAATACAAGTTGATCCTAATAAAAGTATGGAGTAAAATTATAACTGAAAACGAATAGAAATTGTTCCGTATATGAGCGGGTATGATCTTCCTCAATACCCCTCTCTTCACGTTAAGGTTTTTTAGTACTTCTAAAACACTTTTGCTCCTAATTAAACAGCCCTAGTATTTCAGGAGTTGTTCTTAAAGTATTGGGATAAAAGGTAGAACCTTAGCATAAATAGCGGGGTATTGGGGAGGGAGCAGCCCCCCTCAGACACAAAATAATTTCTGTTCGCCACAAATTACATTTTTCCTTTTCAAAAAATCATAAACTGATGTTTTCTTTATTCTTCCACAAGTTAAAAGAAAATCCAGAGATGAAAGCTTTTCCTTTGACGAAGCTTCCATTGTTCTCCTATAATGAATTTATGTCTTTCCTCAGTTTTATTGAGGAGGGAAAATATAAGTGATCATTTGCAACGAGTGGTCTGACACACTTAAATAATAGATTAAAAGATAAATTTGGTTTAAAGTTTGTATTAGTAGCATAAGCCATAATCTAAGCTGAATGGCCACGATGTTATTTTTTTCATCTAGGAGAAGCTTGGGGAGAAGCAAGGAATGAAATATAGACTGGATTTCGAGTTTTGGTTTTCGGTTTCGAGTTTTGATATTAGTTTTCTGCCAAGAGACAAGCCATTTCTTAATTGTACACTTTTTGCATAGTATATTCGTCAATAAAATTAGTTAACACATAAACCTTTTTAATAGAAAATATATACTACTAGTAATCGTCGAAGTTATACAAATCAATTACAGGTTACTTCAGGTGTTTCGGTAAATGATTCAATATAGTCATAAAGAAGTGTGGAACATTCTCTTAATGCTCGCTGCTTCAATAGAGTGCTGCTCATAGGAATTACGTATACTGAGTTTTGTCTTTCAGACTTAGTGTTGCAGAGTCGTTTGTCATGGCTACGCTTATTTTCATGGGCCCGAATCTCAGTCGTAATGTCTGTGCCTGTCCCACGATACCCGTTGAAGGCGCCGGTGTCGTCGAACACCGGCCTGCCGCTGGTGCTCATCACATGGTCACTCCCGTCGTGCCACTTGATGAGGTAGCGGAAATCTCGGAAGGGTTTGCACGCCTCCATGTCGGAGAGGTGTTCTGTCCATTTCGGGGTCGTCGTATCTTCGGTCGTGAGATCGGTCCTGTGCAGACCGATGACCGAGCCGAGGTCAGGGCCAAAAGTTTCCGGATCGCGTTCCGAGAAAAAGGTAAAGCGGTGCTTGGCATCCGTTTCCCAGAACCAGTCGGAGCTGACCTCCGCGAAGTCGCGAAAACGCAACTCCATGTCTGTTCGCGCCTTGAGCTCGCGGTTCAGTTCCTCAGTTCGTTGTTCAACGGTATGCGTCAGGTCCTTGTTCGCCTGGGTCAGGATCCTTTGTCGCAGCCTGACCAGAAGGATCGTGGTGCCCATAAGACCCAGGAGCAAGGCGATAACGGCCACGACGAGAATCTCGCGCCGGGCGCCGATAGACGCATTCACCTCGATGTCAGGCGCCGAGAGCGCGACGACAATGCCCCGTTCCCCGAATTGCACGGTGTCCCAGGCGATGAGCTTTCTCGATTCCGCACCGCCTCTTTCGACGGTGAACCGGTATTCGCTCATCCCGCTCGCTTCGGTAACCATTCGACGGTCGAGTTCGAGAAGATTCGGGTACTTGTCATGCATGCCGTCAAAGACGCTGCGTCCGATGATCTCGCTCTCGTGGTCGTAGACTACACGACCGTTGCGATCCAACGCATACCCAGCCCCGTATCGGCCAAACCGCATCGGTGCGACGTAGGTCTGCATGAGCGCGCCGAGATCGATGGCCACAACGAGCGCCAAACCGGCGGGGGCTTCCGTGACCTGCGACCCTCGAACGACGATACCGGCGTATTGTGCATTCGGTGTCAAATGAAAGTCCGGGTGTGAGAGCTCAGGCGCGCCCGATGGAACCGCGGCTTGCCGAAAGGCCGCCAAGGCGTCTTCCAGTGCCGGCTCGAAGCGGTACTGCATCGCGCGAGGCCACTCGTTGTCCGACAGCGGATTGGGTGCGACGAGCGCGATCGTCATCAGCGCCATGTCGCCAAGAATCAGCAATATCTCCGTGTTCGACCGGCCAACACGGGCGACCCGCATCTGGATCCAGCCGATGAGGCAAAAGAGCGCCAGCAGCGGATAATAGAAGATGATTTCCTTATCGAAATTGATGAAGGGAAGCATGATGGCGATGAGAGCCATGGCGACCCAGCGGGCCTTGACCGCCAGTTCCATGCCGGCGTGCTTGTGGCGCTCAAGCGCGGCCTCGGCGAATTGATTGCCGCCGTCCTCCGTTTCCTGAAGTTCGGCCAGTGAAGCGGCATTGGGTGTTGCGGCGGCGGCTGGGGCTTTCTGCGTCACGATGGAGCTCCTGCTGTTCGATTGGCAGCATAGTCCTGATCGATGTAGTTCGCACCGCCCGTCGCTTCAATTGCGTGAGGCGACAACGTCCAGAAATCAGCAGAGGTTGCGGGGAACTGTCAGGTGTTAGAGCAGAACAAATTCACTGGCGTGGCGATCATCAACCACGCGGGACAAGCACCGGACCGCGTTCGGCAAAGCCGACGGTGACGGTGCTGCCAATGTCCAGCGGATGGTAGACGTCCTCCTGCACGGCGAACATCGAACCGAAGCCAGCTTGCAGGGTGTATTCCATTCGCGTGCCGACATAGGTGGCCTTGGAAATGTTCGCCTTGAACCCGCCCTTGGCTCCGATCACCAGTCGCGAAGGCCGCACCGCCAGTGTTGCCGGGCCTGTCGGCAAACCGCGTGACGGCAGACGGAAACGGTAGTCCTCAACCGTGATTTCGGCGGTCTCGCCCTCGACAGTCAAAATCTCGATCGGGATCAGGTTGGCCTCGCCAATGAAGTCGGCAACGAATTCGTCGACCGGCGCGTCATAGAGTTCGCGCGGCGTCCCGGTCTGCGCCACCTTTGCGTTGCGCATGACGACGATCTCGTCGGAGACAGCGAGGGCTTCCTCCTGATCGTGGGTCACGTAGACGACCGTCAGACATAGTATTTTGTTTTTCTTATATAAAATATCAAACTTCAAACGAGCACAAATTATAAGGTAAATAGTGGAAACACAAAATCCACGCACCGACAAAAAAGATTGTTATTTTAGAAGCCGAAAATCGTTAAACAGCCTCCAAAAATAATTGACTGATTTATAAGGCAACTCGCGGGTCTCATCAGCCGTGATATCAATAGCTAGTATATGAAATTTTAAACTGTAGAAACCCACTTCAGAATTGCCTTTAATCAAGAGCCAATAAATCATAATATAAACTCCAATATTCAGTTATTACTGTCTATTTCTGTCTAATTTTAAGCTATGATAGGGATGCTGAAATTATTCTATAGTTATAACGCTACCAAAATGGCTTTACATCGGACTTCAACGCAAAATCAGTGAATTTGAATCATATGCAGACATCCTAAAAATTGTTGATCATATACCGTAAAAGAAAAACCTAAAGCGATTTATGTTTCTAGACAATTATAAAATTGTAGCTCCGCAGTAGTTTTTTGACTAGGGTTTCCTGATGAGGTTTCTTTTTCTCCTGAAAAACAGATTTTGTTCGTGGTTATCATTCCAGTTTCAGAATAGCCCACACAAGTACTTTTATACTTCCAAGTTATGTATTTTAATGTTCTTCTTACAATTGACAATCAATTCATATCTGATTTTTGCACTTTAAAACAATAGACAAGCAAATACACGATCGCATGAAAATCACTGATTCATTTAAAAAGGAATACGACTTTGTTTGCCTGTACCCCTCCCCCTTTTCTCAGCTAAAAAAAAAAAAAAAATCAGAATAAGTCTTTAAAGAAAAACTTATTGAGAATTTTGACACTTCAAACAAGAGGAATAATCGAGACTTTTCTGGTAGCTTGCTCTAGTACTTAACATTTTATTGTCGAGGCAATAATGAGTAACCAGGCTCATTATTATTTAAATCAGTTCTTTAGTAATGAACATCTCTCTTTTTTTAGGTGGGGGAATACTGTAAATTGAATTGCTTTATTGAGTGCTGTTACACAAATAATTATCCCATTTTTATCGGTTTCATTCTCTATTTTAACTCAGGGGGAAAACAGGACGAATTTGTCTGGTAATATGTTGTTCTATATTACAACGTTCAAAAATTTTAAGATCTATTTTTAATATTTCGCTGATTGTGGTAAATGGTAAGTAATGCTTCTTCTTTTCATTACTAAGCTTAGTAGCAAATTTTTTGGCGATTCCAGCATTGTTAAATGGTCTTATAGGAATGCGGGAAAACTTTAACACCATCTATACTAATAACTATTTTTTGCACTTCGTTTAATGACATAATATTTTCTCGACATATGGATGTAACTCAATTGCTGTTGATCCGTGTAATATTGGTTTATTTGTCTAACTTTTAACATGTCTTTGTCTTTTGCAGGCTTTTTGTTGGTTGTTGCGCCCAAATACAAACTTTTCCTTGATCCTTCTCAGCCATCAAGATTTGCTTGCTCTGAAAATGGAAGTGTCATAATCCAGCAAAAATGCAGCGAAGCATGTTACCAAAATGACATACCTCGGCAGATTATACTGCATTCTTGTAAACTCCCTGAATCGAATAGTTTTCCCGAGCAGGGAATTGGGATAGAGGATATTGAGGCAGTCAAAAATTTTTCTGCGTCGGATAATATCACACAAAACGAATCAGATTTTCCATCTAGTGGTAATATGTTTAGATTCTGTTAATATTTGGCAAACTTGTTTGCGTTCTATTCTCTTTGAATCTTCATTGCTTAGACAAAAAAACTTCGAATGTTTTTCGTTTTATCTTGCTCTTTGCTCGTTAATTTTCTTCTGTTTCGTAATTTCTTCACAAAATATTCTTATCATAGGATTTTCTTTATGTTACTTTCATGGCCTCCTGATTTTATTCGAAGTCAAATTAAAAAAAAAACAAGCTTTTTAACTGCAAGTAAGGAGCGACAATAAAACTAAAAACGAACAGAAATTATTCCGTATATGAAATGGGTTGTCCCCTCCGCAATCCGCCGCTCTTTACGCTAAAGTTTGACTCTTTGCCACAATTCTACTTTTTAAAACAATTAAAAACTTTGGCGTAAAGAGTGAGGCCAAATTTCACATGTGGAAATGTTCTGGGGAATTATTCGGGGACTATTTTCCGTGTGTTTTCATTTCTGGAAAATAATTTGCACGGAAACGGGCTTCCGCGTTCTGGAGTGATCGAGAAACCGATTAAAGATTAAAGTCTTATTCAAAAGAAAGAATACCAAGGAGAATTTTTCAGGCTGAATCTTCCGCAAGTAATTTTACGGGGAAGGGTATTTTCAGAGAAGATGTACCTGTCTGGGCGGAATTTCACAGGAGGGGGGGGGAATTTACATTGGATGCATTTTCTATAGAGGGTTACCGTGGATTTTTTTTATAGAGAAAAATCTATTTCTATAGATTCCTATCTATTTCTATAGAGGGTTGTTTTCCGGGAGGGGAGGGGGTATATTTCATAGAGAATGGGCCAGATTTACCCTTATTATTTGAGTAAGGATCAGAAATATAAAATATAAAAAAACAAGTTTTTTAACTGAAAGTTAGGAGCAACATTAAAGCTTAAAACAAACAGAAATTATTCCATATATGAAGGATTGCCCCTTCCTAAATTCCTTGCTCTTCACGATGAAGTTTGACTGTTTGTCTGTGTTTTTTAAGAATGGCTACTGAAACACGGGGTCGATTTAATTGGAATAGGAAGATTTTTGAAAGTGCTAACAACTTTAGCCTAAAGAGCCATGTTTTGAGGAGGGAGCACCCTTCATAGAAGGAGTAAATCAGTCATAATAAATATATAAATTTCGTTTTAATTTTTTATGTAACGTGAACCAACTTTGAGCCTGCATTAGTTGAAACATGTTCAGAGATTAAATATAAAACAGCAAGTTTGTTTTAACTGAAAGTAAGCAGCGACATTAAAACTTAAAACAAACAGTAACTATTCCATATAAGAAAGGAGTTGTTCACTCGTTAATGCCTGGCTCTTTACGCTAAAGTTTGACTATTTGTCACAACTCTGCTTTTTCTAACAATTAAATAAAAAAACAAACAAGTTCCTTTTAACGGAAAGTAAGGAGCGACATTAAAACTTAAAACGAACAGAAATTACTCCGTGTATGCACATAAACCTTGTTAAACCATAGGTGCAAGCTTGGCTGAGACCACAAAGAGAACCAAATTTTAATTAGATTTCAAATTTGTCGGCACTTTGAGAAAGATGTTCTACGCACTGGTGGTCTCTTATGGACCCTCAATTTGGCTTAAGAAATAAAAATGTTTCGACTATAAGACTTTGCAACTCGTTTGAAATGTTGCTTTAAGAGAATATTTATGACATTGTTTGAAATATTAAAATTCTTTTGATAACCTCAACGATCATAAGGGATTAAATGCTTTTTAATTCCATTGTCTCTGAATAAGAAATTGCTTAAACCTTGAAACTATCGTGAGCTAGCCATTTCTCTTTGATCGGTTGAAAAATATGAAAAAAACAGGCGTTAATTTTTTTTCATTCTCGTGTCTTAAAGCATTTCTTTCTATACTTAAATATAAAGCCCTGAAAAGAGGGGCTCAGATATTAACTTTGTCTCCTGTCCTCCATGAAGTACTGCATTAAACTGCAAAATTTTCATCATTTAATAGGCACTGAATAACATGAAATAGTAAATTGTCGCTTATATTTATCTTAACAGTAAAAGTTAATCATGAAAATAACCTCTCAGTAATTTCAACAAAGTTTGAAACAGTGATGCGCATCTTCACTTCTTAATTTCTCCAGCCTTATCAGGGCACATGAACATCGTAGGTTGAGAATTTGTTTAAAAGGTAATGCAGAAATCTACCCGCTTCATATAAATTCATCTTCACAACACCATTGGAAATGTTATATGGCACCAAAACGGGACTTTTGTGTCATTTTTGAAGTGAAAAAGCTTGGAGCAAAAAACACTGAACCACTAAATTTTCCGCAATCGAAAAACAATAAACGAATAATTACAATTACCCTTTGAACACATTCCCTCCTATTAACCTTACCATGTGAAAAGTAAAAAAAATTAGTTTCGAAAAAACCTGTCTAACTAAAAAAAATCAATTAAAGCTGAATTAAGAGTAATAGCTGTTTTTATGTTTACCTTTAAAATAAAAGTTAATTAAAAGGAATTTTTTCAGAAATTAGAGTATTGGGAGCTACAGTGATCAAATACGGTTCGGAAGGATGTGCGCTCTGAAAAAGCGAATAAAGATTTGCTAGATGTTTTTCAGAGAAATCGCCTCTAGTCTGTTTTGGATACCCAATTGACTGACCGTATTTCAAACAGTAGGCTCTATGGAAAGTGTCGTTCAATCCTGCTTTCAAGAACGTTAATGAGAGAAAGGTTGAAATAGCTAGGACACATTCTGCAGATGAAGGATGATAGATTGCCAAAGTTTGTTCTTTTCACTCAGCTGTCTTGGGCTAAATGGAAAGCAGGTTGTCCTCAGTTGTGGTGGAAGGAAGTTGTAATATGGTAAATGGGAACTTCCTGTGAGGGTGGAAAGAGAGAGGCTTTGAATAGATTGGAATGGAGGAATTCAGTCAATTATAGCCATGAGAGACATTGAAGCACTCATGTTGATTAAGTAAAGTTCGATAAGTTGATATATTATTTCTTATATATCTTTAAAGTTTTATCAACGTGAGAACATCAGCTTGACTGATTTCTTTTTCTTTGCAGGATGCCTACTGCCATGAGGTATGGAGCTGTCTTTGGAGCCCTTGGTCTCTACTTTACTGACTGGAAATTAGTCTTGCAATATGTTCCCTTTTATAACAAGAAATTCGTTGAAGAATCATAAATTAGGTAATAATAATTTTATTGCTGTTGTGTCTAAAGCTTATATCTTGCACCTTCATACTTTTAAAATGATTGCCAAAGACTTTTTGATAAGCTGTTACCAAAGGGAGAATTACCAGGCCTATGTCGCCAGGAGAATCAAAGCATCATTGAATATACATACTATATTTGGGAACAGCTTATCAAACTGTTAGCTTAGCACCAACTTATGAAAATAGAAGGCAGGGAGCAAGGTTTTTTTAATGTCTATTTTTAAAATGAAGAAACCAGAGGAGATTTTTCCAGAATATTGCCACCACACAACAAACCCATTTTTTTTTAATTTTTTTTTTTTTTTTTTTTTTTTATTTATAATTTTTTTTAAAAAAAAAAAAAAAAAAAAAAACAATAAAAAAAATCAGAGGGGAACCAAACGAAAAAAAATTGAAAGTTCTGTTGTTTTTTGTTTTTTTTTTTTGGGGGGGGGGGGTTATCTATCAGAGACAGCGCAATAGCACTGCAAGTAAAGAGCGATGTGGGCACAATGTGTTGTGTTTTTGTTTTAGACCAGGGCACTTCGTATCGAAGGAGTTGTCGTAGAAACTTCGAAAAGGGCTCATTTGATTGAAAATTGAAATGGCTAGGGTCTCTTTAATAGTCCAAAGTAATTGGAGGGCAACTAACCCCCCTTCCACGCCCACGTTTCCCCAAGCACACCCGATCAAAATTTTGAGTTTTTTCACCATAATTTAAAGCTTCAGATATTATGCCTGTGATGATGACAATCCCCGCCCCCCAGACCCATCACGGCAAGGGTTGTAAGTTATACCCTGGGGACATATAATAAGCTATATATGGAAAGGGTGATCGTATAAGCTTTTGAGGGAGCTCATTGGATTGATAATCAAACCTTCTAGTGCCGTGTTTAAGATTCAGAATGATCGGAGGGCGGATACCCCCCGCACATCGTTTTTTCCTGAACTTCATCTTGTAGAAATTTTGAGATGTCCAGTAAAGTGCATATTGTGTTCTGGTCTTGAGAAGGCATGGGGGTCGTCAGCCCTACTCATGTTAATTTTTGCTCTTTTTGGGTTTGACTCAACTGTTTATTGTAATTTCCATCTGTTTTGAGTTTCGCTTATTTATTGATAGTGGTCTGTTGTAGTTTTACGCTTGGAAGATTACTTGACTTTATTTTGCTCAGTCTTGGCTTAATGGAGCTCTTTTTTTTTTAGTTTTTTTTTTAAATACTTGTCTTGTAAAAAAAAAGTTTTTCAAATTAATTTTTGTTCATTTTTTATTGACATAGTCTTATGTCATAAAAAATAAGAATACATCCACATAAGAATCTCTCTCTCTCTCTCTCTCTCTCTCTCTCTCTCTCTCTCTCTCTCTCTCTCCCGCTCTCTCTCTCTCTCTCTCTCCCCTTCTCTCTCTCTCTCTTTTCTTCTTTCTTTGCCTTTCTCTTCTCCTTTAAAATGTAAACTAGAGCTTCCATTTTCTGTTTGAATGAGCCTTTCCCTGGTTTTCTGTGACCTGCATTTTGATACGGAAAAGCTGTAAAAAAAACAAACGAAGGAAATAAATAAAATCGTGTATGTAACAATACTTTCTGGCCTAAGTAGGTAAAATAAATTTTCCATTCACTATCCTTCTCACTATGAATGCCATAGATTGTGTCAATAATGTCCAAGCTACTTATCGCATAGGTGGATCACAATAATTGCTGTTTTTCTAGGATGGTGTCAACCTGTCTGGGATGACTTTCTGTGTTGGCCTCAAACAGAGAACGGGTCAATGGTGGAACTACCATGTCCAGACGGAAGGATGAGCCGAATAAAAAGTCAGCACCTTTAATTTCTTTTATAACTTAAACTTATATAATCTTAAGGCTAGCCATACTATTGAACCGAATTCAGAAATTAAGCTTTACTCAAAACAGTATAATAGTAATAATCCATTTCTGAAATAGTCTACTTTATAATATCGTAAAGAAGAGTAAAATCAAGGTAAATAAAGAAAAAATTAACAGTAACAAAAATACCCACAGCCAGCCAATCCCAAGTCATTAGCTAACAGCAAAAGTCAGATACCCGAACCAAAAAGAGCAGCATGGTCACGCAAAGATGAATCTCTTTTAGCTAAACCTCCTGATTTTATTTCCCAGAATTTTCATAAAATATGCTCAACTGCTTCCTATTTTTTTTTAAATATGGAAAACAGGAATCTGGACAATTGAAAAAAGAAACAACATTGATTACTAGCAACTTAATACAATTTTTTCGATATGTATTGACTATCAAATATAAAACAGTCACATTAAATCCTTGTATTAAAAACTAAATACTTGTATTTATTAGCTCTTTTGTGTACTCCATTCGAACCATGAGAATGAGCAATATAACTGAGGTAGATTAAAAAGTCAAGCTTAGAACGAATAATTAAATAAAAAAAAAGTTTTTTTAACTGAAAGAAAGGAGCGACATTAAAACTTAAAACGAACAGAAATTACTTCGTATATGAAAGGGGCATGATTCAATTTCCTTTTGCATTGTTGTATCCTCTTCAAGAAGATACAGGCGCGACAGAGCATCGGCTGCGAGGATATCTTTGCCTGGGCAGAATAATACTGTGAAGTCGTATGGTTGGGTTCTCAGTAGCATTTGTCGAATTCTTGGTAAAGAATTTGATATTGGCTAATTCAGGACTACTTCGAGAGGCTTGTGGTCAGGTACCACCCTGAATTTTCGGCCTTAGAGGTATTCATGATAGTGCATACATCCAAACAGAATGGCATAAAGTTCTTTTTCTATTTGCAAATAGTTCTGTTTGGTGGCGTTCAGTGCACATGACGTGAAAGAAACTGGTTTCTCCTATTGAATGAGAGTGGCTCCATGGCCAAAACTTCGAAGCATAAACTTATACCTGAATGTTCCCTGCTCTTGGATCAAACGATGCAAGGGAACTGCAGATGGCTTCTTTGATGTTTGTAAAAGCTGTGTCATGCTGGTGCTCCCACTTAAGCCGCTGTTGTTTTGCTAGATCACGTTGTGGCCGGCTTAGTGATGAGAGGTTGGGGATATACCGTGCAAGAAATTTCATCATTCATAGTACAGTTTGGAGTTACTCTTCGGTGAATGGGGGCCTCATTTCTTTTAGTACGCTGACCTTTCATGGATCTAGGTGGATGCCATTTTCCGATATTATGTGTGCAAAGTACGGTATGCTTTTGCGTCAAAACACACATTTCTCTGGGTTGAACTTGACAGCTTTTTCACGTACCTGGATTAGCGCGCTGTGGACATTGGCGTCATGCTCTTCTATGGTTTTTCCTGATAAGATGATGTCATCAACTATGATAGAGAACCCTTTGATACCCTCAAATGTCTCTTCCATGCTTCTCTGGAATTCGTCCTGTGCTGAGATTAGACCAAACAGCATGTGTTTGAACTTGTATCAACCAATATGATGTGGTGAATGTTGTTCAGTGAGATGAATCCCTATGAAGGATGAGAGACCAGTATTCATGGTGGGCATCTAATTTTATGAAGAACTTAGCACCAGAATGTTTCAGTATTGGTTCATTGTCGGAATCAGCTTTTTATCGTTTATCGCCTCATCATCCTTTGGTCCGTCTGTTCGGTTAATCTCATTGTAGCGTAGTGTTTTTTCTATTTGTAGTGTATTTTACTTGCAGTGTATTTCATTGTTTTTTCTTTTTGTTACTCCACAAGTGCCATAACTTGTTATGATAAAATCATTAAATAAATAAATGATTTATTTATTAAATCATTATAAATAGGTTATAAATAAATCATTATTATTATTATTATTGTTTTTATTTGAACAGTGTAAACTTGCCAATTCATTGCTAGATTGTGATATTCAATGGCAATTCCTAGCCTGTGACTATCAATGGCTGAAACACAGGACCCTCTAGCAGCCATTATCACACATATGAAATTTTTAGGGCATTTTCCTGCAAAACATTCGTTTACACTAGAATTGATCGTTTAAACTTAATGAAAAAATCCCATTAGGATTTCTTCTGATGACTTCTAGCAATTGAGACTAGTGTGCCACAATGTAAATGCCCTGATGACATCCTCTTAGGGCAACTTATCAGACCTAAGGGTTCTCAACCTTTTTCTCTCAAAAATAAATTTATAAACTAAAAAATGACCGCTCTTGATTTGTCAACCTGGTCTTAATTTTTAGAGTTTGGCCTTGATTTCTTCAGCTTTGTTTTTATTTTTACAAATTCGTTAGGATTTCTAGGGTCTTGTCATGACTTGTAGGTATTTGCTTGATTCTTAGATGTTCCCTTGATTTGTTGGGATTGGTCTTGATTTTTACAAATTCGTTTGGATTTACAAGCATTGGTTATGATTTATATTGAGTTGCTTTAGATTTCTATTAGTTGACCTCTTGATTTCTTCAGTTTGGTCTTGATTTTTAGAGGTTGACCTTGGTTTCTTCAGTTTAGTCTTGATTTTATGGATTCATCTGGATTTCTGAGGCTTGGTCATGATTTGTATGCATTGCTTGTGATTTTTAAGGATTGTTCTGGATCTTCATATGTCGAGTTCTTTGATTTTACGAGTTCTTCTGCATTTCTCTTGCATCTGTTATAATTTCTATCTCTCAAATACAAGACTTCAAAACGTTGAAAATGTTTAGAGCTACATGATGAAATACAACGTAAAAAATGACTTGCAGCGCTCATCAATTGGATAGCCTACTTTGAAGAAACACAATAACTGTTAAATTATATAGAAATCTAAGAAAATATTGATATAATTTTAAAAAGACTGAGATTTTTAGGAAAGAGGGGTGCTCAACCTGCTTGTGGAAAACTTGCGAGTTATGTTACTCTTTAGTCGGTTTCTTGATTAGAAAGTGTCAGGTGAGGGCCGAAATCTAAGCTCTGAAGAAGCGATGTATAAAAATCAGAGAGAAGGGTTTTGTTTAACATTAGGGTTTTTGTTGGAACCAGAATAAAGTTATCTCCCAAAATTCTTTTGTTAGAGAGAAACCAAAAACAAGTCTTTTCTTATGGTTACCTCCTGCGTGGAATTTCTCAAGAATTTTCTTTTAATGCTACCTTTTTCTTCTAGATGTGGCAGTTTTCGCCCAATAGTGTTCATTATCTGCTAAGCTTGTGGCAAAGAATGATCACATCCGTTCCATATGTTAAGGCAACAGAGCCACATTATCTGGAAACTTATGCTCCAGAGGTTACAAGAACTTATATCACCTCAAGGCTTGACTCCGTATCAGTAGTTGTAAGGTATGTTTATCATTCTGGCTGCTTTTTATTCGCCGCAGTCGAATTAACAAGGTAGAAGAATTGTCGTCGTAGAAGAATTGACTATTTAGAAGAGCCTAGTTTCTGCCTACCTATTAATCTATTAATCTATACAATTAGGAAATGTAGCTTTTATTCCTGTATAAAGCTCTCTTTGAAATTCACTGAAGATATTTTTCGGTTTTCTTGCAGCAACTCAAAAATAGTGAAGTTATTAATTTTTCGGGCGACAAATTTCTCTCCGTGCGTAGTACTAGTTTAAAAATGACTGTGCTCGCTGATATAATATGATGCAAGGTTCAAGTTTTTTTTTTAATAGGGTAAGTGGACCTATGTTGCTGTATCATGTAAAATCAATGGAAGAAGATCAGTCTTAGTCGGTGATAAACGCTGCCTAACCTGTTGTTGTTTGTTTCTCGCTAAACATTTCATACATTGAGTAGGGTATTTTTAGGGCCTGATTAGAGGTTTGCTCTTTACTGGGTTGCAGCTAATATTGCCCACACAAGGGCTAGACAGACATACCGTTTCCTTTCCAGTACTTCAATAGCGTTGGTATGCCAATCATAAGCTGACATTTCCAAGTAAAAGGCAGCATTTTATTGGCAAATGTTTCTAACTATTAGTTTGTTTTCAGGCTCTTTATGAAAGTGCTTCTTTGTTGTCTGTGGTGCGTGACACATCCCTCTGGATTTTAAAGGATTGAATTAAGTCTTTCTAAAATCCAAGCTTATGAAAGTAGGCTACTTCTAAAAAAACAAAAAATAACTCGCGTGCTGATCAATAGGCTGCGTTGCGAAGGTACCGATCTCCTAATTCACTGCCTTTTGCCGGGAGTGCAATGAGTGGTTGGGGACAAATCATCCGAAGCTTTGAATATCCCCCCCCCTCAGACTTCTCCAGATACCCATTTAGAGTTGGGCCGACTCAAACTAAGCTAAGAGAGTCACACCATTGACCTTTTCCGAAATCAAATAATCTGCGACACCAGGACTCAAAGTGATGCATTTTGCAGAAGGATAGACACGATACACATTTTCAAAAACAGAATCATGCAAGGATTTATAATCTAGAGAAAAGGACCCCAGGAAGGTCCCTGGGGCCCAACTCATCTCCCTAGACCCTATTCAATTTAACTGATTGATGAATTTTCTTTTTTAAACTTATATTTCACTTTTTTGCCAATTTTCTTTCTCCTCTAGATTTGCTCGTTTTTCACCCTAATTTTTGTTTGTAGTATTTGAGCCAATGAATTTTAATAAAAGCCGCAATATTTCATTAGAGGTTAATCATTTGCAAATAAATCGTCATTTATCATCTCTTTTCATTTGTTTTTCATTTTTCTTCTAATTATTTGTCACTTGATTCTTTTTTTTTTTTTTTTTTTTTTTTTTTTTTTTTTTTTTTTTTTTTTTTTTTTTTTTTTTATTTTTTTTTTTTTTTTTGACCTCGTGGTTGCCGAGGTGCGCGGCGACGTCGGCGGCCAGGTCGATCAGGGCGCGGTCGTCGTGTCCTTCGAGCCGGAGGGCGACGCGTGAGCGCGACCTACCCCTCGCCCGTGCGCATCACGGACGTCGGTCCGCGCGATGGACTCCAGAACGAGGGCGAGTTCGTGCCGACGGAGGCGAAGGCCGCCTTCGTCAAGGCGCTGATCGCCGCGGGCCTGCGCGAGATCGAGATCACGTCGTTCGTGCGGCCGGATCGGATTCCCCAGCTCGCCGATGCCGAGGAGCTCTGCACGCTGCTGGGACCGCCGCCCGAGGGCGTGCGCTACAGCGCGCTGGTGCCCAACGTCCGCGGCCTCGACCGGGCGCTGGAGACGGGCATCATCAAGAAGGCCGGACTCTTCACCGCCGCGTCCGAGTCGTTCAACATGCGCAACGTGAACGCCTCGATCGCGAAGTCGATCGAGCGGTTCGTGCCCGTCGCCGAGCGCGCCCAGGAGGAGGGCGTCGCGCTCCGGGGGTACGTCAGCACGGCCTTCGGCTGCCCCTACGAGGGCCGCGTCGATCCCGTCGCCGTGCGCGAGGTCGTCATGGAGCTCTCGGCGCTCGGCTGCGAGGACATCAGCGTCAGCGACACGATCGGCGCCGGTACGCCGGGCGACGTCGCGCGCGTGCTCGAGGCGGTGCTCGAGGAGGTGCCGATCGACAAGGTTGCCCTGCACTTCCACGACACGCGCGGCATGGCCATCGCCAACGCCGCCGCGCGCTTCATCTTCCATGAACGCCTGCGCAATCCCGGAGAGCGTCAGGGCGCCGAGTCCCGCGAGCCGGTCGGCGGCGGCGCGCAGATGCGGATGCCCGCTGAAATCCGTATGGTCGAAGGCGTCGATGACCTGCGCCCAGGGCAGCGGCCAGGTCGTGGTCGGCCCGGTCAGCACCCCATGGGCCGCCAGCAGCTCCACATCCCGCCGGGCGCCGGCGTCGCCCAGTTCGATCCACGGCGCCGCGACGGCCGGAATCGATGCGAGCGCGCAACCGGCCGCGATGACGCAGATCTGTATAAACTTATTGATAAAGGATGGATAGAAGGACTTCTCCCTGGAGCTTATATACTATCAGGAACCAAATTAACATAAAATTTATAAGGAATGCCCAAACGCTGCAAAAGAATATGGTTGCTCAAAATTTTATGGAAGGGGGCTATAGGTTGAAATTATGTACTTGTTTTACGAAAATTTTTGTTTCATGATATTTTAAATAAAATCTGACCTTTCAATTTATAAAGAATACCCGCACATTTATCAAGAAATGCCACAAAAGAAGAAATGGGTGTTGGAAAAATTTGATAGGAGGGGAGGGAGGGCGTAGGTAAAAAATATGTACGGGGGGAGGCTTTAAGTTGATTTTGGGCAGTTTTTCTTGCTTCGTAACAAACAAACACAACTTAGAAACAATAGGGAAATTTTCTCAAGATATATATATATATATATGTCTGTATATAGACATAGACAAAGCATTAATTTATAATAGTTCTAATAGCTCCTTTCATTCTGCTTTAGTTTGCCTTGCATTTAATAATCCCAGCCACACAATATTTTTTGAAAAAGCTTGGAAAAAGCTTTTTGAAAAATCTTGACCAAGGTTCAATCCCTGTGCCATACGTTTAGCACGATATCGTCCAGTGTATCTTCTTTCATGTTTGCTAAGATAGGAGCCAATTGCCGTTCCAGCACGTCTCCTCTATCTCCCAATGTACTCTAATTTACTTTGTACCATATTCCATATTGTTTAACGCTCTTTGAATACAAAACAAAATAGCAGCAAGCACACGTCCTAGATTGTATACTTTGTTGAAAAATAAGCTCAGTGACTTCAGTGCATCTTCAACTGATTGTCCCCGTCTGAATTCAAATTGTCGTAAGATGAGCAGTCCAATAAACAACACAGCACGCAAATCGGGCTATATCACCCTAGATGCCATTGTCGAAATCCGATTGTGTCATTTTTACAAATGCTTCCATAAAACCAATTTTAGCTGTAGTCCAAAGTGATTATCCTTGTGTCCAAAACGCAGTTCGTCCGAGATGTGGCTATTCGCACTAAATGTCTCTGGCGCTCTCCGAAGTGATCTCAGTCAGTGGCCAAGCTAGCTTCGATGGCGAGACGATCGCGGTTGCGGGAGTCGATGAGATAGGCCCGGACGAAGGTGTTGCACCCGTGATCGTTCCAGTGGCGGTTCGTGAAGTTTCCGGAGGGCGGGGCTCGATTGTGGTTTCCGGGGATCTTAGCTCCGGTGCTTGGGCGCTAGAGGAACAAGTTCCGGTCGGAGCGACCTTGGGGGGGATCAGTCATGAGGGGGTGTTTGATGCGGATCAAGGAATCATTCGGTGGGGGCCCTTTCTGTCGACTCCGGCTCAGAGTCTCCAGTACGAGATTCTCGGGCCGCTTGGGGAGCACGAGGTTGTCGGGACGGGGAGTTTCAATGGTCAAGAGTTTGGGGTGACCGGATCCGGTGTGGTTCAAGTGAGCCCGGGGAGTGGCAATGGTTCCATTCCTGTTCACGCGGCGGTGCGGCGAATTGATGGCACTCGTGTCATCATTCACGTGGATCCGGCTGATGGTGCGGGTGCCTGGGCCGTGGAAGAGCTGGTAGGTGGCGGAGTGTCCGTGTCGGTAGCCGACGACGAGGGACAGTTCGATGCTGCCACAGGGACCATTCGTTGGGGACCCTTCTTTGGGGACTCTCCGAAAGAACTAGAGTACTCGGTTCGTGGCACACCTGGGGGCTACTCGGTTAGTGGCATCGCGAGTGTCGATGGTGAGGAGATCCCGATCGGCGGTCCCGATCAGGTGGTAGTTCCGGTCGTGAACCAGGTGGGCACGCTTCAGTTCAGCAATCTTGCTGGCGGTCGACCGCAGCCCATTCTAAACGCTCTTGGGGAGCCGCTCACATTGGATGGAGTGGTGGTGGATTTGCTGGTTGGGGCTGAGCGGGATCAGCTGGCGGTGACCGCTTCCACACCGCTGTTTGGCCCCGGTCTGTTTAGTGGGGGAACGGTCTTGGTGCCAGTGCCCGACTCGAAGGGTGGCGTATGGGTGCAGATTCGGGCCTGGCAAGAGGGATCGGGAGCCAGTTATGAGCGGGCTTCGATTCGAGGGGAGTCGAATGAAGAAAAGTTAAGCGTTAAAGAATTGGCGAATAAATTTGCCGTCAGCGGAAGAAATTTTATAAGAAGATTTAAAAAAGCGACTAAGAATACGCCGTCGGAGTATATCCAACGCGTAAGAATTGAAGCGGCTAAAAAAAGTTTAGAATCTTCTGCTTTGAATATTAATCAAGTGATGTACGAAGTCGGGTATATAGATGAAAAGGCTTTTAGGAGAGTCTTTAAAAAATATACCGGATTATCTCCTTTAGAGTACAGGTATAAATATAATCGGGAAATGGCGTTCTCTTAATTCATAAACTCGTCTATAATTTCCGGCAACTGATCCGCCCCGATTTTCTTGATCAATATTTCCTTTTTTTCATTCAGGATGTAAATCATAGGCGTTGTCTCGACGGCGTATTTTACTTTAAATTTAGAGCGGAAAAACGGATCGACGGCATTGATCCATTTCAGAGCCCGGTAGTTTTTAAGCGCTTCCGCGCATGCGGGGATTCCCCGGTAGAATTCCGTACAAACGGCAAATACTTCCACGCCTTTTTCTTTATATTTATCGTAGAAATTTACAATCTTAGGCATGGCCTCTTTGCATACGCCGCAGGTGGGACTCCAAAATACGAGCACCGTATAATCGGCTTGTACGCTATGGAGAGAAGCGTTTCCACTCAATAGATAACGGTCTGTTTCCTTTTTGGCGTCTTTACGTTGCAAGGTACCGTCTACATCTAGGGTAAACAGCGCAATTTCCGGCGCGATCTTGCCAAGTAGAATCGGTTCCCAGTTCGTCGCGTTATTCAACATCTTCTCTCTTTGATCGGCGGAGATAAAAGGCGTTTTATCTTTTCTTACGTACTCATTGACTAAATGAACGTAAACGGCGTCCATGCCCACAAATTTAGAATTGGCGTATTTGTTGAATAAATGGATGAAGTAGAATCGGAAAGCCAGAGAATCTGGTTGCGCCATCGCCAGGACGTCGTCGCCCTCCTCGAACGGCACCACGGCGGCGACGGGGCCGAAGGTCTCCTCCCGGTAGATCGTCATGTCGGGCGTGACGGAAAAGATAATAGTTAAATACAAAACCGTAGATATATTTTAAGATATATCCTTGCAACGAATAATTTAAAAAACAGGTACCCTCGCAAGAACGCCAAGCTATCTATTACACTTCAAACGTAATTTTGCCTAGAAAAGCCGGTGGCACAATCAAAGGAAGGTACAATTAAAACAGATAGAAGAAGGGATAGTTGAGGGGTGAGAAAGCTTCAAAACCGGTGAAATATACACAGGAATTTTCCTATTTGGGGTGCCTTTGAGTGTAAATTTTAAATACCCCCAATTATACTGATGTCTCAGTTATGGACTCATAAATAGAAACATAATATGATTCGTAATGTTGAGTAATTACTTCCAGTATGGGGACATGTAGGAACAAAGTTCCACTATACCACATTTACTCTTGTGCTTGGCTAGACACACATTTCTAGTCACCATTGCGTTGGACCATAAGTTTTTCTCAAGCGACAACCTTCCATGTTCTTTAGCAATATCAGATATTTGGAGTCAGTTTTTTATAACCAGCTACAGGTTCATTTATTTACAAAGTTTGGATGTTGCTGCTGCATATTTGTAAAATTTAGCTGCTGTATAAAAAGGCGCCTTTTTAAATCATTCAGTCTAATAGATTCTTATCAACTAAAGCATGTCATATTAGTCTTGTGTGCTTGAGAACTGTCTCATTTTTGTTGCTTTTTTTGCAGGTAGATTTCTACAGTTGACTTCATCTTATAGTTTTAGTCCATTGCTGTCAAAATATTCTCACAAAGATTGTGAGTTACTGGCAATAAAACGCATTTTTCTATTTTTATTTGATACGAATGTTGCTATTCAGAATAAAATAAGTTAATTTTGCTATTCATTACTCTTCCTATTGCCTTTTTATTATTTTCATCCTTTTTCTTTAGGATTTTTATTTTCTTAGTTTTTTTTTTGGTATATTAAAGATGTGGACATCAAACCGAGCGTTGTCTTTGGTAAATTTTCGGATGCTTTGAAACGCTGACGATAATTATTTCAAAACACCAGATTTTTCAATTTAACACTTAAGACCCTTATCTTAAGTAACTAGGAACAGTTAACTAAGTTTGAGCATATAGCATTTCCCTCATAGGGCCGTCATATCATCGCTTAAAACATATACGACTTTATAAATTTCGTTAGAACATAAAAAATGTACTTTCATGTCTTAAAAGGCATCCTATAGCTAAAAATATATCTAAAGTAACTAGGAGCAGATAACAATGTTTGAGCTTGTATCATTTCTTTTATATGGCTGTTGTATCATCACTTCAACTATCTGAGTTTGTTGGGATCTGAAGTGCTTTTATTGATTTTTTTATACTCAGTCGGTAACTAGCAGTCTCGAAATTTATCAACTAGCTGAGATTATTGCACTCAAAAGCGCCTTTATCAATTTTTTTTATATCCAGTAGGTTACTAAAAGACTCAAAATTTACCAACTACTTGAGATTGTTAAACTCAAATGTCTTTGTGTCTCTGACTGTTTTTTTGTGTGTTTTTGTTTTGCTCCCCCGTGTCTGTGTGACTGAGCGGCTCTTTGCATGTCTCTGTATCTGTTTTTGTTTTTATGTGTGTCTGACTCAGCGTATTTGTATGCATTTTTCTGTCTCTCTCTGTATGCCTATGTGTCTGGGAGGTTGTTTTCTTGTCTCTGTGTATTACGTGGTGTGTTTGTATGTGTTTCTCTCTCTCTCTCTCTCTCTATCTCTCTCTCCAGCTCTGTCTCTCTTTCTCTCTCTCTCTCTCTCTCTGTATGCCAATGTGTCTGAAAGGCGGTTTGCTTATCTCTGTGTCTTTCTTTGTGTGATTTTGTGTCTTCAAAAAGTTTATTTATTAGATTTCTGGCACTTAGCCTACAATTAAAACATACAGAATTTATGAAATATATGAGTTTGTTCTCTTGTATGAACGTAGATATGGTATGACCCCTTCCACCAGCATATTGTTTACATATATATGAGTTCTCGACTGTATGAATTCTTTCTTGGACATGTAAATTGAACTATGACAAAAAACTTTTTATACAATATATAATTTTTATTAATATACAATTTAAAAATATTATTGAAATACTTTATCCTTAAAAGATTATGGCAAATTTGAATTAATCAAAAGCACTATGTGCATTTAGATTGTCAAAACAGCCATTCTCCAGAAATGATTTATTCATTAAGTTGGATCTTTAAGAGAATACTAAAAGGGAAGATCAACTGACCAAGAGGCAATATCTACACACCAGTATTATTGCTACTGTTACTGCAACATTTACTAGTTCTACTACTACTATTACTATTGCTCCAGCTACTACTTCTATCGCAACTACTTGTAAGGTTAAGAGCATTAGGATGAAAATTTCAACAATTATATGAATATACGGATTATCAAAAGAGCAAATCGACAATATCATAGGAATTACTAATTATATTAAGTTGAGTAGTTATACTACTGCTGTGACTACTATCACAACTATACCTAAGGGTATGAAGGTTTTCAGAGAATATTTCTGAAAATTTCTGTTGTACGGACGGCCACCTGCCATTCGTATGCAGTGTGTCAAAAGAGTATATCAGCAATATCTTTGGAACAGTTTTTTGTGTGAAATTAAAACTTACAACACTTGTTGTGGGGGAGGATGAACTAATCAAAAGACAATATTTGCATCATAATACTACTGGTTCTATTCCTACAACTACTACTGCTACTATTATTATTACTACTACTACAGCTACTAATGCTAAGACAACTAATATTAACTCTGCTTCTATTGCTACTACTATAGCTACTGCGTTGTAACTGTGTTGAAATAAATCAGAAAAGAAAATGCCCACATAGGTTGTCAAGAGGACGTATCAGCAATGCTTACTGGTCAATGGCATTAAGTTAAAGATTCAATATAAAAAAACAAGTTTTTTTTAACCGAAAGTAAGGAGCGACATAAAAACTTAAAACGAACAGAAATTATTCCGTATATGAAAGTGGCAGTCCCTTCTTCAACGCCTCACTCTTTACGCTAAAGTTGGACCCTTTGTCACAACTGTACTTTTTAAAACAATAAAAACACTTTAGCGTAAAAAGCGAGGCGTTGTGGAGGGGACAGCTCCTTTCATATACGGAATAATTTCTGTTCGTTTTGATGTCGCTCCTTCACCGATTGAACAAAAATCTTGGTAGTGTTAAGGTCTCCTGTAGGATAGACTAAATTTGTGTAGACAGATTAGGAGGCTTTTAGTGAGGAACCCTATGATTAGGTTATGAAAGTCTAGGGCATAATATGTAAACGGTGGCTTGAAACTGGTACATTGATAGTTATGAACTATCAACTTCCGTGGTGCCGGTAGTAATGATGATGTGCTATTGGTCTAGCTAAGCCGTTGGGTGAAGATGAGCTTCCTCCTTTAGTTGGGAGGTTTTTCATGGTACATGATCGCTACATAAAATTTATCGCCATATATCCATACCATTAACGTAACTGGTATGCCTAAAGTGGTACTAACATTGTTTTGATGTGTTCGCTATGTCGCTTCAATTTTGTTATAGGTTTCACCTGACAAATTCCCCAGACAGAACGTTAAACATACAGTAAGGCATCGCTCTTCAAACATAGATATTTTTAGCCTCTTCTTAAATAGGATGTGTCTTTCACCTTTAAAAGCATTAAGGAAACGGATATTATAGATACTATAATCACTTGGCTCTCCAAATAAGAGATATCTATATCTGAGCTTTCTTTACCAATTAAACATGAAATTTCAATTAATGAACATCCTAACTTCTCTATTCATGGCCAGCAGGAAGAACTAGACTTTTGCAAAAAAGGAATGTAAAGATCTCCGACATCAAAGATGGCTGGAAATCGAATCGGTTAATTTTCTTGTCTAATATCAACCTTTGAACGCTCTTAAAGTGGCATGGGGGAGGGAGTGAATATTTTCAATTATTTTTTGGAATTTCAGGAACAATAGGGAAGGGTCTCCACCTATGACTTCCCTTGTGTAGCAGTCTGACAATTTTTGTTCTTTGCTCTATTGAATAATCATGTTTAATGTTGCCGAAATTCAGGAATATCGTCTTTTTTGTACCAACACGAATTTACTAGCTTTGTACTAGTATTGACAACGCTGCTAGTATATCCTTATCAATTCTTGATCGTTAAGATCAAGTGGAAGTCATTTTAATCACTCTGCTTTCACCATGGGATGTATGGCGGCGGACCAAATAGTTCAATTGAGCAAAATTGTGATTCCTGCTAAGAGGCGGTCGATCAATTAAGCCGTCAAACGGGATCTGATTAATCAAGCCGTCGCGAACTACAAATAACCTCTTTTTCGATTTGACCAAACCTTCAAAGGGATAGAAAAGTCGCCGGTATAATTGGCGCGCCCGTGTTACAAGCGTATCATAACCAATTCGCTTGTGCTCCAAATAAGCTTTAACCGCGCCGTCAAAGGGTTCTTTAGCGCTCAGCGCATAAATATTAAAAGAATCTTTTGTGATGGCCAGGGTGTAAAATAAGGCGGAATCCTGTTGTTGATAAATCAACAAGGCCTCTTCCGCTCTTAAAGCCTCCTGGAGCGAGCCTATACTAAGGGATTTCTGGCCGCCCTCCATTTGCTCTAAACCAGTCTGGGCGTTTAAACGAGCGTTATAGTT
>JAAAKM020073195.1:139700215-139733454 GCA_010016025.2 Alatinidae sp. Z8VKAUB7J3
GTAAATAGGATTCGAGTCAACCCCCACCTAGACTAAATTTTGGAAAATGCCAGCATCCTTGGGACTTGTATTCTGAATTAAGAAGTTTCTGGATTTCACAATAACAACAGTGATCGTGATTTTGAATAATATAAAATACTAAAATAGACATTGCAGATGAAAAGGCTTATTCATAAAGAAATAAGCTGTTACATGAAACTGCTTGATAAATGTAGGCTGCCATATCGAACAAGAAAAACAGATTTAATTATGTGACGTTGTTTAATGGTATTATGTGTTTTGATTTTGCAATTGTTATAACCAGAATCAGTATGATAGTATCGTCTACAAAGTGTTCGATGTTACGTGCAATTATGTAAGGTAGTTTTATGGGTTTTGATTTTACAACTGTCATGTTATTTTATTGTTATCGTTATGTACAGTGTCCACGAAGTCTAGGTCCATCCAAATTTTATTTTTCATAGAACAAAACAATTTTACTTAATCATATGTTCTAATATGATTTCCATTATTAGTAATACATAATCAGGTGTGCCTTCCTAAATCCAGGTGAACCCAATTGAATGATGTACATTGCTATTGATTTCAGCACACTGACTGATAATGCGTTCTTTCAATTGGTTCAAATTTGGAATCTTAACTCAATAAAATTTCTCTTTTAACATACCGTAGAACGGAGTGAACGAGAGGACCGCTCCAAATGACCTCTTTATTCTGATTCGCTGAGGAGAAGTGCCATTCAGCCAATCTCTAACAGTTGTAGCAAAATGCAGATCCATCCTTTCTCGCCCAAAGTGCGCGCCACGGTACTGGCTATTTATTCCAGCGGCATCTACCTGGGGGCGGGAATAGGTCTGTTCCTTGGTGGTGCGGTGGTTGAAGCGTGGTACGCATGGTATCCCGATCCCGCCAGCGCACCACTTGGCATCAAACCGTGGCAAGCGGCGTTCCTGACGGTTGGCGTCCCGGGGCTGTTAGTGGCTGTCTGGGTATGGACCCTGCGTGAACCGGTGCGTGGTATGAGTGAGGGGCTGGTTACCCCGGTGCATCCGCATCCATTCAAAGCCACGCAGAGCACCATGTTGAGCGTGTTGCCCGGATTGTCGTTGATCACCCTGTATCAGGCGGGTGGTGTCGCTGCGGTGGCGAAGAACCTCGTCTACCTGGTGCTGGTCGGGGGGCTGTTTTACGGTGCGTATCTCGTCATGCCGACGGCCCTGCAATGGCTGGCGCTGGGTACAGGGATTTACATCACCGTCACCTGGGTGCAATACCTGCATCTGAACGACCCGGCTTGTTACGCCATGATGTTCAAGTCCAAGGCATTCATTTTTGCGTCCATTGGTTTCCCCAGTATTGCCTTTGTCACCTACGGTCTTGGCTTCTGGTCACCCCCGTTCATGCAGCGGGTGCACGGCGAGTCGATTGCCGATGCAGGCTTGTATCTCGGCATCGGCTCCGCGCTGGGTGGGTTTATTGGTATTGTGCTTGGCGGCTTCCTGGCCGACTACTTTAAAACGAAAACCGTAAATGCGCGTTTGTACATTGGTCTGGCTATTCCGGTGTTGGCGGTGCCCTTTGCGCTGGCGTTTCTGTATACCGACAGCGCGCTGGCTGCGTATCTGTACAGTTTTGTGTTCAGTATCTTGTCACCAGCATGGATTGGCTCCGGCGCCAGTACCATTAATGATCTGGTCATGCCGCGCATGCGGGCCACGGCCTCCGCCTATTACGTGTTGATGAACACCTTTGTCGGACTGGCCCTGGGCCCGTATCTGATGGGGCAGATCAGCGATCTGTACAGCGCTGCGGGGATAAACGAGGCGGACGCCCTGCAACCTTATTAAAGCTCGAATCACACGATTTTAGATATACATGACTGGAGGTAAGAATTGACCCTATGGCTCAACTGAACCCACCTC
Organism: Alatinidae sp. Z8VKAUB7J3; assembly: GCA_010016025.2. Classification (NCBI taxonomy): domain Eukaryota; kingdom Metazoa; phylum Cnidaria; class Cubozoa; order Carybdeida; family Alatinidae; species Alatinidae sp. Z8VKAUB7J3. The sequence continues at coordinate 139,702,138 of JAAAKM020073195.1, forward strand.
CACTGTTAAAATTTTCAACGGCAGGATGGGCATATTGCACATTTATTAAATAGGGATCCTGAAAGCATTCTCAATTTTGATGCACAAACCTAGTCTGACTCCTATCTAGGGACTGAATCGATGGCGATATGAGCCAAGTCCTAATTTGAAGCAAAATGAACAAGTCCAAGCAGAGGAGTATCGCTAAAACATAGCTCAAAGGAGTTGCGTCGAGGCATCAGACTTGCTCGTTTAAAAGTCTTGATTTGGTATAAAAGTGAGCTAATTCCTGACTGAGTCCAAAAAGAGCAAGTCCTGAGTCGGCGTAAAAACGAGATGCAAACTTAAGCTACCTGCAAACTTTTTTAGCAGAAAGATGGGCCAGTAGCATTTAGTTCGAATCAGGAAAATGCACTGATTTTCAAATTGCATGCTAGAGAGCACAAAGTCGCCCTATGGCCAATGACCCCACTGCCTGACAGAGAGGTAGGAATTTTGCACGCTGCTTGAGCCAGAATCAAGCACAGATTTCCAGTATGAACTATTGTAAGGCTGACCTGGGTAAGGGGTTGTTTACAACCACCTCTTTCTAACTTGTTACCAGAAAAGTAGATTGTGGCAATTTGCGTGAATCAGAATCACAGAAGGATTTTCGCTCTGTGTGATTGGAGGTGCAAACGGAGCCGATTAATTCTCCCAGGGCTATTCCCCAATTTTTCAGCAGAAAGGTTCACACATTCTTTTCTCCAATTAGTTTGAAACTTAATCGATCTGCTTGAAACGTCTAGGGCCAAAACACTAGTAATGCAATAAAAAGGACAAGTGCTTGGGTGGCATAAGCCATTTTTGAACTTCACTTACCTTTCGCACAGAGGTACACAGATCGATTCGAAATTTAGCAAAAACATGGCTTCAGTCTGAGGGATTAATTAAAAAAAGAAGAAAATTTACTAAAGAACAATGTAAAAGAAAATTAAAGGGCTAAATTAAACGTATTATTATGATTTTCAATTAATTTGATTGAAAATATTCTATATTTTATCTATTTACATTTATATATATTCTATCTATTTAAAGGTTTACAGTAAAACTTATTAGGAGATTATAGTACAAATATACGGTTTGTCAAAAATTTCGGCATCATGTTAAAGTTTTATCTGAAATCTTAATTGCAATTCAGCATTGTAATTATCAAGCAAAAAAGCTGAAAATTTTGACAAATATTTCTCAAATTTGCAAATAATAGAACTATGTAAGTTAAAAAATGAAAAGAAGTTAATTGCAAAGTTTTTTTTCCACCAAGTAAGTTGTTCAAAGAAGTGTAAAGTGCTATATTAAACAAAAAATGAGCAGAAATAACGTCAAATAACCTTCCAAGCGTAAAACTACCAAAAGCCACTACAAAAATCAATGAATAAATGAAACTCAAAAGGGATATAAATTACGATAAATAACGGAGTCCAACTCAAAACGAGCAAAAGTTAATTCGAGTAGGGCTGACAACAGTTGTGACGGCATAATTACATGAAGCAATCCCATAGCCGCTACTCTTTTCTTCCTAAATGATTTAAGACCAAGAAGAAGTTTAACGGCGGTTCCCGCAAGATACAGGTATTATGAATTTTCCTCAGGACGCAGGTGCTTGTTACGTATTAGGGAGTGTTTCCTAAAAATGCAAGTGGTTGTTACATAATAGGGGGTGTTTCCTTTGATTGTTTAAAAATCAGTAAGGGCAAGAAAAAAATTCAGACCCCCCCCCACCCGCCAAATAATGGTTTCTTTGGTTGTTACGGAATAGGAGTTGCTGGTGTTCAGACCCCGTCGAATCAGGATGCAAAAGTAGACATAGTTTTTCCGTTGGTTCTCTGACAAACCCACGATGGTAAGGGAAAAACTTCAAGGCCCACTATTCGGGAACCTTCAAGACACTGGGCCCCTAGAGGAGTTTCATTGGACCCCTAGCTACCTTTCCACTGGGGGTGTCTAGCAAATTAATTCAACCGGAGCCTTCGCATCCGATTCCAATTGGAAGCCCTAGCAATTGATTCCTAGGCCTGGGCAGGGGAAGGGGGTGGCAGCTGCCCCCCTCCCCCAACCCAGTTTTCCTAGCATCTGGCATAAAATATTTTTTATTTTATATTTGTACACTTCTATGGCAAACCTTGCCCCCCCCCCCAAAGTGTGAGGGCTTAAACTGCTACTGAGTGTGGAGGTATTTCATTAAAAAGATCATAAAGTTAATGCAAATATCACATTTAATTTTATAAGACACAGTTACTATAATTATTAGTTTAAGTACATAATTTTAAAATTATATAGTGAAGCCACAAGTCGAACTGAATTGAATTGATCATAGTCTTCTGGGTGCAAGAAATCTTCCGGGGATCAAAGGAAAGTGCTTATAACTTTTTCCAGGCGGTGAGTCAACAACTTGCGAGGAATTTGCAATAAAACATTACTTTTTCGAGCGCATGTATCATTGTCCGTGGGAGAGGTCAGAAAATTGCATTCTGTGACATTAATCCGATCTTCGAACTCACTCTTCTGCATCCTATCAATTTATCATTCTAAGAATTTGAGTTTTTATATAAACAAGTCGATCTCTGACAAATGCAACAAGGCTCTACGATTTCCGATTGTTTTCCATGCATTCACAGCCATAGGGCCTTGCAAGAGCCGGGTGTTGTTAGTGTGGTAAGTGAGTTTCTTAGATATGTTGGCTATGAGGTTAGAAATAAAGTAGATTATGAATATGATTTTTCAAAAAAGAGAAGAACCTAACGATTTCAGGAAAGCTCTAATTAAATTACTATATAAGAAAGTAATAAGAACGAGTGTGGTAATTATAGAGGCATTAGCCTGGTCTCTTTAGGTAGCAAATTACTTAATAAGATGATACTTTTTAGACTGAGATATGCTGTAGACAAAGTTTTAAGAGAAGAACATTACGGTTTTAAGCAGGGTAGAGGATACTACTAATGTCAATCAATTTACCCGATTATATGCGGAACCCTTAGGAAAATGGGAATTAGTTTTGTCTGCTTCCTTCGAATATTCGCATAGTCAAAGCCAGATCTGCCTTTGACAGCCTGCGAATCATCTGGGAGGGCATAGCTGTCCTCCCATTTTTGGTCACTTAAAAAACACACTAGAAATTTTAATTGCCGTTAAAATGAGTCCTCTTGCGACATTCTAGGACCATTGGCTCGATACGACCACCCCTCAAAAAAAAATTAACACGCATCCGTGATCTTTGTTCTGGCAAAAAATACAAAATTCCACACTTCTGTAGATAGGAGCTTGAAACCTAAACAGTAGGGCTCTCTGATACGCTGAATCTAACGGTGTGATTTTCATTCAGTTTTTATGAGTCTGAGGCGTTTCCCTCTTTCAGGGGACGTTTCCCCCTTTTTTGAAAACAAGACAAATTTTCTCAACTCGTAACTTTCGATGGGTAAAACTAAACTTGATGAAAATTATATATTTAAAATCAGCAAAAATTCGATTCTTTTGATGTATATATTGGTATCAAAATCCCTCTATTTAGAGTTTCAGTTACTATTGAGCTGGGTCGCTCCTTATTACAGTTCGTTACAACGAACTGTTTGAAAACAGAATTGCTAAGCAAACATGTTTCATAATTATAAGTTCCAGTTAAATAAGTAATATTATCGTCGTGTGGGTGCCTCCCCTTAAATTTATGCTCTGTGTATACATACACCTGGCTCTTAAAAAGACTAGGAAGTATAGAATACAATCTTTCGTAATAAGATAACATTGTTTTTGGCTACGTTAGTTTGAACGTACTTAGAATAATTACACCCGAATGCTCCCAAAAATAGAAGATGTTTTTTTATTTTTGAAGACCAGTTTTACTTGATTCAAAAAATATTTAAATTTCGTCCTTTCTATAAACTTGATTTTTTTTTTCCTCGAAAAATTTGAACACTCTGTAGCTTACCGTTAAAATCGTTGCAGCTCGGAAATATCTCTCTTTCGAAAAATTCCCTTCCGAGAATTCCCCATTGAATCGTATCCTAGATTGTATTTCCTAAGCGTGATCGTATCGAACCGATGGTCCAAGAAGACCGACAAAGGACTTCATCCGAACCGAAATTAAAAGTTCTAGTACATTTTCAAAGTGACCAAGAAGATTGTGCGGTGAAAACCGCTTTGAAACCGCGGTTTTAAAATTTTCCTTTCGGTTGTTTCAAAATTATGAACTTTTAGGGCAGCATTACATTCTGTCTGTGCTTCCACGTTAAACTGTGAAGATAAATAATCAGTACTGAGTAGAGAAATTTGACAATGCTTTTTGTCTATAACCGCTCGAATATCAGTAATCTGTTGATTCCTAAAGATAACTTTTCCTTCAAAGGAAGGTAAGATCCTCTAAAGTTGTCCAATGCAGTATGATTTTGTTTATTTGTCGCGTAATTTTACTCACATATCTTTTTTTTGTTCAATTTGATGTCCGTTCCCACTAAAAACCACGTAACCATGTACAGAGGTCTTTTCTGTTAAAAATTGAAATTCTCGACTCTTGGTAGTTTTTAAGACATATGGTTGTGCAAGTTTCTACGTTGCCGCTTCCAATGATAATTTTAATTATCATTACTTAATTATAATTATCATAATTTTAACGCTAGTGACTTATTCTGTAAACAATGTACAGTCTTATATATTTTAAATAATAATTTTTGTCTACATTTTACTACCAGTAAATTTTACTGAAATTCTAGCTTAAAGAAAAAGAAAGTTTTTTCAAAAACCGATGTGCGGGCTATTGCAATCCCCCTCTCCCTCGTAACTGGTGCCCCTGATTTTTTAACATCGATTATGTTTTTGACGAAACAAACGCTAAACAATTGCAGTTGTGCTTCCTTTTACTAGACAATTTTTTTAGCTCAGAGAAAATTACGCAAACCTAATTCGAAGGCTCCCTGAATGAAATTTTTAGGTTATGGCCTATGCTATGGTCTAACTAACATAGGCCTAACTTATATGTTAGGCGACACACTTCCATTACAGTTTAGTTTATCACAAATATTTTGAATTCTGTGATCAGTCGTAAAACGAAACTGTGGATTTCCAATGCATTAGTCGGTTCTGTGATGCTTTACGGAGCTGAGACATGGCAAGCATCATCTGCAACTGTCAAGGTCATTGACGTGTTTCAGTTAAATAGCCTGAGGAGGATTGAAGGTTGGCAGTGGCCGGTGACATGCGCGCCCAGCTCGCGGGCGTACGCATCCGCGTCCGCGAGGTTCATCACGAAGCGCGAATTGCGGCGGAACCGCTCATCGCCCGCATCCATGACCGCCGCCAGCGTCGCCACCCAGGTGTCGGTCGCTGCGTCGATCTCGACGGACTTGACGGATTTCGCGTCGGCCGCGTCGCGGCTTTCCTCGGCCAGCTTCACCCAGCCCTTGTTGAGGGTCAGGAACCCGGCGGAGTTGTCGTCCGCCGTGCCGTTGAACGCCAGGTCCAGCATGTCCTCGCCCATGGAGGTCGCGAGATTGGACTGGATCAGGGTCAGGAGCTGCGGGTTCGTCGCGTTCTCGCGGATGAAGTCGAGCGTCACATCGGCGAAGAGTTGCACGCTCAGCGCGCTCAGCTCGACGCCATCGCCCAGGATGTCCGTCAGATCGCCAACGCCCGGCTCATTGCCCTGCGCGATGCGCTTGAGCTGGCGGCTTGCCACGTCCATCGCGTTGACGTGGCGGGTCAGGCGGCGCATCCGCACGGTGTTGATCTTCGACAGGAACGTGCTCGCAACCACGAGCTGGATCATCGCGTTCGACTGTTCGGGGGTCAGCTCGCCCGTGATGTTGAGGGCTTCGGGACCGATCCGGCCCTTGATGACCTGTTGCAGGAGTTTGAGCAGCTCTTCCATCAGAGAAAGGCCTCCGTCTTGCTGGACGACCCTTCGTCCGTTTCGGTGTCGCCCTTGGCGGTGGCCTTGGCGATGGCGATGGCGAGCGGGCCTTCCAGGCGCTTCATCACGGCGTCGGCGGCCTTCTCGACCACGCCGTCATCCTCCGCGTCATCGGCCTTCGCATCGCCCTTGGTGTCGCCATCCTTGGACTTGTCGGCGTCGGACTTGCCGTCGCCCGCCGTGTCGTCGCCGGTCGCGGTTTCATCGTCGGCCTTGTCGCCGGTCGCGCCCTCCGACTTGAGAGCCGCTTTCAGCTCTTCGCGGATGATCTTGCGAACATCTGCCTCTTTCACTTCGCTCTCCTCGGTCTCTGGGTTCGGCGCGAGCGCCTTCACAGCAATTTTTTCGAATACCACATAACACTGTGATTACATTCCTGGCCAAAATCAGTTGAAGATCTTTGAGCAAAATTCTTAATTCTCAAAGCTTATCTATTCTCTGCATACTAATCAAATAATGCCAAAAAAATTTTTTTTCCAAATGCTCAAACAGCTAATAAGTTTTGCCAAGAAGGAATAACAAATAAAGCTGATTATATTCCTAGCCAATAATCAGTTGAAGGTCTTAATAGCAAAATTCTCACTTCTCAAATCTGATTTATGCTCTACATACTAATCAAATTAGTACAGTGAATAAAAAGAAAATGGATAGCAATTTTTTGACAGTGGATATTCAAAAACCTTTTTTTCAAGCATTAATTTATAAGAAGGGAAGGGGGGCTGAAAATATGCTCTTTTTTGTTATTACTGTCATTAATAAGCTCTAGCTTATTAAAGGGATATTCTTTACGCTTCCAAGATGCGACAAAAACAACTTTGATATCCAAACCTGCAGTTCCTGAATATTTCTGTAAGAAAGAAACGATGACATAACCCATTTATGAATGAAGAGAAACGTCCAAGTATCTTAAGAGATATCTCTAAATATATAGGCTGTGATTGTTGTTAAAAGGGTGACATATGCCATTTTGGTCGAAAATGAGTTATGTATGTATCGTGGGTAAGCTCAGCACGAGGAATCGAATGGCGCAGTCAGAATTGTCTTATCTCGTACCGTTACAAAGATAAAGAAGAGACATGCGCCACGTGGATCGCAGGGCCAAAAGGAGACACGTGTATAGTAAATATATCCTTTTTGACCCTGTTTTACTTTTAAACCTCGATATTTCACATGTGTCTCCTTTTTAGCTTAAGAATCAACCGAATTTCAGCAAAAGACCACAGCCGACAAACTTTTTTTTCGTTTTTCGGCTCTCCCGAAAAGTTCCAAAAATGGCGTATGTCGCCCTTTTAGTTATTAAAAAAAAAAAACAAGTTTTTAAATGAAAGTAAGGAACGAAATTAAAACTTAAAACGAACAGAAATTACTCCGTATATGAAAGGGGCTTTTCACTTGTCCCTGTATACTTGATTAGTTAATCAATTAGTTTGCTAGATTAATCTATATTTACGTATAATGTTTTTTTTTGAATTATGACAAAAAAATCAGCTGAAAATATATCTCGTTTTCAGTAAAGTGTAAATTTCACCATCCATTAGGGGGTTTTACTGGGTCGCAGCCCCACACTAATATGTGGTAACGTCTTTTAGTTTTAAGTTTGACTCGGGAATCCACGACTTCTCAAACTCCGGAGCCTTCTAGTACCGATCGTATCGTGTGAGTCAGTCACTAGTCTAAGATTTCTTGGGAGAAGTTTCCTTGACTCTTGCTAAATGCTAACAAAATTTTAAGAGTAGGGAGTCCGTCCCTTTTAAATAAGATACTTGTCATATGTATTTCAAACAGATAATCCAAATTAAGTGTCAACATATACAGACAGGCATAAATAATAGTTCCAATTATAGCAACTGCAATATTAACTAAGGCAAAGAAAGTCACTATTTTTAACTTCCCCCAAAGTGGTTCAATAAGTTTATCACAGAAATGAACGATAAAGAAATGTGCAACAACTTCATAAAGATGAAATTCAATCATCCAATGTGTGAATACAGTCCATATGCGAAAATAAGGCGAAAACAAATAGGCAGGACTGAAAGTTAATGATTTCACAGCTGCGTCAGAAAATGATAACAAGTATCCAAAAATTATTGCACAGTATATCACTTTTCCAGTCAGATTAGTAGATCTAAGTACAGAGCTTGCTTCATGTTTGAGCAAACAAACATTTCGAATGGCCTTTCTTAAAGGCATTGTCATATTTGGAATATCTGAAAAAAAAATAATTGAGTAAGTACAACCGCACAAAGGTGTGAGAAGGGAAGGGATATCCCCCTCAAAAATATGTCCAAGTCTCCCAGTCCCCATCATGCTAATAGGGTCTGAATCTAGTGTTATGGCCCCAGGCTACACACAAAATTTCGTGAATTTTCTTCATTTTTTTGGTCTTTTTTATCATTAACAATTGGCTTACAATACAAAAATAAATTTATTTAAAAAAGGTAAATAGCTTTTTAAGAATCAGGCAAATTTTCTCAGGCTCGTAGCCTTTAATGGGTAAAACTAAACTTTATGAAACTTATATATTTGAAATCACACAATTCGTCGATTCTTTTTATATATCTACTGGTATTGAAATTCTGTATTTTACAGTTTCAATTACGATTGAGCCGGGTCGGTATTTACCTAAAGTTCGTGACCACGAACTGTTTGATATCCAGTAATAATTTTTTTCAGGGGTATAGGTGAATACATTTATCATTCACAAATGAGCTTGGAATTTCAGTGGGTTTTTCTTTTTCACTGTGAAGTTTTAAGAAATCATTTATTCTTTCATGTACTAAGGGGACTGGGAGGATGAGTGGTCGAGAGGATCATTGTAAACATTCGATCAAAAGTATTCGACCGTGGATATTGCAATGGCACTGGTCATGCTTGTCAGCCATTCCACTTCACAAATAACATTGTTCCCTTTTTGGGATCATATGACACTTTATGGTGGTGTTATCAAGACAAGTTCATAAAAAAAAAACGTAGATATGGTGTTAAAAATGCCCTTGTGTTCTTGAACTCACGAAGTGAGCTCAATTTGTTCAATTGAAGACAAGATTTACAAGTAAATTCAGAAAAATAGCTATGAGGAAAAGAAAAGCACAAATACTCTCTCATCTTCTGCAGCACCAGACTTACCAGGCATCAGAACAAACTACAGCCCGCCAAGTGCCGAAGTAACAGATTTGCAAACGCCTTTGTGCCTTATTTTGCTAGTGGATTGAACAAGTGACATTTTTTAGTAGTTTCACTGTAATCGTATAAGCAGAATCATTTAGCGCTCCCTTTTTAGTACTATGATAGTTGTTTAAACAAAGAGATACTTATATGAACGAATACAAATGTGATAACTTTCACCTGGTTCAACGACCATCACAGTAAACACTCGAGGCTAGGCCCTCCACTGTTCAGAGTATAAGGAGGCTAGGCCATGAAAATAACACCAAATGAAAATGAAAATTGTCGAAAAGCCCTGAACTAGAGGTTTAAAACTTCTCATCTTCAACAACAGGTTTATTAATTTCAACTATTTATTCTACGGCCTTTGTGATTCAGGGGTCATTCTTAAGGAATTGGGACAAAATTTAAGCTATAGTATAAAGAGTGTGGTAACCCCCGCATGTAAGTCATAAAAACATACGACTATAGAAGTTCGTTACGTAAGTTGCGTATATTTTTTTCTAATGAAAACGTTCGTAAAAGATTAAAAGTTCTAGTTGCCTTTTTAAGTAATTAAAGATTGGAGGGCCACTAGGCCTCCTCCCCTACTCCTTTTTTCTCAAAATCTTCCGATGAAAACTATGAGGAAGCCATTTAGCCCCCAAAAATTAATATGCAAGTTTTGTTTTAATTATTTATGTGCGGAGAGCCAAAATCAAAACATGCATTAATTCAGAAATGTTCAGAAATTAAATAAAAAAAGTTTTTAACTGAAAGTAAGGAGCGAAATTAAAACTTAAAACGAACAGAAATTATTCCATATATGAAAGGGGTTGTCCCTTTCTCAACGCCTCGCTCTTTACGCTAAAGTTTTTTATTGTTTTAAAAAATAGAATTGTGAGAGAGTCAAACTTTAGCGTAAAGAGCGGGGCGTTCAGGAGGGGACAACCCCTTTCATATACAGAATAATTTCTGTTCATTTTAAGTTTTAATGTCTCGCCTTACTTACAGTGATAAAAGCTTGTTTTTTTATTTAATTTCACAATTGTTAAATTAAATAAAACGCTCTTCATTGTTTGGATTTGTGTTACTTTCCCTTTAGCTGCTATAATTTACACGTAAGGGGGAGTTTTCTAGGTAGGAATTATCCAGAGGAATTCTCCGTCAGGGGAATACATAAAACACTAATTTTATTTCTAAAATTTGTTTCACCGAGCTCAGTTCCTGGCACTTAACGTAATATAAAGCGTAATATATTACACAATTTACGCGGAATACCGCGCAAATACTGGTTGAGTAAAATAGGGAATTAACAAAACAGAAAAATAAATTATCAAGGAAAAAAACCGATAAGGGGAAGAAAAGGAGATAAAGTAACACACGCCGTGCCTAAGAATTTTCTATGTCTGATGACGCAAGAGTAAACATACCCTTTTTTCCTATAAAAACCTAATTTGTTAACAATGGGCAAACTATATGTCTTACAGTCTCTGTCGCAGGGGCTGGGGATTGTCAATCCTGGAGACATAGTTATTTCACCTTTGAATTTTTTGCATAAAATGGTTTTCTCAAAATTTGGATGTTATCTATTTAGGGAAAAAAAAGGCGCAGGGGCTGGTTTTACTCCCATCACTTTTGACTCAAAAAGAGGGCACTTGATCTTTCGATCTCCTATGAAACTAGGCTCGTCCAAAACTTCACCTTCCGTAAAAACCATATATCTTAACAATTGAAAACGTGCATAACATTAAGCACTGGCCCAGGGAGCTGGGGAGCTGTCAACAGCAGAGGGATATATATTTGACCTTTGAACTATTTTGAACAAAATGGCTATATCAAAATTTTGACCAAATGCGTTTGAAGAGAAAAGAGTGTTTGGGGGGGTTGCCGTTCGATCTTTTTGACTTTTAATAAGAGAATTAGAGCTACCGATTTCCAGTGGAATAAGCCTCATCCAAAGCTTATACGACCACCCCTATGGACAACTTAAAAGACTTAAATCCCTTTTCCCAGGGGCTGCAGGGGAAGGGGTATTGTAAACATCAAAAGCATAGATATTTGGCTTTTCGAATGTTTTGAACAAAATTAATATGTACAAATATCAATCGGAAGCATGTGGGGGAATAAGGAAGTGGGAGTGGGGCTGGTTGTCCATGAATTACTTTTGACTCTTCAGAAGGGCATTAGAACTTCAAAGTTCTAATGCAGAAGTTCATTAGAAGTTCTGAATAAAAATTCAGAAGTTCAAATCAAATGAGTTTGCTTATTATATTATGTTGAAGCCCTATGGCTCTTTACTACAGACAACATTATAGCTTTGCCTCTGATGCTAGATATATGCAGAGTTAAGCAGGATTACGTTCTATCCCCGTTTACATCGATCAGTTCGATGGAATTTGTCCGAGGGATCACGACGAAGGCTCTGGGAGAGAATAATCAATGAATCATTCAACTCATACTGAAATACGGAATCGATGTGCTTGGCCCCACCGACCACAAGATCTGCGAATCGATCTATTTCTTCGACCCCAACGGGCACAGGCTCGAGATTGCGTTTGACACGACGACGCCGGAACTTGGGCAGCGACTGCGCGACAAGGCGGAAGACACCCTGGAAATCTGGTCCAAGACCAAGCGGGCGCCGGATGTCGATATGGATTTGCATGCGGACGCACGCGGCTGAGCCGGGAAATGTCTGCCGTTCACGAAATCCAGCGGGAACCGGTTATCGTCGCCTTCGAGGAAAAGGCAGCCTTCACTGAAACCTACGGGTTCGCCGGCAGTCAGGGAAAGGTTTTCCTTGAGGGTCAACGCATTGTTCCGGAAGGGCATGACAGCGAAACGGTTTTGCTCTTCATGCATCCGGCATCGACGCTGAACCTCATGCCGTTGCCGTTGGCACTGGCGAAATCCGGACATCATATTCTGTGCTGCGCGTCGCGCTACGCCAAGAACGACACCGCGCTGATCATGGAAAAGGTCGCCGCTGATCTGGGCGCCTATGTGGCGCATGCCCGGGACGTTCTGGGATACAGAAACATCGTGCTGTGCGGATGGTCGGGCGGTGGCTCGCTGGCGGCATTCTACCAGAATCAGGCGGAAAACCCGACCATGACGGAGACACCCGCCGGCGATGCATACGATCTGACGCGGGCCGGTTTGCAGCCGGCCGATGCGCTGATGTTCATCGCGGCCCATACGGGCCGCGCCCGCATCCTGAGCGAATGGATCGACCCCTCGCTGCGCGACGAATTGAACCCGGATGACCGCGATCCGGCCCTCGATATCTACGGGAGCGATGTGAACCCGCCCTATGGAGAAGAGTATGTTGCCACGTTTCGCGCGGCTCAACTCGCGCGCGTCCGCTGCATCACCGATCGGGTGCTCGAGCTTCTGGAGACTTTGAAGAAACGCGGCGGTGACGAGCTGGAACGGCCCTTCATAGTCCATCGCACCATGGCCGATCCGCGCTTTCTGGACGACACGCTGGAACCGAACGACCGCCGGCCCGGCTGGTGTTATCATGTTCTACCCATCTCTCTTTAACTCTTTCCTTATCATTAATTGTAGCCCTGTTCCTATCTTTAACTGAGACAAGTCCAGATTGACTACTCCCTCTCAATTTATTGACACGCCAGTAAAATATTTCACTGTTATGTCGTCTAGCTACATCTTCCAGATCCTCGGTAATTTTATCAACGGCCTCAATCTTACACCTCCTTAGTTCATATTTTAATGTTTTCTCCACTTTCTTTATATTCCTCTTGTTTTCATATGATCTATCACTCAGATAATTCTTATGCAAGCCCCTTCTTCTCTCTATTAAACAAAGCTTCTTCACTAATATTCCTAGGTGTGCTCTTAACTTTCTTCCCTAAGACACAATCAGCAACATAAAATTTTTTTTTCCTGAAGTTCTTCAATCCATTTTCTAGATTATTAAAATACAATTTCCAGTTTTGTATACAACTGTTCTTGGAAAGTTTCTCTCAATTTTATCAATTACATCACTATTGCACGTTCAATTTTAATTCATCACACTCGTCTTCTGAAGATAGGCAAGCTCCTGGGGCTGGATGATCTGCAAACAGAGCATTTGCAGCACAGTACACATGTACTGTGTGCCACGTCATAAGAAGATTAAAAAGAGCCTGTATGTATGTGCTGTTGATAGATATATATATACACATAAGACTATTGATCCCATTTTACAATCCTAATCGTTAGCTGCTTTATTAAACTGTGGAACTAGCGGCTTTATTTGTGCATCCCTTTGGAAATAGTGACAAATTCCATATTCCAGATGAGTGCCGGTGAATCCCAGTCCTGTGAAGCGTGGGGTAAAGCAGGGCAGCGTCTTAAATCCGTTCATTTTCAACGAAGTACTTAGAACAGCGACGAGAAACATCCCACCTTATGTAATTCATAGCGATATTGATTTCATCACCTGTCGTATGCATAAGACAGACGACGTCTCACTAAGAACCGGTCGTCGATGGAAAGAGCTGTTGAGACTCTTCAGGCCAGTTTGTTTGAGATAGGCCTTGCTACTAAACTACCGAAGAGTCAGTTTATGATAGGCTTGTCAATTGCCAAGCGGCTGAAAAAACATACGGAATTAACCATTATTATCGTCTCTGCGCAAGGTGAAGACGTCGATAGCATTGTTGGTCTGGAAGTGGGAGCGGGCGATTATCTGGACAACCCGTTTAAACCCAGGGAGTTACTGGTGCGAGTACGGGGGGTGGTGCGTCGCTCGAGCGGTGTTGCGGTGGAGGCAGAGGACAGCCAGGACAGATTCGAATTCGGCGTGTTTGCCCTGGAAACTAATTCCCACCGGCTGACAAAAAATGGCGACACCGTACCGCTGACCTCAGGTGAGTTCGACCTGCTTGCCATTCTGGTTGCGCACCCGAACAAAGTTCTGGACAGAGATAGAATACTCGACCTGCTTACGGGTGCGGAGCGTTCGCCGTTTGATCGGTCGATAGATGTTCGCGTGACGCGGCTGCGTTCCAAGATTGAAGCTGATCCGGCCAATCCGGTTGGCTGCGGTCCTTACACCATCACCAACAACGAGCGCGGGACGCGGATCGATCTCAAGGCTTTCCCGGATTTCTACAAGGCCGGCTTGCCGAAGACGGAAAATCTGTCCTTCATTGCCTACAAGGATGAGAACCTGCGGGTCGCGGCTCTCGAGGCGGGCGACGTTGACATCATCGAATATGTCCCCTGGCAGGCGATGGATCAGGTGGAGAACAATCCGAAACTCGACCTCGACACCACCGACGGCCCGTTCATGTATCTGTTCTTCAACGTGTCGGATTGCCCGCTGTCCAACGCCAAGGTCCGCGATGCCATCGGCTACGCGATCAAGCGCGAAGACGTGATGGCGGCGGCTTTCTTCGGACGCGGTCGTGCGCTGAACGGCATGCCGGTTCCGGAAAGCTCCTACTATCACAATCCGGAATACGCCAACCACTGGTCCTACAATCCGGACCGGGCCAAGGAATTGCTGAGCGAAGCAGGCTTCGGCGACGGCTTCAGCTGTACCATGCTGTCGACCGCGCAATACGGCATGCACCAGGATACGGCCGCCGTTTGCCAGCAATATCTGCAGCAGGTCGGAATCGACGAATTAGAAGTGAGTTTATAATGTACTGATGAATTTAGTTATCTGACTTAGTAAGGATTTTGGCAAATCAACAAATGTTTGAAAATTGCTCAGCATTTCTGAAAACACCTGTCGATGTTTTGTCCAACTCGTAAAAAAGTAATACCATTTTACTTGTATTTTACTTTCAAATAATTGGGATGAGGGGTCCTTGAATCCCTGAGACCATCGCAGTGGCGGTTCTGGCCTCTCTTGCGTCCAGGGAAAAATCTTAATTAGATTTTATTAACAAAATTACTTTCAATTTATTAATCAATTATTTTAATTTAATTATCATTTAATTATTTTTCATTTAGTAACTGGGCCCTTTCCTTTATTAATAAAATTTCAAAAATTGCAAAACGAATTAGCATATAACCGCTAGATTATTTGTTCGAAATTTTGCGCCCCTAAATTTTCTGTACCTGGGTCAAGTCCTAAAACCTCCGTCCCTCCCCTAAAACCGTCTCCGGAGGGTTGGTATAAAAAAAAATATACAAACGTTAAGACCTAAAAGTGCTCCCCTTTGAATGAACAGATCCTTGTCAGAAAACATGTTTCGACTCATTCCCAAGATACGGTTACTGCTTCTATCCCCTTTCTAAAGAACTAATACAAACAAAGTCAGCTAAAGAAGTATTCCTGTGTTGTACTTATAAGTTAGTGTTGTTTAGAGTCTAAATCTGATGTGTATGTTTACTTGTGCGACTTCGAATGCATACTTCTCCGACTTAGGGTAAAAACAAAGAAAAAAGGGGAGGTTACTAATCTCTACTGGCTTGTTAATAAAGGGGAGGTTAATAACCCTGCCAATTGCAAAACCTGATTGGTTCTTTTGTGTCAAGTTCTAATCCAGTTAAAAAAAACAAAAAGTTTTCGAGTCACGATATTTTTTTTTACAAGTAAACTTTCTGTTTCGGTAAGATAAAAAAATGACAATATGTAGCATTTAGTTCAAGCGTATAAAGAACTTGCGCTTACAAATAATTTCGAATGATCTACTTTTTAAGGAAAACTTTTTGAATTTGTGAATTAATTATCCAGCAATTTCAATATGTGTATACTAGTTGTTTTTTTTTCAGGGGGGGGAGGAGGGTTGAAAAATTTGGTTAACGGGGTGCATATCTTTCGAGAGGGGTGGGGTGAAAAACTTTAACAACAGAAAAAATTTTTTGACAAGCATTAGACAGGGGTTCAAACCCTTTAAAACCCATGGATGCAGCCATGTTTGCCAGATTTTGAAAAAGTTAGAAAAAACCTGAGATAGTAAGTAATATTGATGGAAATCTCAGCATTGAAATGAGCGCTTCAAACAACCCTATTTTAGAGGGGTCGCACTTTTGTAAATCTTTTGTAAATATTTGGGATGGTACATTTTAGTGGAATATTGTGGATGATTTTAATTTTTAAACTACCCATAATGGGGGGGAGGGCATGATATTTCGGGATTGAACGAAATATTCCTATGAATTTTTCATCGCTTTTTAGGGATACTGATAAAAATAAAGCGAAAACAAATCAAAAGCGGCAAGCCTTTGATTCGAAGATAATGAATCTTTGGATATATAAAATCCAAATATCTGTTTAGAGGAGGAAATTCATGGAATGAAAAATAATTCGATCTCAAAACTATGGATTACTATTCCCTCCCCCTCCACCGGTCCTCACACATTAAGTATATTAGCTTTAGAAAACCTAGCTTGATGCTCAGAGTGTTTGTAATATTGATCTGTCAGGTTAATCAATTGAGGGGGGGTGGTGGTCAATCTAAACTTGTCCAAATTAAAGATAGGAATGGGGCAACAATTAATGATAAGAAAAGAGTTAAAGAGGGATAGGCAGAAGATATTGAGAATATGTTAAACTAAGATAGAGTTGCAGCAAAAGATGCAGAGGAATATTAAAAAAAAAACTTGTGATACCTTGGATGTGAAGGAGGATTTGTTTTATGAGGAAGAATTAACGACAGTACTAAAAGGATTATCCAAATATCAAACAGTTTGTGGTAACAAAAAAACTTTCGCTCATCACACACAAACATACCTTCGCAAGTTTGAAGAGCAGAATAAGTGACAAAACCGTCCAATTTCTCGTAGACAGAAGCACAGCAACTATTCGGGAAGGGACAAAATTTTTTAAACGATGTGAAATAATTTACCGAAAAATAAAGAGCACCCACTTTTTAGAGAGGGCACAGAACATGTCACGAAAGCCCCACCATCAAGCTAGTTTTTCTAAAGTATTTTTGATCTCATGAGTTGAGCCCGTTGGAACAGGGCTCAACTGAAAGGAGATCAAAGGTCCTAGTGCCCTTTTTAAAAGACCGTTGAAAAAGAATATAGGGCAAATAGTCTCCCTCCTACGTCCCTTTTTTTCCAAAAACCTATGATCCAAATTTTTAGATGGTCATTTTCTTCAACATAGTTGAAAAGGCTAGTAAGTATGCTTCTAGGGATGACATGACTTCCCAGATCTCCTGTGAAAAGGGCCCTAAGGCATGAAGTTGCCAATTGTTTGCATATATTATTTTTTATTGGGATGAATCAGACATTTATAGGGGGATTTCTAAGGGTTTGGAGAATTTTACACGGTGACTACTTTTCTTGGGGTGGACCGTTTTTGGGGGGTCAACTTACCAAGGGAAATTTTACACAGTAGGAATTGACTAGAATTCCTATGAAAAATTCTCTTTATTTGTCTTACTTTCTCTTGGGCGACTCATTTGGAGATGTTCCGGGGAAATTGTCCAAGCAATTTTCAGTGGGGTTGAATTATCTGAGTGTTTTTTTTCAACGAGGCGGGATTTAGCGGAAAAACTTCCTCGTAGGAAAGTTTCTTACAGGGGAATAGGGGGATTTACGAGAGTTTTTTTCTGCGGAGGTGGGATTTCCAACAGGATTTAAAATCGATTGGAAGTCAAATAAAAAATAAGTTTTTTTTCCAAATGAAAGTAGGCTAAGGAGAATTTTCTACGTGAAATTTTCCGCAGGAAATTTCTCGGGAAAATATTCAGTGGGGATGGAATTTTCCGGGGGAATTTCCATGGGGATATTTTAAATGGCTAGGTGAGGTGGATTTGGCGGCATTATTTGAAAAAAAAAATCAGAAATTAAATTAAAAATTTTTCAAATGAAAATAAGGACCAACATTCTGGATTTTCATCGTAAACAACAAAATGCAAGTAGGACAATAGGGAATTAATATTTGGGCCCGGGCCGTTCAAGGGCCGTCCTCAGCACAACACAAATGACAATATAAAGAAGAAAATTACATTAAAATACGAATATTGAGACTAAAAATATTTTTAAAAGACTTTAAAACAGCCCTAGTATCCTAATTTCAGCGAAGTTTAACCAGGACTGGTTGACTGGTTGTCCTAGTTGAACTTCGTTGAAATTATGATGCTAGGGCGTTTGAAAATGTCAAGGTATCTGTACTAAGTTAGGACATGCACATTTTCTAGAGGGACTTGAGTTCATTTCTCCTTTTCTCATACCTTTTCAAGAAATCTCGAAGATGAACTTTAAGTCTATGAGAGAAGTTTTGTGTGCCAAGGGGGTGTATTGCTTCAGAGGAATAAGCCGCTTCCTAGGTTATCTTTTGAACCATATGGCATTTGGTTGACAGTGGCAATTGCTCAGGAGACGTTTTTTAAGACGCTCCTCAATGCGGTTTAAAAACTAGAAAGCCTCAGAAGTTTCACAGTACGGAAGTCCTACAAGCGGCTTACAAGCGTTGAAGCCTGCTAGCTCAAGAACTACAATAACTATTAAATCATTATCTCATCAACTTTAGGTGGTTAAGTATAAGTTTCTGGAGCTCCAACCCCTCCATGATCTGCCAAAAACACTTTCCTTACACTTTTAGTGGATCAAACCAACCATGTTGAGGCTTGAGAAGGAGTTTAGGTATTATTCATATAACCTTTTACTTAATGGTGTCCACACTGTGAACTAGAGTATTTGGGGATGTGTTGGAAGGGCCACTGACGTACTTCGGATCCTTTGCCAAGTAGAATAACAGCCCTTCCCTGATTTTGATCTTAATATATGCAACATACCCAAATTTACGGTAACAGTTGGTGCTCGGAGGAGTGGGATGTTGAAACAACGAAATGGGCGAATCTCGTCGCCAATAATACAAATTAAAAGTTTTTGCGTGACTCAGCTACATAGATTGCAACTTGACTAATTTTCTGCTAAAGGTCCCATCCATTGGCTGCATGTCTCGCCAGACTTACGGCCAAGTAAACATTCCGAACACGTTGCTGATCGCTACAACTATCATCCATTAAGGTGATTAATAACTGCGGCAATTTCCACTGTGTCGCCAACTCCAGCTGCAGCGAATGTAACGAGAACCCCAATACCTGCTCCTGTACCTGCTGACTACGTACAGTCTTGTTTTTTGTCTGCACCGACTTAACATGAAGCATTGCTTTCGGCGCAAAACACCACATCAGGATCTCTGCAATATCATGCAATAATGCAGCTGTACGTACCTCTTCATAATGCAGATCATGTAAGCGTACTGCCCAGTCAAAGGCATAGTTCGATGCTTCTTTGGCACGATGTATGACTTTCAACAAATAAACCAATGCATCTCTATGCTGGCCTCCCAGCAAATCTTCAACTAGCGGTTCAGCCGGAACACTTTTTAATGCATTTTCCAAGCCAAGCATCATCAACAGCTGCTCTACTTCTACAACTTCATGATCCTGGGAACGATGTTTATGATATTGTTGATAGCGCATCAGCTTAACGGTCATCAGGGGATCATCTTTGATAATCTGGGCAATTTCCCGTGCACTTAGATTATCCGCCTTCACCATTAACGCGGATAGTTTACGAGCTGTTTTTTTTAAAACAGGTATATCAACACGGGTCAGATAATCTACGCACTCATTTAATTTTTTATCGTCCCGTTTTTCCATGATCACCCTCGATTCTGATTAACATCATGATTTATATCACAATCACACCTAATGAATCACAAAAAAACAAGGATTACTTGTGCTTATTTCAATTCGTACTACTCATCCACAATGCTTCCAAATTGTAATATTCACGCACCTCCGGCTGCATGATATGCACGACAACATCACCAAGATCCACCAACAACCACTCACCCGTTTGTTCTCCCTCCAGAGATAAGATACTACCACCAACACCCTTCACTTTTTCTTGAACATTATTGGCTAGCGCTCTTGTTTGACGGGAAGAATTCGCGCTCGCAATAACAATATATTCGAACATTGATGTTGTCGCCCAGCCCAAGAAGAACCCCAAAACTCCCCATACATAACCCGTAGTGGCCGGCTTGTGAAGCCGATACAGAGACTTGACATGTGAGAAATTCCCTAAACTATGTGTATTAAGTGACAAATAAGTTGTGAATAAGTGGTGAAATTATAAATGTAGTGCCATATGGAAGAACCTTTGTTTAGTTAGTTTAATGTAAATGGTCAAATTTTATGAAATTTGTACCAGTTATCTAGTTTGGAAAACAGGAAGGATGTAACATTTTAACTCACTGTTCTATTCTAGATGACCTGGATTTTTAGTGCTTATTCGAATAAAAGACCATAATTTTTACAGGAGCAGTACTCAAGTCACTCTCTCTTAATATCACAGAAATAACTAATATGGAGAGTGTTATGAAAAATGCGTTGACAAAATAGCTTACCCAAAAGTACCTTGTCCAATTTTTGCCATTCTTTCATATTTTGCTACATCTTCACAGAATGGGAAGTCCAAATCTTCTATAAACTTATAACTGTCCTTTCCTGGGAGAGGTTGACTCATATTTAAATAATGTATTCTTAAAGTCTGGAAGCCAAACAGATGTCACAAGACTTGTTCCTAGAAGAAAGAAATAAACTCGGAAAATTTTTCACTATAGAAGTCTATCTAACTAACCCAGAAAAGATACCTATAATCAATAAACCTTCTTAATATTCTTCTGCTCCTTGAACAAAAACCCATCAGTAAAGCAAATTGCAAATTGCTTTTGTATGGCAATTTTTTGCATTTTTTTTTATGTTATTCAGATCAAACTTGTCATGTTCAAGTACTTTATTGGTTTTTTGACCACCCAGTGCATTGACTGATATTCAATATCTCTCCTATAATGTCTGACTATATATCAACTGAATTGATTTGTTATATATAATTAAAACTGTCTTTGTTGCTGTTTTTTCTTCTTGTCTTTTTCTTTAGTATTATATATATGCATATATATTGTGGTGCAAGGCATTTCGCTTTATGCTAAAATGATAAATAATATTGATAAATAATGACAAATAATATTACAATAATAGCCAGCGCCATGAAATGGTGCGGATGCGCGGCCGAGCGCACCGCGTCCACCGCAATCTGCACATTGCCGCGGGTGCCGTTCTTGAACCCCACCGGGCAGCTGAGGCCCGACGCCATCTCGCGGTGGATCTGGCTTTCGGTGGTGCGGGCGCCGATGGCGGCCCAGGCCACCAGATCAGAGATGTACTGCGGCACCGCTGTATCCAGGAACTCAGTCCCGACCGGCAGGCCAAGCGCGTTGATGTCCAGGCACAGGCGGCGGGCCAGCCCCAGGCCCTCGTTAATGCGGAAGGAACCGTCGAGGCCGGGATCGTTGATCAGCCCTTTCCAGCCCGAGATGGTGCGGGGTTTCTCGAAGTAGACCCGCATCACGATTTCCAGCTCTCCGGCCAGCCGGCCGCGCAGGGGGGCCAGGCGGCGGGCGTAGTCCATCGCTGCCTTGGGGTCGTGAACGGAACAGGGGCCGACAACAGCAATCACACGGTCGTCGCGGCCATGCAGCACGTCCTGAATGGCAGTGCGGCTGGCCAGCACGGTCTCGGTGGCTGCTGACGTGCTGGGCAGCTGCGCGGCGAGGTCCTCGGGCGAGATCAGTTCCTGCATGCCGGTGATGCGGAGGTTTTCGGTCTGGGGTGTCATGTTTCAGCTTCCTTGGCGGGGGCCCTGGGCGCTGCGGCGGATACAAAAAAACCGCCTGCGGGCTGCGGGCGGTTGGTGGTATCCTGGTGCGTTCCGATGTCCTAACTCAGAATGCGCTGACCCCTCCGTCCGCCATGTGGCGCGGATAAAAGAAATACCAGAATGCGGCATAGGTACGGGTCATGGGCCGGACGCTAGCGGAGATTCGCCCCCCTGTCACCCCTGGAAATGGCAAATGGCCCTCCGCGCGGGAGGGCCAGTGCATGGCATTGCAGGCGGATCAGAAGTCCTGCCAGAGATCGCGGGCAGCGTTGCCCTCCCCCGCCGGGACCGCGGCCGGGGCCGGGCTGGCCTCGATGTCCCAGTCGTCCCCGCCATGGGCGGTTGGCGCCGGCGATGCCGGAGCCGCAGGCGCGGCTGGCTTGATCAGCCATACAACACTGCTGACTTCAAAGTGGTCGATCCCAAGAGCGATGCCAATATCGTGTACGTCAGCCGTGACGGCGTCAAGACTGACATGACCAACCGTCAGTATCTGAAAGCTCAGGTCAAACCTCTGATCGTCGCCGGCGCTCTCAGCCTGGCATTCGGGTTCTTTACCGCACGCGGCTGAGAATCGGCCAAATCTACCCGCACAAACCTACAGTGCAAAATCTGTCACATAACACGAAAGGTGGATTAACATGTCCGCACAAAAATTGAATGAAGTATCTGTCGATCTCAGCCTTAAGGATGCTATCGCCCAATACGGTGGTGAGAACGTCACTGTGACCCAGACATTCAAGCAGCGCACCCGCGGCGTCGTTAAAGGCTTCATCCTGCCGACGGCCGCCAGCGTTGTGGTTACCTATGGCGCAATTCATTTGGGACGCGCTCTGGCTCGCAAGATGTCCAGCTAGCCCACGTTGCCCTACCAACCTATCCACATCATCAAAATAGCGAGGTAAATCTCATGAACACGAGAGAACGTGGACCAGCACAGCATCTAAATGATTCGCTGGACCAGATCACGGGTGACAATGTCCATGACATCAACAGTCATGCGGCGCGTAAGAGCAAGACAGCTTCTTCCGAACAAAACGAGTCGCTGTCATTGACCGACCGGTTTCGGGCTTACATGGACGAACCACTCATATCGGACAGCATTGTCCGTATTGAAGTTGACACGTCCAAAGGGCTTGACGATCCAAACTACATCGTGGCGACTGATGTCGAACATGCGATCATTCGTCGCAAAGATATCATCAAGGATGCTGTAGTCGTTGGCCTGGTTGCCGGCATCGTGGGCGGCATGGCCGTCCGTATGCTTCGGTCCTAAAAGGAGGACTCATCTCATGAGTATCGAAGATTGTAAAGGCAAACGCCCGACTTCGCGCCGACAGGTGCGCAATGGCGATCATCTTGAACAACCAAAGGCCGAGGACATTTCAACCCGAATGTCTATCGCGCCCGACGATGGGGTTGAATGCTGTTTAGACACCTCTAGTTATTTTTTGAACCGAACAAGACATACAAAGACGGATTAAACCAGCCGATCGAGTGCATTTCATCCAATTGAATGGACTTAAAATGCCACTCAGACTTAAAGTGTAACATAACCCCTTTTGAATTGCTATAGTGGCTTATTGTCATCTAGTGCAGCATCGCCAGAGGACCAATTTTAGCTCGTAGATTAGTTCAGACATCTTGAGGAAAGATTGCTTGCAGTTGCATTAGCATATCTCGACAGTTGATGTCAAGGATGATACTCGAATGGGACTTCAGGTTGTGATTATACATTCTTAAATATCATCTATTTTTTCCTCCCATCTCTGTCTTCATTAACATATGGTAGTGAAGCGAGTTTATTTTCTGATTTTGAAAGATTCACTTTCTCTACTTCTGCTGCCAGTTGCGAAAACCTCTGGGGCTCCCTGGTATAATTTGTTTGGCTATTTCCCTGGTGGATAAACGAAATTGGCCTTACTTTGCCTCCCGAATTGGTTTTTGCCTTCTGAAGGTAGTTTACTGGCTGGGCAGGTATATGGTAGAGAATTGGGTTTGAGCTTGAATTGAAAGTTACTTTCTCCCCTTATGTTCCCAGTCTGATGTAATACTCCTGAGAGAGACCCATTGCAAAATTTTTGGGGGACTTTCCCTAGAGATTATAATCATCATTTTTCCATCTAGAGGAGCTTTACAATCAGGTATGCTGGCATTGTAACTTAATATCCTCGGTATTTAGTGATTTATGTATAGTACCAACATTTTCCAGGTAAATGTGGGTTGAAAACATTGAGACAAAAGGTTTTCGGGCGTCACATCTGCGGCTGAAAGATTAGAGGTGTCAAGTCGGTAGTTTAACAATAAAACATTGGTTGGGATATCTATCTTGTATGCCTCGTTTATTGACATTTCTAGATAAGTTAATGAAAAGGGCGAGGCTAGAGAAATTTTTTTTGAGTTTGCAAGACAACTGCTCCCGCTGTGTTTCATATTTCGTCATCTGTTTTTTTTCTATCTGGGAGATAGTCTTCATAATCTTCTAACAACCAAGCTAGACGCGGTTCAAAGAAGATAGCATTTTCCCCAACTTTATGAAATAGATTTTGATATCTCTAAAACCCTATATAATGAGGATTGAGCAAATGTATGAGGCTCAAACAGGGGTATAATTTGCAATGGGACAGGGGAGCAATCCCTGCCCAATGCCTGATTTTATGGTACTATATAGTACCTTTATGGTACCAAATGGCTCATTTTTCCATTTTTACAGTCATTTTCCTTTAATTTGGAAATATTGGCTCCAACTTTGCCCCTCCCCATGATTTGGACAAAAAAAACCACTGGGCTCAAAACACTATCCTTGGGGATCACTTGAGTAGGACATCAATTTCTAAAGTTTCACTCTTACAACACAACAGATTGGAAAAAGCCATCAAAGGTCAGACCCTAAGGAGGGGGTATGATGGATGTAAGCACTTCAAATAGCTTCCCAAGGGTCATTTAGGCTCTCAATCTGGGTAAGGTTTAAATTAATAGACTATTGAGGTAGCTAAGAAATAAACTTACCTCTGTTATCAGAATTGCATCCTGAATCCAAATTTAAAAAGCATTTGCATCAGAAATGAACTTTACTGCATCCCTACATATACCAATTCAGGGTAGGCTATATATTTGCATTTTAGGGAGGTAGGGGTAAATATCAGACTCAGTCTACCTCTACAGTCAGCATTGCATCCTAGATCTGAATTTAATATTCATTTGCATCAGAAATGAACTTTACCCCCCCCCCCCAATGTGCAAATGTATAGCCTAACTTGAATTGGTATATAGGGGGTGAGGAGTAAAATTCTCCAATGCAAATGCATACTAAATTTTGATCCAAGATGCAATTCTGACTAGAGGTAACTTTACTTCTTAGCTATGCCTACCTGAACAGTCTATTGATGTAACCCTTATTCCTCAATTTGTTCCTGAGATGTTTGCTCATAATCTTTAACTGCTTTTCAAGACAGACAAAAACCCTCATCTAGAATTACACCTTTATTCCAAAGAGAAATCTTGCTGCATATTTACCCTTTTCAGCTTAATGGCATCCAAGCCCGGTTAATATAAAAAAATTTGCTGCCGTCAGAAGAAAGCCAAAAAATGTCAATGTATTTGGAGCTATCCATGTTGGACATATCTAAAATAAATGCACAGTTTAATCATGGTTGATTGTATTCACATCTGATAAATAGAATCAGCTAGTTCCAGAACTAGAGGGGGGATTCCAAGATCCAAATTAGGATAGTCCTGTGGTTTTTCATAAACATGCATTCCATTACTGAAAATGATAGGGTGCATCTGTCTCAAGAACAAAAAAAAAATCAGTATTGGCGAGTCTCTCCTACCTTCCAAGAAGTAGCTATTCCTCTCCAGATACAACCGGTGGACAAAACTACTAGAAAATATTTCTTGATTTAGGAATAACTTTCGAAAAACTTGTCAAGACGCATCCTTTCATTCTGTGTGCAATAAAATAGAAAAAAAAATCAAGTTAAACGTGACGTTTATGTAAAAAAGGGCGATTACTTTTCTGAAGCACATTAATCTACATATATTACATTACTCCAATATATACTTGCTTATGATGTAATTTAAAAAACAATTTTTGTTTGTGGGCAATTTTTTTAAGCTGGAAAGGTTTTGTGACAAGAAAAAACGCACATATAAGTGTTTTGGGCATAAGAGATAATAGCAGTGTCATTGCTGCTAAAATCAATTGTGTATAGAATTCAGAGACAATACTTCTTACATAAAAACAATTATAATAAGACAAAAGATTTTACAATTGTTCACTTCTAACAACTTAAAGGAAATTTTGTTATATTTAATCTGAACGGAAGATTGACCTGCAACAATTAGACCAATTATTGAAATAACAAGGTGAAATGATACTTACAAAGCAAAAGCTAACCATTGGAGATAAATCTAAAACACTACTACAACTAATAATAAGTCACAGCAGCACCAAGCTGCCCAAGGCCAACACAGCTAGGCAGGCGACTCCTCCATCCCAATCTGTTCAAAGCCTCCCTTTTTACACCCTCAATGGAAGTCCCCATTTCCCTTGAATCTGTCCTTGCGACATCCTCCCACCACAACCAGGGACGACCTGAACAAAATCGTAGTTTTTTTTACTATATTTTCCACAAAATATGGTGCTTATAAATGGGAAAGACTTTGCAACAAGCAAGATTTAACAACAGCAGGTAGAGATTCCACACATCGCTTAATTTACAAAGAGGTGGCTTTATTATAGCTGAAAGGTTTGAATTGAGCATCCGGTAAATCATAGCACACTTTTCTGTGTTCCCCTTTCCGTCCCCCTAAGGGTTGGGGGTATTTGGATCTTTGGTTTCTCGGATTTTACAAAGTTGAAATATTTCATTTCAGGTTCAGGTAGTTGACATTCCCTCTGGATTTGTGGTCCGCAACTCCCACCTGGAAAAGTCTGTCCATCCAAATAGCTACTTAAAGTTTCCCGTCTATTTCAAGCCACCAACTCAAGGACGCTATTTTGGCGACCTTGAACTTAATGCGAAAGTTACAGATGAAACAATAACTTTGAAAGTACAGCTCTTAGGCATTGCTGGATAAAAAATAGTGAAATAAGATGTTTTTCTAAGAGAATCTGACTAATGTTGTGAAAGAACTTTGCCATATTACGTTTATCAGGATGATGTAGCGAAAGAGAAGTGTTGGTGTTACCTTCTTGCAAATCAGTTAAGTTAGCCTTTTTGAGTGTTGTTTTAAGTATAAATCTGGAGATTGGCGTGTTGTAGTGCGTCGTTTCAAGATCCATGAAGGGAATGATGTTTTCTGTGACATTTTTCAGGAGAGAAAGCTATCTTTTAGCCCAAACTTTTCGCACGTCGAGTTGTCATTATTTTTTCAGGTGAATTTGTATCTTTTTTTCGGAAATTGAACCATGATTATTAATAAAGTGCCTTACTGAAAATAAACCGTGGTTTTAGTGAATCTTGTTAAAATAAAAGTTAAAAAAGTACATAGAATTTTGTAAAATGGGAAAAGTGAATTACGTAATAATGGTTGGACCAGAATCAGTTGGCTTTCATTTCGAAGTTTGTCATTCCAAGTGTTAGAATTTCTCAGGGTTGTGTAGCAACATAAAAAATTCATTTTGAACCTTGCAGAATGCTTCCTCTTCTTCTTGAGTAAAAATGTTATATTAAGCAAAAGTCTCTTTTAAAAAATGTCCGTTTTGCAGTGAGTTGGGGTGGTAGTGGTCACCTTTCGGCCTTTCTTCCTTTGAAGGTGTTCTTATTGGGTTTTGGAGGAGGAGAAAGGGGATTCGGTTATTGGCCGCTTATTAGTCAAAACTTGCCCACATAAGCTGATGCTTGCGCCTATCGTGTCGGACGATTAAATATTCCTTCAAAAAAATTTAATCCCAAGGTATTTGTCATTTGAATGGCGCACTGGATTTGGAATTCTCTGTCCGAAGGGTGAAGGCTCGATTCCTGGTGTCGCCAATTATTTGGTTTGAGACGGTGGTCAGTAGTATGACTCTGTAAACTCAGGCAGAGACGACCCAGCTCTATATAGATACCTGGAGAAATTCTGGGGAAGGTAAACAGGAAGGCTGTTCTTTTGACAACAAATTCGAAGATTTTCCTAAAGTTTAATTTGAAAAAATTCCCCCTTTGCATTTGGGGAATGCGTAATTAGTACACCAGTCTGAGATTCATTAGAATCTAACTCCCAAAATTGAGTAAGCTAGAGTTAGTAATTTGTAGCTAAGCAAAATCCCATATTTAGAACATCTTTTTGAGCTTCTATTTTAGATAGATTTACCTTTTTGAGTAATTAAATAACCAAAATTTTAAAGTTGGAAATTCGTTGGAATTTGTAGCTCCTCTGAGTATACTGTGGATTTCCAGGCTGGTAGATGTCTCTTAAATCTGCGTTGGCTGAGTCTGTTCTGGTGAGTAAATATTTTTATGAGTCGCCGCTGGAAGTTACTGTACTGCCTAAGCGCTTGAAGTCTGTCACTTGTTCGATGTCCTCATCTCCTAGTTTGATTCCCGTGGGTGAGCTGCTAATTGATGTAGCTTTAGTCTCTGTAGCTTTGATATATAATCCGAACTTTTCAGCTTCACTCGTGATTTTGTTCAAGAATTACTGAAGATTTGGCTTATCGGCTTCTTTGAGCCCGACATCATGGGCAAAACTGACATCCTAGAGAAGGTTTCTTGCAATTCAGATTACCTTGTATAATTTTACAAACTTCTAGTAATAGCAGATCCATATGTTTTTCCACCCCACCTGTCATCTTCAATTCAGGTGTGTCGTAGTAAACCACTAACCTTATCAGTCGAGTCTAATCTAATCTAGAAAAACCAACCACCTCTTAATGTGTCTCAACAGACATCGTGTGATACTGTGACGTTTTAGGTGTCAATTTGGTTGTTTTCCAAAATTGGCCTATTTTTCTTATAATTTTACCTACTTTTTCTTGCTGATACATCATTAACTTCCTGTCGATGCTTTTACATAAATTTGGCTCCCAAGGCGAAGCAAAAATAAGAAAACTGTAGGGATCGAGGCTAAATCCCTGCAGCTCTTCAATAACTTCAGCCTACAGCCTTCAGTAACCTCCTACAGTAGCTTCATCTCTCTAATGAAACAATTTACTTTTCTAAATATTTTTAGTTTTCAAAGACTATAAAACAATCAGCCCCATCTGACAGTTTCTCTCAACCGACGACATAGATGGGGATATATTTATTTGAAAGCTTGGTACGCGAAAAACACAATAATACTGCTGCTGCTACTACTGCTAACAACTCAATGCAGCATAAAGCCGCATGAGACCAGCACAGCTACCCAGGTCGCTCCTTCGTCTCAATCTATGCAAAGCCTTCCTCTTTACACTCTCCCAAGAAACTGTAATTCCTAAACCTTGCTTATGACTTTTTCTTACGTCATTTAGGAACGGCCTGCTTTTCTTTTCGCCCTAGATGCCTGGCCGACACGGAAGATCTTCGGAAATCTTTTTTTCTTCATTTGCAGAACGTTCCCTAGCCATCTCAGCCTTTCTCTCGTTATAGCCCTAGAAAGCAGGGTAGAACCTCATTTTTCTTACAGAATACTGTTTAAAATGTTGTCAGTCAGACGGGAATTCCAAAAAAAAAATTTTGACAATTTACCTGGAAAAGATCCAACAAATCTTTTTCCGGCTTTTGGAATGCCCACGTTTCTGAACCCTACTTGACAACTGTCATCTCTGTAGCTTCCTATGATCTAATTTTGTTTTGAAGACTTTTGAACAGAATGGGATGGAGAAGGAGCATGCGTGTCTGTGTTGGCCACACTCAGCTTAGTGCTGCAATGAGTAGTTAATAGTAATAGTAGCTTAAACTGAATTGTAGTAAAGGTAAGGAAAAATTTTCCTAGGATTGCCTGGAAAAATAAAATAAAATAGAGACTAAATTATAATCAAAGAATACCTTTTACTCTGGTATTCTGGGTAAAAAAAAAATGCCTTCGTCATATTTTCTTGCTTGTGTCTAAATTAAGCGAGATTAAAAATATGAAAAATAAACAAATAAAGGAATTGATGTTATAAAAAATTCACAGTCTTTGTTCCGATGTTCATGCTATAAAAGCGGGAAATCTATCGGAAGACATAGCATAAAAAGCAGTCAAATTCTTTTCAGTACAAGTTATTCTTAATACTAAAGAAGTGCTGCGGCCGTTGGCCCCATTGAATTTTGTCTAAGATCCTTGCTGACGTCCAATCCAAGAATAATTCAGCGTTCCTTTGTACAGTTGATATTATGAAGGCTTTTGACCCTGTGAATAATCATCAAGAAATTGCTTCTTTGATTAGAGCGGGAGTTAATAAAAGTATATGTTCGACACTACTTCATCGGTACTGTAATTAAATTGTTTTTGCTAAATGGGATTCTAAGCTGCGTGTTCCGATTAAAAAAAAAGTGGAGTCCGCCAAGGGAGCATACAATCGCCCAGCATATTTAAGTCTGCTATTGCTGATGTTCTGGATGGCCTTTTGCCCACTTCGTTTCTTAACAGTGTATATATAACGTATTTTGCATACGCTGACGGTGTATTGCTGATTAGTAAAACGCATGAAGCTCTTCAATCGAATCTTGATAGGCTCTTGCATGGTTTTTATGGAGGGACAGTCAATTCAGAAAAATTAAAAAAATGAGGCATTTTTAACTTACGAAGGGTAATCAGATCTTAATGAAATTTGATATTTAGAAGGATATCGTGTCTCATAGCTCTTATTTTAAAATCCAACCGGGTCCCGTGAAATTTGGGGGCGTTGGATGGGGAAACCTAAAATCTTAGATTACTTAGTTTTTCCAGGAGTAATGTATGCCAGATGATCCACTTAAACCTGAAACGCGTGCATTGCGAACGGGGATACATGGTAGCCAATTCAATGAACATTCAGAAGGCATTTATTCAACCTCCAGCTTTGTTTTTGATAATGCAGCGCAGGCGGCTGCACGGTTTTCCGGAGAAGAAGCTGGGAATATTTATTCACGTTTCACTAATCCGACAGTAACTTCCTATGAAGAACGGCTTGCCGCCATGGAGGGTGCAGAAATTTGTATCGCTACATCGAGTGGCATGTCTGCGATTATGGCTTGTGTCATGGGATTGTTATCAGCAGGTGATCATATGGTCGTATCGCAAAGCATATTCGGTGCCACCGTTAATTTATTTAACAATATCCTGAAAAAATTTAACGTTCAAACAACTTTTGTGTCCGCGACCGACACTAATGCCTGGAGAAGCGCCGTCAAGCCCAATACCAAACTATTTTTTCTTGAAACGCCATCTAATCCGTTAACGGAAATTTCGGATACTGTTAAATTGGCAGGGATTGCCAGACAATCAGGAGCATGGCTTGTGGTTGATAATTGCTTTTGTACACCTATTCTACAAAAACCACTCGAACTCGGCGCAGATATCGTTATTCATTCCGCGACCAAATATTTAGATGGCCAGGGTAGGGTATTGGGCGGTGCCGTTTTAGGAAGCCGTGAACTTATGATGGACGGTGGAGTTTACGGATTTTTACGAACAGCAGGTCCAACACTAAGTGCATTTAACGCCTGGGT
>JAAAKM020073195.1:139733464-139783507 GCA_010016025.2 Alatinidae sp. Z8VKAUB7J3
TAAAAGGATTGGAAACGCTTAAAATCCGCATGGACGCACATTCAAAAAATGCCTTGCAAATAGCGCAATGGTTGGAATCACACCCTAATGTAGAGCAGATTTTTTATCCAGGTTTGTCGACGCATCGGCAGCATGAATTGGCTATGCAGCAGCAAAGTACAGGTGGAGGGATTGTCTCGTTTGAAGTCAAAGGTGGTAAAGAAGCTGCTTGGCGTGTTATTGATAATACACAGCTGGTTTCGATAACAGCAAACTTGGGGGACGCTAAGGTTGCTTGCTAAAGCTTAGTGACTTCAAACATTCTGATGGCGCTGTTCTTTTTGATTTTGTTTGTTCTCTAACTGAAGCTTCTGCTTTCATTTTTTACTGAAGCTTGTGCTTTATTTTCGGTTTGAATCGCTGTAATTTTTGCTTTTGCTTGTCTTCTAACTCCGTATTTTTTGTGCTTTTACTTCCATTTTTGATTCTTTTTAATTCTCGTGTTTGCTTTTGCTCTAATCGAAGATTTTTTGTTGTGCTTTATTTTGTTTTTGATTCGTAAGGTGTTTCGATGTCTTCTAACTACATATTTGTTTTCGTTTTATTTTCGTTTTTGATTTGTTATTCTTGCTATTGCTTGTCTTCTAACAGCAGTTTCTCTGTTTTTCAGTTGTGTTCATTGCAACTTCAGAAATTTTTTCAATACTCTTTTTTTTGCTGTTCAGATTAGTTCTGTTAAGTCTGATGGTCCAGGTTGTTGAATATCTTCTAATCACATATTTCTTTGCGCTTCATTATTTTTTTCACTGCCTTAGACATTTTTATAAGTCCTTTGCTTTAGCTGTTCGGGTTTGTCTTGTCGCGTTTGAAAGTCCAGGCTGCTCATTTTCATTAATTTTGAATTAGTGTTTTTTCGGGTCGTCCTCATAGTGTTGTTTTACGTGAAAAGTGTGTTCCCAAAAATAAGGCTCTAAACGAGCCTATGACTTGTGTAGACGAAAATGAAGCACAATGAAATATATGGGCAGAAGACATTTGACAACGAGAGTCACAACACATCAAAAAAGAAAATATAGCACAGTTAGAAGGCAAACAAAATCGAGAAGAACAGTGCCGTCGCAATGTTTGACGACAACAAGCTATTTCACACAACCCATTGCTAGCCTGCAAATATGTTGTAAACTAAGAAAGTCTTAATAAAAGTCATTGGGACTCCTCGACAGTGCATGTATTTGCCGAGGATCCCTCTATTTCACCGAAAGTTCCACATGTTTCGCGTTTGCTTCATTCAATGTAAAACGATGACCAAACCATCAATAGTCGTAAGGTTTTTAGCTTGAAAATACATCAAAAAGGAATGGAGGTAGATTAAAAAAAATGTTTTTCTTGCATTTTCATTCGAAAATTTAAAAATTATCCCCTTCTACCACGTGCTGAAAAGCCCAGTTTTGAGCCAGAGAGTTGCAGAAGATACCAGCAAAAAGTTCAATTGGTATCTCAGAGAGTAAAGGAGACTGGAAAGTTAAGGTTTGTAATCAACCCCTGTTGACTTAGTAAGAAGTCTAAGAATCTTCGAATCAACGAAACCTTTTACTCTGGAAGATGACGAATTGGCTGGAGATTGCTCCAACTTGCTGGCTAACTCCCTTCAAATAATAGATTAGAATCTATAGAAGCTCCAGAGGCCCTCATTTTGTTTCTTATTTAATGCCAGGTTTTTTCAAGAACAGCAATGTCCTTTCAAGAATTATTCAATAAGCAATGTCCACTTGAACGGAAAAAATCCTTGAGGCTAGCTGAACCATCCAAAGAGGCAAAGTTAGGGGGGAATAATATATGAGATAATCATCAAATTTGACTTGGCTCCTCGTAACCAAATGATTTGATAGGCTATAGCAGTAAGCTAGCAGGACTACCATGATTCTGGTCTTCTACCCGATGATTGATGGACCAATTTTGGGGTTTCACTGGACAGAGAATAAACCTATGTTCTGAAAGGCCCTCAATTCCGATTGATGAGCCAGATTTCAGGACATCTAATGAAAAAGGAACTTGATTTTGTCGAATGTTTGGTTAGCTTATGTTACAGTTTGAAGTTGAAAAGGTTCGGTTCGCCGTCTAGAAAAAAAAACAACATTGTTTAGAAAAGAGCAAAAGCTTGATATATAGGCTTATTGCTCTACAAAACAAAAG
The DNA here is from genome assembly GCA_010016025.2 of Alatinidae sp. Z8VKAUB7J3. Taxonomy (NCBI): domain Eukaryota; kingdom Metazoa; phylum Cnidaria; class Cubozoa; order Carybdeida; family Alatinidae; species Alatinidae sp. Z8VKAUB7J3. The sequence continues at coordinate 139,735,637 of JAAAKM020073195.1, forward strand.
GCTCGAGTTGTTCAAGATAAAATTTGGCAGAAATAGATCCTTTTTAAGAGACTAGTAATAAAGAAAAGGTTAGTAAATAAAGGTTTTCTGGCACGGAAGATTCATCAGGAGTTACTTTAAATTTAGAAACAGTCCCTTGAGCCAAATTGCCAAACTAAGTTAAAAACTTGGATTATGAGAATTATATAGTTAGAATAGCTAGAAATATCGAGCACAAGGTTCGCCCCTTCGCCGAGCTCCCGTTCTGGTTGCCGACCGGGGCCGCGCACTACTATCCCAACACGCGCGCGGTCGAGGCCGGCATGCGCTTCCGCCCGATCGCCGAGACGATCCGCGAGACGGCCGACTGGTTCTTCGAGACGCGCGACGACGCCTACAAGTGGCGCCACTACGGCATGCAACCCGAGCGCGAGCGCGAGCTGCTCGCGAAGCTGCGCGGCGGCGACTGAATCGGCAGCCCGGGGGCCGGGGGGGAGAGCTTCGGACGCTAGTCCGTGGCGACCAGTTTCTCGAACCCACCGCGCATCGCGTCGACCAGGACGTCGATCTCTGCCTCCCCCATCGCGGTCGACATCGTGGCAGAGCACGTGTTGATCATCATCAGACCGCGCTCGAACAAGTGGTCGAGCAGGACGCGCAAGCGTTCACTCTCGTGGGAACTCATGTACGCTTCGCGGTAGTTGCGGGGCGGTCGTGCCTTGAGATGCACACGCAGGATCGAGCCGCCGCCCGTCACGCACGCGGTCAGACCGGTCTCGGCGATCGCCTGCTCGATCCCGGAGCGCGCGCGCTCCCCGAGCGCGTTGAGACGCGCCACCGCTTCCGGGGTGTAGTGCTCCATCGCCACGAGTCCCGCGGTCATCGTGATCGGGTTCGCCGAGAACGTACCCGAGTGTGGAAACAACACCTTGTCGGCCAGCGGGTTCATCACGTCCATGATTTCCGCGCGACCGGTCAGCGCCCCGACCGGAAACCCGCCGCCGATCGCCTTGCCGAGCGCAGTCAGGTCGGGCTCGAAGTCGTACCACTGCTGGGCGCCGCCGTACTCGCAGCGGAACGTGATCACCTCGTCCAGCACCAGCAGGGAACCGTCGTCTTGCGTCCACTCGCGCAAGGCCTGGACGAAGCCCTCCTCGGCCGGGCGCAACCCCACGCGGTGCGGCAAGACGTCGAGCAGCACGCAGGCCAGCGCGCCCCGGTGCTCGTCGAGGATCGCGAGCGCGTGCTCGGGATCGTTGAACGGGATGACGATCACGTCGGCCAGGAAATAATGATTGTGCACAGATTACGATCAATATAATCACGGTTTCTCGGGTCTGAACCTTATCACTCCCTTACCCATAGCTATACAAGTGTAGACGCATCGTACCACTTTTAATCTGTGCTTGTTCGAACACTGACTAGGAAATGCCCTTACGTAATAATCAGATGGCTGTACTAAACCAAAAGACGGTAAGTATAGATTCCGTCCATTGTTTTGACCATGTACCTAAATTAAAGAATCAAAATGGTCCTCGTCTGAATAACAATTCGTCTGTATAGTTGAATCGCCCAATGCAATTCCCCTGTGACAAAGATGCCTTATCCTTTCCCAATATCATGAGTATAATAGTTTTGTAATATTTTCGACTCATCGAGCAGTACTGATCATTTGGGGATTATAACAGGAGGGGTTTATCTAGCTCCATGGGTCCTAAGTTTTCATCCGAAGCTCCCCATTCCCCCTCAAAAAACTTCGTAGAGATATATGTTTTAATTGGTACTATAAATTAATTAATCTATAGTACTTGGAATTTACATTAAAGGCAGATTCTTTTGATGTATACACTGCTGTGGACAGTCCATTTTTTCAGATTCTAATGAGAGGGTGGCTCTTCGCTTACCATATACCATCATAATCATAAACGGTTTGACCATTCTCAGCTTAAATTTGAGCAAAAAATTGCCAACTGTCTATTTCTTAAGACGTTTTCTTTTTGCTTTTTTTCCTCTTTTTTGCACAATCGGTTACAACCAAGGTTTTAGCCTAGATATTATTTCATGCAAGTACAATCTGTTCAAGATATTTCTGAAGTTGATACCATTTTTTTTCGCTTTTTCAATGCTTCCGACTTTTTCTTTTTACGAAAAAAAATAAGCGCTCCTGATGAACATTTCCTGTTCATTAGTTTTTAAGTTCTGTATTTATTGAACGACTTCGGTGTTAGAGTCTCAAATCTGCACCAATCATACCACAGCTGAGTTTTGACTATTCTCTCCTCAATTGCAAAGGTTATATTATCGAATTCCTTGCAGTGACAATGGTATAATTTCCTTATTTGGAAATAGGCTCAGTCTTCAAAACCTAATCTGGATTGGCAGGAAATAATAGCAGGTTTTATTGTTGTGCCATTTTATGGTCTGCAGCTCATACAACATCCGAAGAGTGGGAGGGCTCGAAACGCCCTCATTTTTGCCATTGTATTTGCTAAATCGGTTGATGAAATTCATTCAAGAAAGCTGATCAGCAGTTACAGTTATGCTAGGGTCTTCCATGTTCCTTTGAACTTCTATGAGGGAAAGGTTAAATTTTTGTTCTCTATGTTCATAAGAACATCCCAACAGAAGCTGAATAAATTTAGCAGAGATTAGCAGCAAGAACTGTTGCTGCATATTTAGAAGGTTTGAGTTTGATCTGATAAACATCGCTACCTATACTGTTCTGCAATTAGGGGTCACAATTGTAACAATACTTTACAAAGCCTTGTCACAAAAGATGTGTATCAGTTAACAAGTTATAATGATATTTGAATAATGAACAGAAATTGTTCTTAGATGCTCATAAACTAACTGAAGTGCAATAAGGCATTATAGCCATAATATAAATAATAGAAACAGTGGTATCTGTAATAGTTGTCATGGTTGTCGCCATAACGATAGAATTTGTAGTGGTAACTGCTACTATGGTGGTAGCAAGAGTAAAATTGGAGGTTGCAATAATGGTTGAGGTTACAACTGTCTTAATAGCCGTTTTAGTAGGTCAATGATCGTTGTATTGGGGTATTTTTTTGCCCTTGCGATTAGGAAAACTATAAATCCTTACGTTTGTTTCAGCTCAATCTATTCTACTAAATATATTAAGAAAGAAGTCAATTTTACGTGTTTTTTTGTGCATGTACGATTTGGCACTCTTGTCCATGGAGCTGCATCCATTATGATGGATGCAGATCACACTCAGGTATGTGAGACAGTAGTCACAGAAGAATCAGTCAGGATACGTGTAATTGTGATAGCAGTGGGCCAGTCATGTTTAAGAGTAGTCATAGCACAATTTGAAATGATAGGATTTTATAGATGGTAAAAGTGTAATTGGAATTGGTATTCGTTGAAATATCCTTTCAACTAATTTTCTCCAAATTCAGGAGTTTCCAATACACCCCCGCCCAGCACCAGAAAGCGCACGGTACAAGGAGGCGCAGGCTCCTTCTTGAAAATCCATCTCAAATTACCCTCAACTTATCCTGCCAATTCCTCCGGACTTCAATACCCGGAAACTCAATATGTTAACCAAACGGAAACCGTGCAACCGTCCGCCTGCTGCTCACCCGCTGCTCTGCAAGCCACTGAGTGGAAAGACGCGGTTCAGGATCGCTGCGCGGAAGCCGCAGCAAGAACTGCCTGCGCCCACCTGTCAGAAATGCTGCCGAAACAATCATGAATCGAGTCAGTGGCAATTGCGCTGCCCAGTGCCAGCCTGCCTGTCAGCGCGAGCCCTGCAACCGGTTCGCCGTCAGCTCCGGCCAGCGCTGCGTCCGGTGCACAGTTTGCACCCAAACCGCTGCCAAGGGGATTCAATGCCAAGTCTTGCCGCAGCCTTGCCACAAGCGGCTCCGTCACAGGTTCCACCGCGGGCTGAGGCAGAACGGCGTCAATCATGACATCGGCGGTCACCGCGTGACCGCCGGATTGCAGCCGCCAGCCCTGCGGCGTGAGCGTGATATCAGGATCATCTGCCGCACGCGGATCTACCAGCCCGGTCTCAATGAGGATCTGCAACTGACGGGCGGTTTCTACTGGCGCCCCGTAGGAATAACGCTTGAGACCGTCATCAAAATCAACAAAGTCCCGCGCAGTGCCGGCAGACACCGCGGAACTGTCAAAGACGCGGCGCAGCAACGGCTGCCACTTTCGCCAAAGCTGGCCGACCGTGTAGCCGATGGCGGGCGGCGCTTCCCCCTCGGCCTGGGCGATGCCTGCGCGCAGAGCGTCCAGCGTCCCCCGCTGTTCCTGGCTTCCCGGATGGCCCCGTTCCAGCTTCAGCCATTCCCGGACCTCGGCGGGCTGCGCTGCCCCTCCACCGGCGCGGATTATGCGCAGGGCTGCGGCCTCAAGAACGCGGCAAATCGGTTTCAGACCGGTATCAGGCTGTTCAAACAGCCCGTCACGCATGGCTTTTAAGGTAAAGGTTATATGTCTTTATTTCTTGGACAGGTTAAGCGAACAACAAATCGATTCACGGCGTCGAGGGCTGGAGCAGTACCTGGAAAAGGTGTGTGCCATCCGTGTCATTGCTGAGTCTGATCTGATCCAAGAATTTCTCACCGAGTCAAACGAAGAAAATTGTGGCTTATTAAATGTAGAAATTAAGGTTTTACTGCCCAGTCGGGAAGTAGTTACTGTTGGTGTTAGTAGGAATGCAACAGCCGACATAGTTTTTGAAGCAGTGATGAGGAAAGTTGGTCTTGGTGGCAAAGCTTGGCAGGCTTTTTCCCTTTTTGAAATAATGGAATATAATTTTGGTAATGTTTCTTTCCTTTTGGTAATTTTCGGCAGAAGGAAATTGTTTCCTTCTTGTGAAATTTGATAATTTTCTCCTTTTCAAAAATCTTCATGGCTAGTACAGACAATTGGTAATTCAGTAATTAAATCTACTAAATCAATAAAATAATAATTAATAAAGTAATAATAATTAAGCGGTCATTTAATTTGATATTAAATTTAGCATATCGAATGAGTAGTAGTGTGGAAAAATGCTTATTGGCCGTATTTAGTCCAGTTATAGATTCTTAAAAATTGCTACTTTCTTTAAGGAGCCATAATAAGATTCAAGGAGAATAACTGCCTTAGTAAATTACCCAATTGTCTTAGTACTTACATATCGCGCATTTTACTCTACTGTAGGCACATACGTGAGGGGGAGGGGGGCACCAGAACAAAGTGTGATCAAGTTGGCTGTAGTAGTTAAAAATACACCAACCTTTATGGCCAAGAAAATTAAAGCCCAAGAAAATCTTTTCTGTTAGCTTAAGCCGTTTCTTCTTATATTTTATAATTCTCTGTATAATGAGGAGTTGCTATTTTTTCTTAGACAGACAACTTATTCCGCTATTTTCTATTTTTCCTATGACGCAATATATCTTATTTTCTCGTATATATAAATAATGAAGCTTTTGTTATCAAATATAGTTTGTCGAATCTTCGATGCCTGAAATAGTTTTCCTGTACAGACAGGACATGTAATCCTTGGAGCGAATTTACCCTTCACCCATTTGAAAAAATGCAAGGTAAAAATTTTATCATGTATTTTGGGGTGTTTCAAGTAGGAAAAAAATGACAAGGGAGGGGATCCGGTTTCCGTCCAATTACTATCGACCTAAGAATGGAAATTTAACTTTCAATTTACCATCTCTGGACTATTGCAGTAAGGTATTTCGATAAAGTAAATGTACATGCTTTCCCTTGATTTAGCTCTACTCTTGCTTCCAAGTCATTTTTCAGCTCGTACTTCCCCTTCCCCCCATCAACCTTCTACAAAGGTTTCAACTTAACACGTCATTCTGACAACCAGTCAGCACATAGGCATTTATCTTGCTGTTTGACTAAGCATATGTCTTTTATGGGTTTATAGTGGAAATAGGTTATTTTCGTCTAGATTGGAGAAACAATTGTTTAGCCCCTATATCCTGCCTCGACACTGGTTTTGGATTTCCTTTGTCCCATCCTTAGTTCATCAGGGCATGAAAGGCTAAACTACATCCCTAGTTCACAAGATATTGCAAATATGACATTTCAATTAAGTGGATGAACATAGTGTTTCTAGATTTACCTCCGAACCCCTCTCCAAGCTGCTACGCCCCTTTCTTAGGCAGTGTTATAAAGAGAAGCAAAAAGTACTGGCACGCAACAAAACAATATTTTTATATTTTCATCTTTGCTAATCTTACCACTAAATAATTATTTGGAGACGATGAGGGGTTTCTTTTACTGAAGATATATTTTGACTTAATTAAAAAAAAATATAAGAAAGTGTAAATTTTTTGTATTTCACAGATCTGTGAGGCAAAAACCTCTTTTTAAAGGTAATCTATAAAACTCTTTCGCTATTACTATTACTAACATCTCATTGAAGTACCAAGCCCCTTGAGGGAAACATAGATACACACGCCCCCTTACGCCGCAATCAATTCAAATCTTTACTTCTATAGCGAGCTTGAAATCTAAATTCCCTCAAATTCTTCCTTATTACCACAGTCCCGTGGGAGACAACCCGCCAATCATTCGGCCTCTGCTACGTAACGGCCAACTGGAACCGAACCCGTAAAGGAAATAAGTGGAAGACGGCTATCGGTGACCATTTTTTCAGCCAGTTGGGCTTGGTCCGTGATGACCAATGAAAAAATACCGGAATCGCCATGTTCTTCCATGACTCGGTTGCAAATATGTTGGACCGCAAGCGCGGTTTACGGCCCATCAGGCGCCGGCTTCCACACGACGGTGTTGCCGGCAATAGCGGCAATGCAGGCATTCCATGCCCATACGGCCACGGGAAAGTTGAACGCAGTCACCACGCCAACGATTCCCAACGGATGCCATTGTTCATACATCCGATGGTTGGGCCGTTCGGAATGCATCGTCTTTCCATACAACATTCGGCTTTGACCCACGGCAAAATCGGCCATGTCGATCATTTCTTGAACTTCTCCATCACCTTCAGCTTTAATTTTCCCAACTTCCATTGAGACTAAGCTGCCCAACGCATTTTTTTTCTCACGAAGCGCCTGACCGATCCGTCGAATCACCTCGCCACGTTTTGGCGCTGGAACTTGTTGCCATTCTCTAAATGCTCGGGAGGATTCTTGGATAATCGTGTCGTAATCTTCTTCCGAACAGAGATTGACCTGGGCAATCGGCTCACCCGTGGCGGGATTGATTGAACTCAACACCCCACGATCAGGAGTCGTCATCCATTTTCCCGGACCAGCACAGCCGCCGGAATTATTTGCCTGAAGCCCAAGCTCGGTTAAGACGTCCATGCCTCACCTCATTCAAAGTATCGACCAAAACGGTTTGCCAGAATGTCCTGCAAGCCAAACGTTTCTTGTGTCACAAAACCCTGATAGGCGGCAGGCTTATCGAAGACGAGATCCACCACACTGCAAATTCCTGAGGCCGTGGTGACCTGAATGGCCGACCATAATTTCCCCGCAATGGTTTGCGGATAAATTTTCTTCACATAATTTTCTTCGAACAGCTCTTCTTGTCTCTTGCCGGTAACCGACGCATAAATCAGTACGACATCCTGCAGAGTTTTCGGCACAGCTTTTTCTAGAATTCGTTTGAGGTCATAAAGAAAGATTTAAAAGAAATAGGAGCTTCTTGGGAGGCTTTGAATAGATTGGGATGGGAGAGGAGCGTGCGTAGCTGTGTTGGCCTCGGGCGGCTTGGTGCTGCGTAGTTGTTAGTAGTAGTAGTAATAATAAGAGCTCCTAATTTGTGCTCTCTTGGGGATCTAACGACTTTTTAATAGAAAAGAGTCATCTACCCCTGTGACCTAGCTAACCTGAGCTACCCACACCATGGAAATGCACAAATAATATCCTAAATGGGCTAGACTACGAAAAATCTTTCAATGAGAGGACCAAGGTTCAGCCTACAACGATTTCTTTTTTGCCAAATTTTTTTCTCCTTTTATTTAAATTGTTCATCTTGCACTCAAAGGATCAATTTCAGTCAAGTTCCTATTCTAAAACCTGGCATCTAGACCTACAAATAATGATGGGGTGCTCAAACTCACACTCTTCTGAAGATCTAGTATCTTTTCAAATGCTTCCAAATTGGCAATTTCAGCCCTTAGTTTGAGAACTCTGAAGGACAATTCTTCTGTATTTGTTGACGCACTGCCACCTCTAGAAAAAAGAATATTAAGAATAAGTTCAATGAGCTAAAGAAAATGCTGTGGCCCTAATTCACGAAAATGCAGGGGAAGGAAGGGGTATTATCAATTTTTCTTAATGAAAACACAAAAAACGGAATGTGCCAAAAATATCAAAAAACTATATTTTATGCTTCTTAATTACAGAGGAAGTATTGCTGGGTGGGAGCAGTACTGGATTTACTAAGTTAACTAAGTTGATTCACCTTGTTTTTTATTAAATATAGTTTGGTGATGTGGAGTCATGATGAATCAGCTACCATTAAGATGGGAAGTAAGTTATTGTGTTTGCAGAGGTGGGGCAGAGGTAATGCAGAAACTTCTAATTCTCCATGAGCCTTCAGATAAATATAGAAAGAGGTGGGATTGTGTAGGAAGTAATTAAAATGTATCTCTATGTAGCATAAAATATTTAATTCCCATGCCCACCAGCACAGAGATGGAAAAGACAAGGCAGGCCATGAGATACATGGCGATAATAATTGTAGCTATTTTCCCAGGATTACCATAGTGGATCAGGATCTTTCATCAATCTGTCGCAGAATTTCATGATCTAAGGGGTTAAAGACCTTCTTGACGGCGACAAAGATTCTATATTGCCTATCTTTCAGTGTCATTCTGTGCTTTCTTCTGTTCAAATTTTAAGTTGAAATAATGGTTGTGCATGAGAGGCTTAGTCGGAAGTTTTACTGTTCTACCCACGGGAATTGGTCGAGTTGGGCTCGGATCCTCTCTATATCCCCTGCCCTCAGATTCCAAAGAGGCTCAGTAGGATAAAATGAGAGATTTTATTGCCTGGTATTGATAGTCGAGTTCTACTCTGCCATTGCATGGTGGCAGCGTCACCATTCTCGAACATCCTGGTGATTGTGCAGTGCTTCCAGTCCAACAAGTACTATGGCCGTTGTCTGGCTCCAAGTGAAGAGCATCGACAAAAGAGAGATTCAGGAGGATATTTATGCTTTAATAATCGCGGTAGATATGCAATATAGTTCAATTATGATATGCTTAACGAGTATGGGGCTAGGTAATAAGCTAGTTAAGGTCTGAGAACCATTTGAAGTGGTGGCACAGTTCGCTGCTTCCAGGATGTGACTCGCAGAATGTAGATCCCTGCTGATATGTAAGGTGAAGATGAGGTGTCTGAAATGTCAGGTTCGTCTTCTGGAGGTGGCCAGTTCAATAAATATTCGAATTGTTTTATGCATACTTCATTGACATCAATCTTCTCGAGTAGCATCATCTCCTGTGGATTTTTAAGCAGTCCGTCTTTATTTGTCGGTTGCATTCCTGCGATGTCATTTGCGATTGTGTACACTGCCGAAGAGACTTTTTTTGTGGCTGTTTCTACCTGAAGGGCTTTACACTCTATAAAAATCTCCGTGTATCAGCTCGAACGTTTTTCTTGACAGCTTTATGAAGGGCTCAGGACTGCTGATTCTCGAAAACAAGACGACCAGCAACCTGTTGTGGGGGGATAAACGCTTTCATCTTTTTTCTTTTCTCTATTAGACGACACGTTTCCTACCGGCCGGTACTGTCATGGCGACCGGAGATTCGGCCGGTAGGAACCGGCCCTACTCGCCAACGGACTTTTCGATGTGGTCAAAGTTCAATCTTGGGTCTCGATCTCCACATGCCCAATTCCCAGAGTAGACGCCGCGCCGCACCCATCGATGAAAACTTGACCAAGGCCAATCAACTGGACATCGCACATGTCCGTGCTTCACGGGATGGAAGCGGATGTAATCGAAATGGCTTTCAAAGTCCTCGGCTTCTTCGATCGTATGTTCCCAGAATTTTGGCTGCCAGACTCCTCGCCGACCATCGTTCTTTCGTCCCTCACTGACATCGCACTCCGTGCCGCCGGCAGCAAGCCAACGTTGAGTGAACTGGGTTTTGATCCACTGCCAACGGCCCGAGTAGTTCGCATCTCCAGGCGGCATGCACCAAATCGCGTGGAGATGATCGGGCAGCAAGACGATTGCGCGACAGTCGAAAGGGTGCGAAGCCATACACTCACGCATCACGTTTCCGAGGATCGCGCGAGCGACATCCGATTCAAAAACCGGGCGTCGTCCATCGGTCACCACAGTAAAGAAAAATGTTCCACCCGGAACAAACGCACGTCTCCAGTTCGGCATGATGGAATTGTAACGCGTAGGGCCGGTTCCCACCGGCCGAAATGTAAATTCGGTTGACGCATGGGAGGTAAGCGGCAGTTTGCCCAATGGTTGAGAAAAGTGTTAGCACGTCGAGACAAAGTGGCCGGCGGAACTCGGCCCTACTTGACTGAAGTGAACCAATCTTACTCCGGCGTGGATGCCAATGAGCAATGCCCTCGCAGCTCGTGAAGCCACGGAAAACCAAGGCCACGGCGTCTGCACCTGCTCCAACCCCGCGCCGAAAAGGATTAGTGGAAACCACAGGTTCCTGTGGGGGCCATGCAAAGGCATCAAGAATCCACAAGAATTGCGGCGATATCAAAAAAGCTTGAGGATGGCGTGCAAGCCGACTTCGCCCGCACTTGGAACTCCCGCATATAACGGAATTTCGAGTGGCCGTCCTCTCCATGTGGGCGCAGATTGAAGACATTATTAAAGAAGAGCAAACGCTTAAAGACATCAGCCTTGCTGCACTGGAGAAAGATCAACTGTTCCGCTTAAAGCAAAAGGGTTTTTCCGATTCCCGTTTGGCTACTTTGATGAGCACCAGTGAAGCGGCCATTCGTGGCAAGCGTAACGGTTTGGGCATACGCCCGGTTTATAAACGTGTTGATTCTTGTGCTGCAGAGTTCGCATCCACCACGGCTTATATGTATTCCTCCTATGATGAAGAATGCGAGGCCGAACCCACCGATAAGAAAAAGATAATGGTGTTAGTTGGTCGACAAAACCGTATCGGTCAGGCTATTGAATTTGATTATTGTTTTGTGCAAGCGGCCTTTGCCATGCGAGATGCTGGTTACGAGACCATCATGGTTAACTGCAACCCGGAAACGGTTTCTACCGATTACGATACCTCGGATCGTTTGTATTTCGAACCACTGACTCTGGAGGACGTGCTCGAGATAATCGAACTGGAACAACCGGAAGGAGCGATCGTGCAATACGGTGGTCAAACACCGTTGAAGCTGGCGCGTCCTTTGGAGAAAGCCGGTGCACCAATCATTGGCACGACACCGGATAGCATTGATTTGGCGGAAGACCGTGAACGTTTCCAACGTTTACTGGATGAACTGGAATTAAGACAACCACCAAACCGGACTGCCAGAGAAGCCGAACAGGCAGTACGTTTGGCGGAAGAGATCGGTTATCCATTAGTGGTGCGCCCATCTTATGTCTTGGGTGGCCGTGCTATGGAGATCGTCCATAACGAAGAAGATCTTCGTACCTATATGACCGAGGCAGTATCGGTCTCCAATGAATCGCCAGTTCTATTAGATCGCTTTTTAAGTGATGCCGTGGAAGTGGATGTCGACGCCATCTGCGATGGAGAGAATGTCATCATCGGCGGCATCATGGAACACATCGAACAGGCCGGTGTGCATTCCGGTGATTCGGCCTGTTGTTTGCCACCGCATCATTTAAGCACAAGTATACAAGCAAAGATTTCTGAACAGGTTGAGAAGATAAGAAGTATCTGACGATAAACAGATTACAATCGTAAGTGCGATTGGCCAATAAACACCGGTGAGTTGAGGTGATATTATGAAAATTAGACGCTTTTACGCAAAAGACATGAGAGAAGCGCTAAACCAGGTTAAAGCTGAGTTAGGTGGCGATGCCGTTATTATGTCCAATAAGAAAGTGGCAGATGGGGTGGAGATCGTAGCAGCTTATGATAGTGAACCTGTAACCTCAGCAAAGCCCGTAATGCAAAAAGCGAGTGCACCTGTTAATAATCCACTTAAAGTTAACAAAACGCCAACGCTCTCGGAAATCATAGGCGAATCAGGTCCTGACAGCTTAAGAGCGTTATTGGAAAAACAAACTGAACAAGAACCTTCTGCGGAGCTAAGTGAGCCACAAACTAATCTGGCAAAAAACAAACGTGCAGCCGTTGAAGCATTGAGTAAACAGACTGAAGCTACTGTTGCAAAAGCACAGAGTAAAGTGCAACAAGCACCCGTGGCAAGAAACAATGATGCCGCAATACTCAGTATACAGAATGAACTAAAATCTCTAAGGAATGTATTGCAATTTCAAGTGAATGGCCTGCTAAAACAAGAGAAGCAACGCTGTCATCCATTGCATGCATATCTGGTGAGCAGATTGGAAGATATGGGGATTGCATCAGAGTTGGCTGAAGATGTTGTGTCTTATGCACCTGAGAATGCCAGTGAAAGAGACGCGTGGTTGTTTATTCTAAAACTTTTGGCTAATAGACTCAGAACTACAAACAACGATATCTTGACACAATCAGGCGTTGTCGCGTTTTTAGGACCTACGGGAACAGGTAAGACCACGACTATCGCAAAACTAGCTGCTCAGTACGCGCGCAAATATGGTCAAGACCAGGTGGCGTTGGTTACAATAGACAGTTATCGTATTGCCGCGTTTGAACAACTAGCGACATATGGCAAAATAATTGGCTGTCAGGTTAAAAAAGCATCGAATACACAAGAATTATCAGATGTTTTATACCAATTTCGCAATAAAAGGTTAGTATTGATTGATACAGCGGGATTCCAGGTTAAAATAGCTCTAAAACTTTTTGATTCAATGATTGCCCCAATACTTTTGTATGGATCGGAAATTTGGGGGCCTTATCTTAATTTTAGCCAGAATGATTGGGACAAAAACGAGATTGAAAAAATCCATACACAGTTTTTAAAACGCATACTTGGAGTAAACAGATCGACAACTAATGCCCTTGTAAGAGGGGATCTAGGCCGCTTCCCTTTAAACATCTCAGTGAGTTGTAGGACCAATAATTTCATAAAGCATATCTTATTTTACTCTGAGCCTGATTCACTTGTCACACAAGCTCTTGAATATGAAAGATCTATCACAAATCGGAAAACAATCATATCTTTCATTAACAAACTAACAGATGAACTAAAAACTAACGGATTAACCAATTCAACGCTAACCTCTCTTTCTAAGACTGCTACAAGAAAAGCATTAGAAACAAACTACATCATTTACTGGAGAACATATATAAATAACTGCTCTAAAGCTTTGACGTACAAATCCTATAAGAATCAAATAGCTTATGAAAAATATCTAGACCTTATCCGGACTAGAAGACATAGAAGAATACTATCCAAACTTAGATTAAGTGACCACTGCCTCGCCATTGAAAAAGGTAGGCACTGTAAACCGCCTGTTGATAGACATGAGAGATTCTGCAAATATTGCAAAAATGTTGTAGAAGATGAAATACACTTTATCTCAGTTTGTAACGAATACAGTTTTGAAAGAGAAAATTTCTCAAACCAAATTTATAGTCTTTGTCCAAACTTTACAAATATCCCTTCCACAGATCAACAGTTTATATATTTAATGACAAATGAAAATGAAGCCTTTTTAGAAAATTTCAGTGCCTTTCTGTATGATATTTACATTAAACGAACAACTTTAGATAAGTAAATCTTTACTAATAAACTCTCCCTATAATAACAATAGTTTTGCTTTATATCGGTCCTTTATTGGGTACGGGGGGGGCTGACTTCCGGGTGGCTGGGGGGCAGTTCCCCCTGCCCCACTCTTTAACTGAATCTCACTTTAACAAGTTTGCCAGGGCAAGGTCGTAGATCAGTGTTATCTCTGCGATCTGTGTTATCAGGTGAAATGCCCGTATGTACCGCCGCATGAGTGGAATCTGGATTTTCCTCACCTGATGCTGCTTGCCAAGGCGCATAATTTTGCCAAGCAAGGGGCAAAGACCACTCACAAGATTCTGTCCAGCCCGCTCAAAATGGGCAAACTTGCAACGCTGCCGGTGGTAGTCAAAGTGGCCAACAAGGTGGGCCAATCGAAAACGGGTCGAAAGCTGCTCTCGAGCATGTTGGACGTCCATCCCGAAGCCCATGTCCCTGCTTACGCCGATCCGCCGCTCAAACGGCGTGATACTTCGGCGCCGGCGAGCGACGCCACACCCCAGGTGGCTGGACGGACGCGCGGTAAGGTTGCCGTATCTGCCACAGGCGGCTTGTTGCGGCATGCCAAAAATGGAACTGGGTGACCTCCAGTCCGTTGATGAATATCGCCAGCGCAATATTCCGCAATTGTTGAAGGCGGTTGAAGACGGTTTTGATATCGTCCCGCTGGTGCCCTCATGCACGCTCATGTTCAAACAGGAAATGCCCTTGTTGTTCCCTGATGATGAGGACGTGGCCAAGGTTCGCGCGCACACGTTTGACCCCTTCGAGTATCTGGCCGCCAGACATGCCGAAGGGTTGCTGAAAACCGAATTCCCCAAGGCGCTGGGGAAGGTGGCCTATCAGGTTGCCTGCCACCAGAGTGTACAGAATATTGGGCCGAAAACCCGTGACATCTTGAAGTTGATTCCCGATACGGAGTTGCAGGTGTTTGAACGGTGCTCAGGCCACGACGGCACCTACGGTGTGCGTGGCGAAACCTACGAGAATGCCAAGAAAATTGCACGGCCCGTGGTGAACGGCATCAAACGAATTGAGGCTGAACATGTCAGCAGCGACTGCGTGCTGGCGGCAGACCACCTGGCGCACAACGCAGGAACTGCCGAAGGGAGCCACCCCATCAGCCTTTTGCGACAGGCCTACGGAATATGAACACACTGACCATTGCCGACCTGGACAAGCTGGAAGATTACGCGAATTAAAGATTCTCCATCCTTTTTTGTTACTAGATTTTGTCAACATTGTTACTTTGTTGTTAAACCTATTTGAAAATTGAGAGTGGCACTTGCGTAACTTCTCTCGTCCCTCCTCATAGAACTGAAAAAAAATGTTGCTTTCTGAATTTCCACTTTATCAATTTTCTTAGTTTATGGGACCTTGCTTATATTCACTCCACTAAAAACAATAGTGATGACTAAGCCCTTTTTCAATGTTATCAATTAAGAGGCTGAATGGTATTTATATTTAGGGAAAGATTTCAAGGAACTACTCCTTATTCAAATAGGCTATTAAGAGGTGTAAATGTTATATAAATAATCGCTGTCACACCAAAAAAGTAGCTGCTTTGGCCTCTCTTGCACCCGAAGCAAAATCTTAATTAGCACCCCTCCTGTCTCCCAGAAATTTTCATAGAAAATTTTACTTAAGTTTTCTTGTATTAACAAAACTCTTATTTATTAAAGAAATTTTTCATTTATTTAAATCTGACTTTTCTTACTTTGTATGGGAAAAAGAAAAATTCGGATTCAATTCGCTAATACTCACTGCCAACGGTGCCCTTTGCTTCATTTTAATAAACATGAAATTTCAAAAATTACAAAATGATTATAAATGTTAGATTATTTCTTTGAAATTTTTTGCCCCTAGAATTTCTGGGCCCCGTGCAAGTGACCCCTTTCCCTAACTGCCTCTGCTGCGATCCTCCAACATCATCCCCAGCAACTTCTTAGCAGAAAAGCTGACCTCTTGTTGGGCCTACAGTGGTTGAATGAAAATCACACAGGGAACTCAGTCTATATGATTGGAGGAAGAAAGCAGATTTGTGGTATAGCAACCACTATCCTTACTGTCAAAATTTTGACAGAAAGGTCGGTAGACCATTTTTTCACCGGGCAGCTTTAAACAGACGGGGCAAACCAATCGGATCTGAGAATGATAGTGTTTATAGGTGTCTTTCCTTTCCCCGATGTTTCCATTGACGTGCTCAGTTTCGCTGAATTTCAGACGAATACCACTTCTGAGGTCCACCTACCTCCGAAATCTCGATCGTGGGTCTAAATCGAATCCTCTCAGTCTGCTTGACCATGTTCCCAGCGATCAACGCATCGATCAAGGTTTCGATCTCTGACTGATTCAGAAAGCTTAGCAGGCCAAAAGTCGAAAGCCGCTGGAGACCGGTTTTGCGCATCTTTGCAGACGACGACCCCCACAGCATTTGGGTCACCAGCGCCCTGCCATAACGCCCGCGGCTTCTCACGACACCGCTCAATGAAATCCGAACAGCTTGGTAGACCCCTGCCAGGTAGCGAGCAGAAATGCCGGCACGCTGTGACACGTCTCCACAATTGTCACAGGAATTGCAAATACGCTGGTCACGGTCTCCAAAATATTCAAGGATTGCAAGCTGTCGACAACGAGTAGAGTTTGCAAAATCGACTACGGTTTGCAGCTTTTCGTACTCCAGCTCTTTGCGGCGATTCATTTCCTCAAAGTCGAGCTGCCAAGTTCCAAATTTTCGAGTCCGATCAGTTAGGTGAAGGGCGCGACCGCGAAACGGGAGCGGTGAAATGGACCGGCACCGTCGTTGACCTGGTCTTCGGCTCCAACTCGGTCCTGCGGGCCTATGCGGAAGTCTACGCGCAAGACGACAACCAGGAGAAGTTCGTGAACGACTTCATTGCGGCGTGGAACAAGGTCATGAACGCCGACCGCTTCGATCTGGCATAAGCAAAGAGCAAAAAAACAATGGGGCGCGGCAGGAGATTGCCGCGCCCCTTTTTTGTGGGCTGAAAGGCCAGCTCAGACCGCGCCGGTATATTCGCCGCGCCCCGGATAGTCATTGGCGATGACAAAATCCAACGCCCCCAGGAATTCCGAGAAATGCGGCCGAACAAACGGCATGGTCTGCACTACGCCAAAATACAGAGTCTGGTCCGGTTGCACGAGGAACACGCCGGGTTCGGAAAATAGCGCAGGTTCCTCCACGCCGATCGAGGTGATGCCGCGCGAGGTCAACACGTAAAGCCCGCATTGACGCGCGACCGACAACGGCAAGTGATAGCCGAACCGCAACTTGATGGCCTTGATCTATGTGATTAAAGGCTCTTTTTCTATGTCAAAAGTTTTAGTTTTCGAGGGTAATAGCTACGTATGTTGAAAAAATGAAGATATTAGACTATTTTATAATTGCAAATGGTATGACATTCGGAAAAACCTTTTTTGAAAATTCGTTCCATCAGACATTCATATTGCTAGGAAAAAAGTTTCCAAATCCGCTAAGATAGAGTAGCTGGACGGAACGGACTGAACAATTTCGTACACTTTTGTTATGTTAGCACTATTAAGATAGAAAATCATGAAACATAATTTTTTGTGTTAAAAAGGTTGCAGACGTCCATTTACAGGCATCTGAGACATGCTTTATTTTTCAAAATTTCTTGAGCTTTAGTACCCACTATGTACGAGTAACTCACGTAGCCCCCCCACCCCCCAAAAGCGTCCTACGGGCCTGATAGGGGGGCACAGACGTAATTACCTTAAATAAAGATCATCATAGAAAGGCACTGATGCTATTGCGAAATTTTAACCACACTAAGATTTGTAAGGTTGTATTAAAAATAGCAATCAGTTTTGTTGTAAAATATATTCCACTGACTTCGCAGAAAAGAGCAGCACAGAAACGAATTCTTCTTCAAATAAGTGGATATTGGTCGAATTTGATTGTTCACTCGACAGGTAGGACAGCAGTGACGAAAGGGGTAAAAAAGGGTGGGAGGTAAGTGTATGGCTTTTAACTTTTAGCTATTAACCATACCTTTAGTGACACTTTAAAAGATTAGGAAATGTCTTTCAATAAGAAATAAAAACAGCCAATTTTTGTTGTATGGATGCTTAATAAGTAGGTCTATTGCAAATAACTTTGCCATGCCGTGCCTTGCTTTACGCGTTTCTTTATTACTGTAAGTCGAAGTTGTACATAACCAATGGCATCCGGGGTGTTCACAAGAAATGAGACTGAAGAAACGACATCACTGTTTCAGTCTGTAGTAATAGCTTTTTAAATAGTTTTGACAAGATATCTTACAATTCGTGGGCGAAATAAGTATGACAAGACCATTCTCAAAGAAACCAAATTTAATCTGCACTCATTGTGTAATTTCCGTCGTCTGATTGGTGGAAATCTATCCCTAGGAACCATTGTAACCTATCGCGGTCGTCCATTTGGAATTCATCTGTCAGCATGCACTTTGTTTCTGAAATTAATGTGGCGGTTTTGCTGCAGACAAGGATGTCGTCTACCCAGAATAAAATTATTACTTCATCATTGTCGACTGTACGCGTGTATATACAAGGATCAGTCTTATTCGGCATGAATCCCTTGGATTTCAAGAAATCGGTAAGTGTACTGTGCCAATTTCTCCCACTTTGTTTGAGGCCGTAGAGTGATTTTCTCAGGTGACAAGTAAGTTTACCTCCACTTTGACTTTTCTGTTCATATCCTTGTGGTTGCTGTACATAGATATCTTTGTCGATAGGTGCATTTAAATACGCCCCCTTAACGTCCATTTGGTGTATGAGTAGTTTTTCGTTTGCAGCCTTCTGTAATAATGCACGGATAGACGTAAATCTTGTTGTAGGCGAGAAAGTTTCCTCGTAATCAAGTCCGTGAACCTGCGTGAATCCTCTAGCCACGTATCGTGCTTTGTATTGCACTTGACCTGATTTCTTCCCCTGTTTAAGTGTATAGACCCATCGTCCTTTCGTTTCGACTCGTGATTCGGGCAGTTCTGTGAGATCCCAGGTTTGGTTTTCTTGCAAGGTTTTAATTTCGTCGTCCATAGCTGCCTTCCAATTTTCTGCATTTTCTGAACTCACTGCTTCCTCGTAGGTGTTTGGTATTGAAGGCAGAATAGCATATGCATAATCGACATCGGTAGTCAGATAGTAATCACCTAAATAGCTAGGCGGTCGGATGTCTCGTTGAGGTCTGCTGTCCGTAGTTGGGAATTCTTCTCTTTCATCTCTGTCCGTTGAGTATTGTTGTGTGTCCCCCTCTGTGGTGGGTTCTTGTCTTACGTTTTCCTCCTTTGGATTTTCTGTGATCGACTCATGTGTCGTGTCAGGCAAATATGCTTCCTCAAATTCTTGCTGTATGATACTAACATTGCGCGATGTAATAATTTTGCCATTTGCTGGGTCTATCCACGATAGTAGGATACCTCGACCAACTCTATCCCCAACAACGTGGTCGATACCCGATTACTAGAATGCTCTAACAACGCCCTGACTAAGGAAATTTAACCTATTACATCGTATCTAATCGTAAGACTATCTTATCAATTATGAGTCAGTATGACCTTAATTTCGAAGTTCCTTGTTTACATGAATTTAAATTACCCGCTAGTTCTCATAAGGAGATTATACAATAACTAACCACTGATTGGCTAACTCGACTATCTAAGCATGCTATTGGTTGAAACGATGTAAACCTGAAGTGGCGGTCTTACTACGACCATGTAAATATTACGAACCGATACCTAGTAGAAATAATGATCTGAACTAAGGAAATTATCAATATTTACGGAGGAATAATTACGAATATCATATGGATGTTGACTACAGCTAATACTGGTGAGTGATTACTTTGCTTGATGTGTTATTGGCGACATTACGACGTAAAGACGTAGACTGATGATCGATTACAACTTACGATGTTGCTTCCCAATATAATACTAAATAACTCGACATAACAATTGGTAACTATTATAACTAAACTATGAATTATTCAATAAAGAACTAAGCTTGATGACGCTACATTTAGAGAGCGAAATCTAGTTTTTCTAGGGGGGAGGGGTACCAGCACAAGATATATCAACATAGTTAGGGCACCAGAAACAAAAGCTATTAATATAAAGTACTTTTACCTATAAGCTGAGACCAGTGGGAAATGCAGCAATAAAAGAAACTCAAAAAAAACTATTATGGTATAGAATATACAGTGACATGGTGCTCAAGTGTTTCGGTAGGTGGGGAGGGATTAAAATCGAAATATGATTTTCGGGAAAATTGAATTATCTCCCCAAAAGCCCTTTACCTCAAACTTGCAAGAAACCACTCTAATTTGTTTCCACAGTTCCCGATTGGCCCTCCGCTGGTGAATCGCGTTGAATTTGGAGGAGGAATTCTGGAAAGAGAGATTTTTAATTTTCCAATAATCTTAAATTTCGGAGAACAAGAGCTCAACGTACGTAACATGCATTGGCTGTAGTTGCTGCAGTTGATGCAGGTGATGCAGATCGATAAAAGTTGATGCAGGTGATGAAAGTGATGCGGATGATTCTGGTGTTTCGGATTGACGCAAATTGACGCAGTTGATGCAGATGATGGAGTTGATGCAGTTGATGCAGTTGATGCAGTTGATGCAGTTGATGCAGTTGATGCAGGTGATGAAAGAGACACAGATTGATACAGATCGATGCAGTTGATGCAAGTGATGCAGGTGATGAAAACGATGCAGTTGATGGAATTTATGCACATGATGCAAATGATTGTGGTGATGCAGTCGATGTAGTTGATACAAGTCATGCAGTTCTTGCAGTTGATGCTTTTGATGCAGCTGATGCGGTTGATGCAGTTGATGCAGTTGGTGCAGTTGATGCAGTTGGTGCAGTTGATGCAGTTGATGCAGTTGATGCAGTTGATGCAGTTGATGCAGTGGATGCAGTTGATGCAGTTGATGCAGTTGATGCAGTTGATGCAGTTGATGCAGTTGATGGAGTCGATTGAGTGAATGCAGTTGATGCAGGGAGTGTAGATTAATGCATATTAATGCAGTTGATGCAGGGAGTGTAGATTAATGCATATTAATGCAGTTGATGCAGGGAGTGTAGATTAATGCAGAATAATGCAGGTGATGCAGGTGATGCAGTGGAAGCACTTGATGCCGTTGAAGGAGTTGATTTAGGTGATGCAGCTGATGTAGTTCATGGAGTGGATGCAGTTGATGCAGTTGATGCAGTTGATGCAGTTGATGCAATTGATGCATTTGATACAGTTGATGGAGTTGATGCTGTTGAAGGAGTTGATGCAAGGGATGCATATTAATCCAATATGATGCTAATGATGCAGGTGATGCAGTTGATGCATTTGTTGCAATTGATGCATTTGATAAAGTTGATGCAGTTGATGCAGTTGATGCAAGGGATGCATATTAATCCAAATGGATGCTAATGATGCAGGATAATGCAGGTGATGCAGGTGATGCAGTGGAAGCACTTGATGCCGTTGAAGCAGTTGATTTAGGTGATGCCAATCATGCCACGTTGAAACGAGACGAAGAAAACGTCTGATTTTAAACGTTTAAACTTTGTGAGGCAGGGTTATTTTTTACTTTTTATTAACTTTTTACATTTTGTAGACACTCTTTGATCCATACTGTAAAAAAAGACCGTTGTAACATTATCATACACTGCCTCGCCAGTAGACAGAGTGCTTATCAAAATTAACAAATTGCAATCACAGAGTTTGATTGTGTGTCTACCCCTAAGAAACCTTGATAAATTCCCTTGACAGTGCCCACTGCAACAATTCCCCTAAATTAACAACGTTGAGCAACGGATTAATTATACTTAACCCTTTCCCGCCAGATACTGATCACAAAAAGGAACCCGTTATTCGCAGCAATATTCCAGTTTGTACTGCAAGTCAACTTCTCAAAAATTATAATCATTTGCATTTTCTTTTTTCAAATTCTCAATTCTCTCCTCTCTTGTTCAATTTTCAAACTTACCCTTGCTTTGTGTATGCCTTTCTCACTTATAACTCCACTTTTGGTGATCAAATACTTTGCTTGTGGTACAAAACAAGAATATTGCACGAAATAGGGAAAACATTGTGTACTATAAAGCTTTTTTCGTCTGACACTCCTCAGAGTACTGACGTCAGAATGACCGAAATCGAATGTGTGAAAGAGTATACCCAACTGATTGGTCAAAAAACACAAGCCATTGAGGCAGTCCAATTTCGGATTTTCTCCTTCCAAATACAGTTCATGGTACATGTTCAGAGATTTTAGATGTTTGTGTTCAGTCATTTTGGTGAAGGAAAAAAGGAATTTTAACATATTTTAATTCACACTATGTGGACACTACGTTTTGAAGCTTTTAGTTCCTTTTCAGACATTTTATGACCAGCAGACGATCTTGCAAAAACAACCCAGATTCTTTCTGTTACATTTGTGGAACGTTTGCGTACTCTTCAAAGAGAGATGTCACATTTCATTAAAAAAGCTTATCTGGCATATTTTGGAAAACCCGTGGGAGATCAAGAAAAGCCATGGGCTTGCCATGCTGTTTGCTCCATTTGCATACAAAAATACGCAATTAATACAAAATTGTCCCCTACCCTTTAACGTTGACATTAGAACATGCCCGAAATTTTCGATTTTAAAACCGATTTTTATCATACTACTACAACTCCCGTGAACGGGAAATATGAATCTCACTTCCTCAAAAAGCATTTAAAACATAATAAAAGTCCTATTCATTTTCTTACTGAGTTACCTCATCGTCTCATATTTAATTCAAAACCTGCAATTTTACATCCAAGTAAACGACTATTCAACGGAGCAATGCAGCACCTCAAAGCACGTCAATCATGGAACTATTTCCTGTCATTGATAACAACATTATTTGCGTTCTTCAGGTTGTTTGACGACTCGCTCAGAGCAAGAAAATAATGACAAACGGAGAAACGCAGTCTATGAAAGACGCCAGTTAAACGGGTACGGATCTAAATTGGTTTCCAATCTCCTTTGGTAAGTGCTTGAATACGATGGGATCGATGTAAATCTAGAAATCCGCATGCCATTTGAATTGGGCAAAGCAACGGTTCGTTCTATTGTAATATGACATGCACTGAAAAGAAGCGTTGGAATACCAACACTACGTTGTTAGCGCTAAGATATGGTATTAAATTAACCTCGTTGTGGTAGTTTTATTCGCCTCGTTTGCGATCCGTACCAGTTTGGATCTGATTCAGAGTGTTCACACGAGGCCACCTTGGGATTGGATCCAAGCTGGTACTCTGTCATAAGCATAGCAGATCCAAACGAGGTTGGATGAACAAGATTCGTAACACTTCTCGCATTGATACTTTCTCATCCACCATAACCGTGTAGACAGGGTCTCCATTAAACTATGCCATTCCAATTAAGTATTTCAATAGTAGCACCCTTAATTGATGTTTGTCATTTCATTAACTATAAAACAGACAAGGGCAAGTTCTGTAATATTTCAGTGAACATAGCAGCTTACACTTCCGGTTTCGTTAGTGTGGGACGTGTCATCCGTTGATTCTACGATCATCCTATCCATCTTACAAGCACAAAATAGAAGAACGATGGAGGTGTACAACTGCTTTGCTTCCTTCTCTTGGCCGCCACTCAGTTGTTTTCTTGGCCCATGTCGTGTTCTTCATTCGTGCGAGATGTCCTGCCCACTGGCCTTTTGTGTATTTTATTTTCTCGGTGATGTCTCTCACTTTAGTTCTTGATCTTATAATTTCAATCTTGACCTTGTCCTTCCGAGTGATGTTCAGCATTGCTCTTTCCATGCTCCCCTGCGCTACAGCAAGCTTGTGTTTTTCTGCCATCATCTTACTGAGAATAAAATGGTTAAGTTAAGTAAGGATCATTAAGTGCCCAAAATTTTTAATAATATAAATAGTAATTCAATTATCTTGGCCACTGATCGAAATTAAATTTCAATTAATTGTAGACTTTTGAAACACCTGATTGAACTTTAACCGAATGTAAATGCTGACGTCATTTTAGAAAATGATGATGTCATCACAAAACTTGATGACACCATGATAAACTTTCTAATTCGTTTTTATTTACTTTTAGCATAAACCAATTTTCGACTACCCTTGGCGAGAAGGACACGAACGCGTGGAATTTTTACTTTAAATCTCCCACGGGCTAAACAAGACTACCTCAGTTTTGCACAAGCCGTAAAAGTCGTGCTCTCAATAATGTTGAAAATAGGTAGAGTAGATGTATGGTTGGGCTGTAGTTTTAAGTTTGATAGATTCCATTCAAAAACAAAAATACATCAATTTCATGATTCATTGTTTTAATAATCAGATAAACAAGAGAGATATTAATCGTAATGGAGATATTTCCTTGAGAATTTAATTTGACCCGTTCCTTGAAAACATGTTTTCCATTATAAGGTCACCATTACATAGCATGTTCACTATATGGTTTCGCGATAGTATTACGTTTGGTAGGTTCCATTCTGAAAGAAAAAACAAATTATAATTCATTGTATTTATAACCAAAAAAAAAGAGAGAGATAAGTTGTAAATATAGAGGAATTTCCATGAGAGTTTATTTAGACCCGTTAGTAGAAAACATGTTTTCTATTGTTAGGTCGCCATTACATAGAATGTTCACTATATGGTTGTGCGGTAGAGATGATGTCAATGGAAGAGATGATATCAATGGAAGAGATGATATCAATGGAAGAGATGATGTCTATGGAAGAGATGATGTCAATGGAAGAGAAGATGTAGATGAAAGAAATGATGTTGATAAAAGGGATGACGCTAGAAGAGATGATGTCAATCTGGTTTACCATATATTTTCCTTAATGCTTGTTTTATTCAAACAATTTTAAAGTGAGATTTCACAAAGGGATAGCATGATAAAGTGACATAATAGATCTATACCTATTAAAAAGAAACAAACTAACAAGTGAAGCGATAAAAGGGATACAAAGAAGTGAAAGAGGAGAGGGTTATCAAGAAGAAAACCAAAACGAGAGGACTTGTCTCTGTTATGAAAGAAAGAGTCTGTGACCACGGAAATGGTATTTCCAACGCTAATAACAAGTCTTGTTTAGGGAAATGATATTAGTAAAGGATAACGGTATCAAGAGATATGCGTTTCCGTCTTAAACTGATTTTAACAGATGTGTCTTACTGACCGTCGGGTATTTTTCCTAAACGTTTTTGTTTATATTCTTTTTCCGTAAAGAGAATTGTTACCAAATAGCCTGATTCCGCTTCACACATTTTATAATCCTTTTGCAATCCGATGAGTTTTCTTATTATCTTTAGAATTATTATTTTCGTTTACTACTAAACCTTGGCATTTTAACAAACCACCTCAAAACTTGCTATGATTTCCCTTTTAAAGGATTCATCTAATAAAAAGATTAAAGACAGGTGTTATAAAATTTCATGCTCTCTTCCAAAGCACGGTGTACTAATTTGGTTATCCAAGTCAACGAAGAAACCCTAAAATGTAAACACAGGTTCATTCATACTGGTTATTATTCATCAGGAATTACAGCTTAAAAGGCTATTACCCTATGAATGCGGTATTAGGCCATGTACTCTACTTTGGCACGGACTACGATGGTGTCCGCATGCATGAAACCTATACGGAGTACTAATATGTGACGTCATAATTGAAGGAATATCAGAACTGTGATGATATTTTTCATTGGTTGAATTTGTCTTGGTATAATAATAGCAGAAATCGAGAAGCTTCAGCCCTTACAGATTTAAGGGCGAAAAATAGCAGGCAACTTTGGAAAGAGGGAGGGGGGATCCAGGAGCGAAATATCGATTTAGGTCCTATGGATAGTCAGTTGAAATTTCTATAACATATAATTAGGTACAAAATCATGGAAAATTTGGAGTTGACTGAAATACCTGGAAGCAAAGAATCAGGGGAGTAAGAGACAAAGGATAAAATTACAAAAGTACAATTTACAGATTAGATATGTGCATCTGCAATTGATTTACCAGGCGGAAAACGTAATTTCGTTATGAATAGCAGTGCCCAGCAAAGAACGCACACGTGAAACATGTTGAAGATTCAAATTGAACATATAAAACTATATATTTAATAACCAAGCTTTCAATGTATTATCACATCATCCTCAGGGTATAAGAAATTTGAACAGTAGGTACGATTTATAAGGACACAGTGGCCTAAATAAACAATATACTTAATAACAAAGGAAAAATAAAAGAGCCTCATAGGAGAAATTAGAATAGTGAAAGTGCCAATGAGCTTATTGTTCCATTCAAATATGGCCTAAGTTTGATCTGTGCATGTATTTCTGGTTTACCCGTTTTGAGCTTTTCGCTTCTTTTATTTTCCTTCGTAAATTTGCCTACTTTTTCACTTGCATTTATAGAATCTTTTGTTTATTTTTTTATTTTTATTTTTTAAATAACTTCTTAGAGCAGCACATTAACTTCATCCCTAGTGGTGGCTGATGTAGCAGTCGATTTCTAATTAAGTTTACTTACTTGTGAAACTGTTTGCGATAGTCAGTCTTGCGTGCTCTGTCTATAAGGACCATTCAAGTAGACTCAAGTGAACAGCTATAAGCTTTTTATACAGCTACAAAAAGAGCTTTATCATTTAACAAAATGTGTTAAGCTACTTCATAGTGAAAGCTGTAGAGTAACTTACGCCAAGTCACTCAAAATAAATATCGCCAAGTCAGACACCCGAATCTTTGTAATCGCTCTCACATAACACATAGCTGCGGTTGCTAGGATATTCTCATATTCTGCAGCCACTACTGATGGTGCAACGTCTTGTCGAAGTGATGCAATACTTAGCTGTCCAGCTTGTATGACTACAGTGTGCATTGATTGCCAAAGGTAGCTTTTAAGTTTTGACTGCTCTTCCTAATCATAAGCTCTACGAATTTTCAATAGCCCACGGTGTAAGATGGACCTTGGTGTTACTATTTAAGTTAACTGTCAAGCCCGTACGTCAACTAAATGTTACTGCCCTTTCTTAGAATTTGGCAATTTGTTCTTGGTTCTTCGTATGTTGCTCCTTTTAGTAGGCGGTGCCTATTTTAGTGTACAGTGCTGCGGATTTAGTTGCTCAGTAATGGTTAAAATATGTGCAGTACTGAATCGAAAAACAAACCGTTGAGAAACGTGACACTTATAAAAGATCTTTCTAAACCGAGAGAGAAAAAAGAGGGATGGAACGTAATTAATTAAAGAACGGGACGTATATGAGAACAGCTTGAAATATTTCAGTTAGAAATTGAGTGTGAGAGGGCAAAGAATGAAACAAGTGAAGGAAACAGTTCAAAAAATTTAAAAAACAGAACGAATAGCCCAGAAATGCATTGATGTACCGTATACTGAATCAGTAAAATGATTCTATGATTCCTTAAACTGTTGGAATATCGATATTGTAAAATTTGCTGCGCCTTTGCGGTGGACACCACTTTTCCACTCACAAATCTGTGCAGTATTGAAATACGTGAAAGTAGACCTTGCAAGTAAGGACATTTTTTAGTCAAGTTTCAGAATCCCTTGTGATAATAACAAGGATTCATATGTTCACACAGTAGAGGTTTCTTTGTCCTTGAGTCCGTTTGATTGATGCACAGTGCGACAACTTTAAAGTAGAAATAACTCTTGGTTGCTCTATTATATAGCATAATGCCTTTTTTAAATACCCTTGTCTTTCTGCAGAAAGCTGAATACTTTAAAGGAAAAAACTGTCACGAGAGAAATCTCGCGACTTTCGCGACAGTTTCTTCCCGCGACAGTTTGTTTTTGGCCCGTTTGCGACAGTTAATTCCCGCGAAGTGAGTGAGTGAAGCCATATAGCAACAACGAAACCTGCTACCTTGTTACCTGTTACCTCCACCTGAACCCAAAGTATGAGAACCTTTCATTTAACCCCCTATTTAGTACAGGCATCTTTTTGGACGTTCAGCAACCGGGTGGAGGGGAGAGTAAAATTATAAGTCGAAAACAGATATCTTTTGGCATTTTATACACTTTTTGTTTATACTTGGTACAATGGACCTAGATTGATTAAGGAAGTACCAAAAGCTGGGAAAATATTTAATTTTTTCTAGAAAGTGATAAAAGTATATATATTAAAGATAGTGTAAAACCCTTTTTGTTACTTATAGATACAACTAAAGTAAAGAGATTGCTTGAAAAGCAATATTAAAGCAATGATAAAAAATCTATAAAACTATTTACTTCGGCTAATGTTACCTTTTCTAAGCTATTGTTTTGTATCAGTAAAAGCAAACAAAATCTCCACCTTTTTGGTATTTTACATGTTCTTTATAGTAAATAAAGCTTAATTTAGAAGTTGACTACAGTTTGGTCCCATAAAGGTACTCATATTTGTATATGATTATTCCCTTCCTCACAGTATTTGTAAGAATGGATTTGAGAAACGTTTTGAGTTCTGAGCTTACAGGGTTTATGAAATTGGCCATATCTGGAGGTCTGGGGCGAGTCTGAGGCCCAAATCTGGGCAACATGTCTCCGGAAAATAAATTTAAAAACCCCACCACATCACTAGTAAATAGGGTTCAGATCCTGGAAACCTAACAAGCTAAGTGAGCCTGATGGTAGATGTTCAAATCAACTTGTTGCCACAATCAGCCATTGCAACTTCATCTGACATTGTTTGCCTTTAAAGCAATTCTTGGTACTACTGGCTAAGAAATATGGTTCTCTGCCTCTGCATGGGTTCAAAATGCCATCAAACAACAGACACACATGAGCATAATATTGAAGTGTAAACGTGTTCAGATTATGTCTCCATATGTCCCTAATGGTATGTAATGGCTATTTTCATACACGTCATAAGTTGGAACTTGTTACAAATATATTTAACTCCAGCTTATGAAGGAACATCAAAAATAAGACATGAACAGTCGTTACGAAAGTTAAGAGCAGATTTGAAGATTTGGTGAGTCGTGATAGCTAACGTCTGTGAGGACATAGCACCCTAAAGAAGAAGAAAAAACAAAACTTTGCATGTATGTATGTATGTATGTATGTATGTATGTATGTTCGTATGTTCGTATGTATGCATGTCTAAGTGTTCTGTAGTTTGATTGGGGTACAAAGGGCATGAACTTTTGTAAATTTTAAAACCCTAGTGCCTAACTCCCTACTTTTGGGCTGCACATCGTTATAGAAAGGTAATTACTACAAATGAAACTTAAGAAAAATAGATTTCAAGTTTTAGATGTAACTGAGACCAATACCATGTTAGGCATTAAGCTTTCTTAAGACAAAAGGCGTAGTTCATTTTCTAGTCACTTTACTGTTTACAGTTTGCTTCAGCAGATTATAATACCGATGCCCTCCCCCCCAATATACCTTTGCCCCACTGCTAAAAAGCAAAGTCAATATCCATTTAAAATTCTTTGTAAAATAAAACTTCTGCCACTCAGCAGTGCATTTATGATACGTGCTTTCCGATCTTCCTTCATGTCGGAGTCTTCCGAAACAAGTATTATGGAAGTTACAGTTTAGTTGAATTAGAGTTTGCTCGACCAGTTGACGGAAAATTTGTAATACAGTTTACTCCAATAAGTCTACAATAAAAGGAGAAAAATAAATTTGTTTCTTTTCCAGAATAGAAAGCAATTCAAAGCCAATATGGGAAGATATTGAACCATGACAATCATACATTGTTGTTCTTTGGCAGTTAAACCTATACAAGAGCTTGTAAATGTTTTAAAAATAAGGAAGCGAAGAAAATGACGTAACATATGAGCTGTTGTGGTATGGCCGCTATCAGGAAGTGGAAGTATTTCTCGTTTTAAGATTTGGTCTTTGCAGGAATTTAACACGTATGTCACAACACCCACTTTTTCGTCATATCCCTTACTCCTACATCTTATTTCCGTTCAAGCTCTTAACTATCTTTTACTACGTCCCCTTTTTACCAGAAAGTTTACATGGTTGCATACATGACTTCAAGTCTGAGAATCCTACTGAGCCACACCTTGCTGTTATTGTGGGAAAGTTCAAGTTATGAAAAGGGGCTTAGCTATTCAGGCCTAGTAGCACATTCTATCATCATTGTTCAGCACTTATGTAATTATGCATGACAATAGTGAATTAGCATAAATATGGGGAGGGATCTATTAGCCAATCAATGTAATAAAAGAGCATAATTTCTAGTGCAGATCATTATGATATCAACAAAACCCAGCAGTACATGAAGTTTAACAAGCAAGTTTCTACTTTTCTAATATAGCAGTAGAAATTAAATTATTATAACATACTTCAAAAGATCATCTAGTAGCCTGTTGTGTCGTACACATAGTCATAAGTATGAAGGGAAGAGGGTGTGTGTGTGCTTGTTTGTGTGTGCATATTTTATTTTATTTCAACCACATATAAATGTACAGTTATAAAATTTGTAAATAATAGTACATTTCAACTTCATACTAATATACAGTGTTGCAGATATAATTCAGCTTGCATAATTTATGTTATGTTTGTATGGAGTGAATATTCTTAGTAGCTATACAAAAAAGTGTTATTTACATAGGTACTGTACAATTATAGCTGAACAATTGGTGGGTAAGACTGAAAATTTGTCAACCAGATTGCTGCCCATGCAGCAAGCCCACAGCTAGGGGTGCATGTGAGACCCATGTCCTCATCCCCAAATACTTTTCCAATGTAATTTTTATTATCAGTCAATGCCTTAATGATAATGCTTATAGAGAAATAATTGTTTAATATCAATGTTCCTACATCATATGTGGCCCTAAATAATATATTTGTCACTTCTTGGCCTTTTGGCGAGGAAGGAGATGTGGTATCTTGTTGTCATTGATAATAGATACTTTCCATGACCCGTGAGTGACAGTCCTACCATGTGGCTGAGCCGACCTTATGACTTGCCTCTTGAGCTGGTAGCCTAAATTGAGGGATGTTGCCCTTAGATGCCCAGATGCCTGTTATTTATAATTTGCCTGCTCAGATGCTTAGCCGTGCAGAGGCAGTAGCGCTCAAATTGCGGAGACCTTTGCCAGTTACTGCAGTGCTGATGACGCAGTAATTGGGGACCTTGTTCGTGGTTTGGACCCCGAAAAATTCACATACTGGATCACCTGCCAAACAACAATAAATGCTTTGATTTTTAACAGTTTCAAACTACTACGGAAACAACATACTCTTCGACTTTACACCTAGACCTAAAAACAACGCTTTAAGCAGCTCCTGAGGCTGAACATAGTGAATACCTTAAAACTTTGACACATCAACCAAAATGATAGTTAGTTTATCAGATGCATGAACAAGTTAATGAGTTACGCACGGGACAGCATTATTGGGAAACTGATAGAACATTCCCCGAAGTTGCCTCGGGGTATAACCCAGAAAAATGATAAATTGTGGATTTTACCGATTTCAAAAACCATTTTGGCAATCTTACTACCTTAAAATAGCGTTTCGTACCTTTCGATGTCACAACAGCAGCCATTGGAAACCCATTTGCAATACCCTTTGCCATAGTAACTAAGGAAATGAAGAAACAAGAAGCTACTTCATAAGACTAAAATTAAGTTACTCTGGTGCTAAGAACTCACTGACATCGATTTAGCGCGATTAATATTTTACGCAATTCCTTATACTAACGATTTTCGACCCTTGTATATGTTAATACAGAAACAACAACTGCTCAAAATGAAGACGGGGAAAATTCCAAAGACTTTCTGGAAACTATACTTTAACTTGCGGCTTATGGCATAAAATTGAGGCAATTGACCTAATTTTTGCATTTTCATGCTGGAAAGAAACGTCATCTCAATCACTTTACACTTTTCTACCACAAAAATGGCATGCATTTCAAACGAAGGCCACTCTTCCGTACGATAGTTTTCTTTTCTCACCTTTGGTTATAGTTACGTGCTAATTAGTTGAAGGGTATCGTTACTACGCATACTGCCATTATGACTTTGTACACATACGTTATCAATTTATAACTCAGAAGCATACTTCCATCTAGGATTATTAGTTACAGTAAAAATATGGTTTAACTCCTCAAAACGTGAAATATTCGTGCCATTTGTTTACTGTTTGCTTATGGTAATCATTGGAGTAAACCACAGCAATGTAACTAAACACAAACAT
This sequence comes from Alatinidae sp. Z8VKAUB7J3, assembly GCA_010016025.2. Taxonomy (NCBI): domain Eukaryota; kingdom Metazoa; phylum Cnidaria; class Cubozoa; order Carybdeida; family Alatinidae; species Alatinidae sp. Z8VKAUB7J3. The sequence goes on from JAAAKM020073195.1 coordinate 139,767,610, forward strand.
TACCCGCGTACTTATGCTACGGCTTGAGCCAAGCATGATATAAACGTGAGTACCCTGCGTACACCGGCGCGGTGGAGAGTGGAGTTAAGCTAGGCATACTTTCATGTTGCGTCATACCGTTTTGCCTGGTATAATGTCGTATCCTAGCGATGGGCCAATGTTTAGTAAAGCAGGGGTGATGCAGGCATTTGGAAGCTATCTTTATAAAGGATTCTTTCGTTTCCTATAAATTCATCGTGAGAAGCTTTATCACTTCACTCCATACAATTGCTGTGATCAGTGTATGGCGAAAACGGTTAACAAAATGAATCCGCAATATTTAAAGTTTGTACCACTAACAAACTTTTCAAAGATTCCGTTCGTAACGCAGGGCTGGTTCATTATTTGTGATTTAAAATAGTAATACACTCTGCAGAAGGATGATATTGCCACCTCTAGGCATGAAATAACTATTCGACAGGGGTACAAACAGGAAAGCAGCAGATTTTGGTAGCCGACCTTTGATGCGATTACAGGGTGAAGATTGAGAGTAGAAAGTACGCTAATGTATATCGAAGGATAGTAGTAGGAGATTCCTACAACTGTTCCTGGTAAAATGAAGCAAGTCGATGTATAAGTCCATGTATACCGCAAGACTGAAGACGAAACAGCTTTCTTCGGACAGCTTCGTTTGCTATAGTTTGTTAATGCAAAGTTTCTGAGGAACAGCAAACAATGTTACAAAATAGAGAGAGAAGACAATGCGATTGTTTATCTCTTCGAGACAGATGATTTCTGGCTTAGAATGCTATAGTTACTTAGAACTGCCTAAGTCATCCAACGCCCTAATCTAAAATAGAAGCAAATAAGTGTTCTCAAAGCTGGATTTTCTGCTTTCGCCTTTACACTGTTATATCGTCAAGGAAAGATGCACGTGCTACTCGCAGTCGTCGTTTCCCCGATAAATTTGAGAAACAATCGCTTACGAGGAGGGTCGTTGATTGGTCAATTTTTCTAGGCAGCTAGAAAGATGGGAGCTGCGTTAAAGGTTGACCATTCCATAACTTAAGGAAACCAAATGCCCTATTACCTGTTATTGAGCCTGAAAAGCGTTTAATTCTTTCATAGATAAATATGTTATTTTATGATATGACTTGTTGTCCACAATTTTTGCCATTGACTGCAATCCAATGTAACACGCTCGGTTGTTAGTAGTGACTTTGCATTTCCTTACGTATTTGGTCCACCCAGCGTTTAGGGGTCTTCCTGAGGGATACTTGCTTCCAAACTAATCTCTGCGCACCCAATATCCACATCTGCATTCCCTATTTTTTACCATATAGCCCAACTAGTTTTTTTTTCGGATAGGTAATATCTCTTTCTATCCCCAGTTGCATCCTGATGTATGCATTCTACGCACATCCCGTCTTTCTTTCGGATCATAGCTGGGACAGTCGTTCTCAAACCCTAGCATTTTATTTGTATCTTCTGCTTCAAGCGTTCACATTTAGCGCTGCATATACAGCAATTTGAAGAAACTAAGTATTATACAATCTTAACTTGATGGTACTAAGAATGCACATATTCCTATGCCATACATTTTTCTTACGTCTGCCAAATGCTGACAATGCCAATGAAAAATCTCCACTTAACAGCATGTATTTAGGACACTTAGGCAAAGAAAAACGAAGTTCTCCATCTTCTCGACACCTCGTTATCTATTTTATTTTGGCTTTTAAGTTCTGTAGTCATGATCTTTCATTTATCCAAATATAGTTTTAGCCCTAATTACGCCCGGATTACTTCACGTCGAATCTGGAACAGACTCTATGGCAGACACACCAGTAATGTAATCGATCATTGAGCTTTTAATATGTTAATTTATGGCCTTGATTATTTAAGATATTATAGCTATCGCCGTATTCTTCTCTTGGAAGATTTAGTGTTCGTCCCAGAAGTAAAAGGTGAGTGGTTTAACAGTCGTAACTGATCCCATAAATTCGTCTGTAAATAGAGAAAACGTGTCATTTTTTAAATGAAAACGTTTGCCCTTTTTGTACTAGAGTTAAGCCCTTTTGCGATAATTTTGCTCCTTTTCCGTGTTTTAAACCATTTGACTTTTTAGACTATCTCTAGCAAACAATTCATCAATTTGAAAATGATCAAACATTGCTATCAAGCTTTATTGCCTTAGGTGATGTTGATTGGGCGAAGAGAAAGTAAAATGTTAACTGACCAATGAAAGCCGTTGCTTTCGGCAGGGTTGTTGCTGATATTGTCCGGAAAAAAATATATGCTCAATCGCATATGCGGACTGAAATATCCTATCTTTTACCACCCAACCTTGACAGTTAACTGCACACAAAGACAAGAACACCTCCTCAAACGACTGCTACACTGCTGGCTTCTGACGTCAGCAATTGTTACAATTCATGGACTTATGAACTCTTAACTCTAAAATCGGTTATATTCTCTCTCCAATTTTTACGATTTTTGGTTACAGATTTCCGGGCAAAAATGAGACCAATAGAAAAGATGTTCTCTTGGAAAAACTTGACTAATACAATAACAAAATTCTGCAGTTTTCTTAATGTTAACTATTGACAGATATATATGACCATTTACAATTTGTTACGTTTTGCCAAAATTTGGGTATTGAGGGGATGGAAGATGCGAAGAAGATTGGTTGAGGCAAAGAAGTACTTAGTACGTCAAAAAATATTATCAATCTCAGGTAATTTTATAGATCGCCGTATATTCAAGGAGTTGCTTAGTACCCAATACTCACATGGAAGCTTTACATTCTCATCCTAAGCGCAAATCATTGAGTATCAGGCATTACGCTTACAATTAAAGATATTAATCACTGACTGAAGGAACTCCTACGCAATCGACATTTCGATAGGTGTACCTTTGACAATCAGGAGTCATTCAAAATATTGCGTTCTATTGGACGCATAAGAGAAATAGACTCTTAGCTTCATCCTTAGCTTCAATAATGTACCAATATTCCTGTCACTAGTTAAAAGCAGTGCCAATTGCACCTGCTGTTATGTGCTGACAACTGTGGAAAACCTTACCACAACAGGCGACGCCCCTCAATTTCGGTAACCAGCCGAAAAGCATTTCTTCACAGGTACATCCTTACATATCCTCTACTTCCTTTTGCACTGTCATTAAACTCATGAGCTTCTATAACAATTGCTTAAGGTTTTCATAAATTATTGTCGATGAATTAGTTGAGGAATTTTATCAGAAGGCCGTTTTCCTCAGTATCAACGCTAACAAATATCATAGACATGGCCTGACACTTACTACAAGTATCTCAGAAGCCTAAGGGTCCAATGGACTAAATACTGACAAGCGAAGTTAACTAAAAGAATACGGCTTGTAATATGTTGGCTGTAATAGCGGTGCTTCGCGGCCCCGCCCTTTTCTATGACAGTTTATAACACATATAATAGTTCCCAACGTTTCTAGAGAGGATGTTACGTTTACAACCCACATCTATATTGCAAAGGTCCAGCTATTTTAAATCTGCAAATCGCAAAAGTATATCAATCTGTTAGATGCAGTTCACAGAAATTCTATGCACATACAACTCGTCTTGATCACAGTAAGTCAGAAACATGTGCTTTAGTCCGATAGGTTCTGACAATATAATTTCGGACACAAAACTGATTTTAACGATGTCGGGTAAACTGGACGATAGGTTCACAACCGAGACGTTCTCGTGGACGAAGCTAGCAGAATGAAATCTCTCTAGGGAAACTACGCTGACCCTTTCTAAATTCTAATCCCGACATCAGAATTGAGTACTATCTAATGTTCAGTGTTAAGAAATGTTTAGAAGAAGGGACAAAGGACGTTGGGAGTGTTTGTTAGGTTTTGTGGTTGTAATAGACGGCGTGGCGTCAGGTTGGCTGTTTTATGCACCATCTTTGTTCCATGAGACAGGGGTCGTCAAGGCGATGCTACCCTTATCTACAATGAAATTTTCTTCTCACTCCGTCTTGTTTCCGTCATTTTATTTAACTTTTGTCGTTCTCATAACGGTTTTCATAGCTTCCAGTGCTTGAAATTTATATGCTAAGTTCTATAAATATTTAATTTGATTCGGGTTGAGAAAAGAAGGCCTGTCAGTAAATTGTTATCGATAACCAGTCCATTTTGTTCTTGTATGTTTCCTCTTTGTAAGAAATGCCTTAAACAGCTAAAGCTATATAACAGTATGATCTAGCTTAGAGATTTTAATGACAAATCTGTGAGTTGATACTTCCTACAATGAATACAACAGTTAACTCTATTCACGAAATTCTCTTGATCCTATTTCCTACTTTTACGAGGGTAGAGTAGTGCTTAAACTAAAACATTTACAATGACTACGTAGCATATTAAGATCTTAGCTGCCTAACAGAGGGCACAAGACAGCAAGTTGCACAGTCGTTCATTTGCTTTTTGTTCATGAATGCTAGCCTGCGTGTGTGTTAATAGCACGGGAAAAGGCTAGCTGGGAGGTTCTTACTTTTTGTATTTTGCCCTAGTATATAATAATTTCGTCATATCTTTTCATTTCACCCCTCTACTTAAATATATTTTCATGATAAATTGTATAATATGGATATTATTCCTGTTTTTTTGCAAAAATGGACAAATAAAGATGGTTCAGTTCTAATTAACATAATGACGGATAGTTTTGATGGAGAACAAGTCTGGGTTCTAGTAGGGTTATATACTCCTCTTACCCAAGAAGAAAGGCAAGCCTGTTTACGTTAATTTAACAAATCGTCAGTAATCCTAAGAAAGATTATCAAGCCACTAAGAATAGGCTATCTGGACTGAGCTCAGACAAAGAAGTATTTGACGCAGTATCCTTCCAATATCAGGAAGCTTTAAGATCTGCTAGATTTAAAGAAATTGCCACTAGTTGGAAAAGACATGTGAAACTATTTGACAGTTAGAAAGAAATCAAAATGTTGTCTGTTTCAACCTGCTTTTCAGTAAGTCCTGCTCAGCAAACGACACAGTACTTGAGCTTTTTCATTTGTTGAAAAAACACGTTTTCCCAAGTATGTTAAAAAGTCAGCATTCTTTAATACATTCTTATAATTTCCAAAGTTGACGATGTCATAAGGATGCGAAGAGAGTGGAAAAGATACCTCACCAGAATCAACTTCGAGTTTGCTAAAAGTACCACGCCCTAAATAAAATCCTGAACATAATGTTGGAATATATTTCGGCGCATTTAGCGTTTCCTAACAAATGGGCCCCAATACTCGAACTGGTCTTTCTACAAGAACCAGTTGCCAACATGGGTACAGCCGAGCGTATTTGTGGCTGACTTTGAAGTACTTCAGAAGGAACATGCTGTTTGATCCTCTCTATGAGTCTTCAGGATGTTCTACCAACTTAAGAATTGTCCCCTGCAATTGTAAGTATGTTGGTCTAACAATCTTGAAAAGAGCCCGCTGAAACGCTTTCGATCAAGAAAATGAATTTACAATGTGTCAACTATCATCATTGATACTCTTGGTATCGTCCAACTCATTCACTCACGGATACGAGGGACTTTTGTTCAAATTCCTCTTTGTCAGAATGAGATGTCTTAAAATTGAATTACAAATCAAATACTGTAGAACTGAATGACTATCCTAGTATCAAGAAGTATCTGTCATCGTATAACGGAGGCTTAGCGTGAAAGACGGAGAGACATGATCTCTTTTATGAGTCACAAATAAGCGTTGCACTTGCTACATGCGGTGTGGTGTGAAATCAAGCATTAGAGAGCGGGGACGCAATGTCATATCACCTGACCACTCAGCATTATCTCGAATAAAGTGTTTCAATATCCTGCCACGTGAGACCGTAACATTACGAATGCACGTCCTTCAACAAACGGCAAGTTGAAAATAAGACAAAACCTACAGAACCAGAAGATTACAATATGAAAAACACTTGCTTCTAGGCAAACATACGTATTATATAATCATTGCAGTACTTTCTTGTAATACGGAGATGTACTCCTATATATAAGAATAATACAGACGAGATTGTCTTACAAGTGGTTCTTAGACGAGTGAACTCCCTTAGGGTGTCAATGAACTGTAGGTAAGGCATGTAGGTAAGGCATGTATGCGTGCCTTTGTAAACATATCTACATGCTTGTGTATGTGTGCGTGTGTGTGTGCGCGCGCGCGCGCGCGCGCGCGTGTGTGTGTGTGTGTGTGTGTGTGTGTGTGTGTGTGTGTGTGTCAGAACGGCCAAATGAAATGCAGACCTGGCCTTTCCTATGATATGGAAGCAATCGTCCGTGTACACTTTGGCACAGTATGGGTTCTCAAGCAAGTGCCTTTACTATGCAGACAAAAAGAATCCGTTTCCTCGCTAGGCCTATTTAATTAATCTTGTTGTATTGAATGCTGATTTGTCCAAAAATACAAGCCATTCAGGCAGTCCAAATTCTGATTGGCTCTGCCAAAAATGCAGTTAGGTGTACTCTTTCACACATTTCATTCTGGTCATTCTGACGCAAGTACTCTGAGGAGTGTCAGACGAAAAAAACTTTTAAGTACACAATGTTTTCGCTATTTCGTGCAATATTCTTGTTTTGGACAATATATGTCTTCCGACAATTCAAACCAGTAGAAAATCTGTGATTTACCCATAGCGTGTATGCTTTGATCAACGTAAAAGTAGCGTTTAAACCTCTGGCACAACAAGCTAGTATTTCAAACTTTCATCTTCTCAACTGACTTACTACTCATTCCAAAGTAACGTCTACTGTCTTACCTGTAGATCTGCACTACATTGTTCACTTGGTAAGGAATCTATTAAGTAATCTATATCCTTGGCTGTCCTTGTTATCAGTGTAGCAAACAAATTAGCGTGGCCTACAATTGTAAAATAAACAAATAAATAAATAACAGAGAAAAACTGAACATACGTAAACTCTTACACTTGTACAACTGTTTGACTTTTCGCAACTGTAGTTCTGCACCAGCAAAACATCTGAAAATAACTAGTTGATCTAATGTGGCTTGGCTTGAGAAACTACGAAAAAATCTGACTCCAGCTCTGCTTTGTACGCTTAACAGAAATATTGGCACCCAATATCAAATTTTCAAAACGATTGCATGTAAAATGAGTTCTCAAATTTATTATTTCGGACATTTCGTTGCTTCCTTACAGATTTCTCAAAGTTATTGATGAACTTAGAAGGCTCTCCTTCAGACTTTGTTGTAGTAGTACTAGAAATTCGGGAGGGCAGAAGTTAGGGTGTTGAAGTCAGTTAAAGTCATAAGGTAGTTTCTATGCCTACCACGCACCCATCTCTCGTACCTCCTTTCTACTTTAATTTAGCTATTACCTACCTACCTGCCTACCTCTCTGTCCTTAGCAACCGTTCTCTACCGTTTCCTGCCTATCAACCTCTACGTAACTAACCATCAAGCCCTACCTAAAGGTACTCCCCTTTACGTACCCGGCTAACCATTTTTAATTATCCACCCTTATCTACTTATCTGGCCTAACTCTACGATACACATTTACTAACCTTTCTCTCTATATTCTACTGTTCAAGGAAACAAATACTTTTCAGACATTTAATAAGATTTCATGGGTAAGTGCAAGCCATTTGATAAATGAACAGAAACTGAATAATGGGCGTAATGATAATCTGACCAAGATCAAGTAGATACTATCAGTGGAATCATGCAATGGAGATGCCGTAATTATCAAAATACTATTTACAAAAATAATTTTCTAGATTATTTTTTCTTAACGGATTCTCACAGAATTCAAGTTTAATTGCCCTAAAACCTTACCTGATTTGCACTCTCCCCAACTTTGAACCCCCTAAACAGGACGTTTGATCTGTGAAGAGTACCTATTTTCCCAATAGATCACCTTCTGAGAGCCTTCATTTCCGGTGTCTTTATTCCCAGTACTTTTTTCCAATGCCATAGTTTCCAGGGCCTCTATTTCCAGTGTCTTATTTCCCAGTGCCTTTTTTACCGTGCTGTTTTTCAGGCAGCCTTTTTTCCAGTGCTTTTTTTTTACCGCATACCGTCCCCTGCAAGTGGCCAGACATAGACTGCCTACCATAGCTGTAAATGAGTCGATGGTAGAAAAATTATGCGAGATGTTTCATATTTCAATACAAGAAACATTTTCACCTACCGGGAGTATTGTTTGGACTCGAGACAGGTACCACAGCCAATCGATCAAATACTCATAGAAGGCATTTTGGGTGTTATTCCATTCATATCTTCTGAACATGAAAGGCGATTTTTCCAGATTAATCTACTGTGCTCTGATGTAGCAAAGATGTCTAGCTTGCTATTGCTTACCATTAACTGAGCCCTCTTATCTATCAAATCACCAGGGACAACATTCGGCTTTGGACCAGATGGAAAGCCACTCCATGACGCCCTGAAGCACATCGACAAGGGTTACAACACCTTTGCGAATATTCTTGGACAACGTGAGCTGATGAAGTTGGACAAAGCTGGTGTTAAGTACAGGCTTCCTCCTGCTGGGTACAGGATTACAAATGGATATCTGGAAGCTAATATTGATGTTCCTGGAATAAAGATACAGTATTCACTAGATCGAGGTAACACATGGACAGATTACGACGACTCAGCCAAACCAGCCGTAGTCAACGAGTACTTCCTGCAAGTGCGATCTGTCAGTCCGGACGGAACTCGCTTTAGAATTGAGCAAAAGGAAATGAAGTGGCCTGTTGTTTCTCCACAAGGTAAATTACACATTCCCTCCAGAATTTAGTAACACTATTTCAATTTACTTGTTTTACATTGTTGATGCACTGGGACCTTGCGTCTCGAGTTAAGAAGCATAAATGTCAATGACACCTCATTCCACTTCAAAGGGGTACGTGAAGGATGGGAATACGCTGGGCAAACGGATGGACCAGGCCTAACTTCTATCGGAGCTCTTACGGTAGGGAACTGGAGTCAAACAACACATTGAGTGATATATTAATGGAGAATGTATAACTGATGAAGCAATTATTTAAGTCTCAAGGAATACACATTTTCAATTATAATAAAGAATGATAATATTGAAACGTCATTGAAAAGTATAAATTTTTATGTGTGTATATATATGATATGTATGTACTATTTACGTTATCACAGACTAACTAAGTCTTTGCCATACAAATATTCAAGGATATGTAGGCCTACTGGCCATTTGGAACCAGAGTAACTAATTACAGGTCGGCCTTCAGAAATTTTGCACAGAAAGTAGAAACAACAAACCGAAATAAACTTCTCCCAGCCAATTTCCACGTGTATTTTCAAGCACCTGATCATAAGGGACAATCTGATTGGCAGTTCCCCTCATCCAATGGACTGTTAGTAAGACGAAATTACGTGAAAAGGGAACATTTTGGCTTAACGGATTCACTTTGCTAAACGTTTTCGCCATACACTGATCACAGCAATCGTATGGAGTGAAATTAGAAAGCTATTTCGATGAATTTATAGGAAACGAGAAGATCCTAGAAAATAACGGTTACGAGAGCGACACGTAATAGCTTTCTAATTTCACTCCATACGATTGCTGTGATCAGTGCATGGCGAAAACGTTTAGCAAAATGAATCCGTTACTCAACGCAATATTCAAGTTTTGTAGCACAAACCAACTTTTCAAGACTCGTAGTATTAATGGCGATCAGCGAACTGCGAACACTTAAAAACATTTTTTTGTTTCATAAAAGTTGTTGAGTACCAGCATAGGCAAGGTTTCAGACTTGTACTGCATTCTCCTTTAACAAATATCTTCACAGCAAAAAACGTTCTTTGGTTATCAGAAATGTGTTTGAGTCACATTTCAGTGCTTGCCTTTGTTATTTCGTCATCTTCTATTGTTTTCATTGTTTGCTTGTTGTGGCGATTTTTTTCGTCAGAAAAAAAGTAGAAATTGATCCTACTTTTTTTCTGTTAGCGCGAAGAGAAAATTTTCGCTGCACCGAATTCTTTGTTAGACCGAAGAGAAACACTTCGCTGTAACAAAGAGCTGATTACATGATGCGCATGCCCAGCGACGAAAAAAAGCGCTAACAAATTCGTCTAGTGGAAATTCGGCTTTATGTACGGCATGACTTTCGGATTTTGTTGCTGGTGTCATTGGGTAGCGGATCGCAAAGTAGAATCTGAGATCCTCCCCGATATCGCACAATCACATACTAGATATAAGAAGCACAAATTCAGCAAGGGATTTTGTTTCCCTAGTTTTTACTTTTGTGGAGAACTGCCGTCATTTAAATGAAATAGGTCTACCTAATTGTTTTGGTTTTCATATATTTTGGAGCAGTATGCGGAGAATAGCTGTATCATTCTTCATAAAGCTTTGACTTGTTAGCTCTTTTCTTTGTAGTTGTTGTTTAAAACAATGTGGATGGTTATGGAATAAGCTTATATTCAAAGAGATTTGTTAAGCTAATATTTATTCAGTTACCCCTTCTTGCTCGTTGCTCTCGTCCTCCTTTTTATCAGTAGACGGTTCCTCTTCTGTCTTCTTTTCCTGAAAAGAATACAATAGGCGTTAAGATATCATTTCCATAAGCTAAAATAATGTTCATTTCCATAAGGTTCTGAAGGTAAGGGTGAAATCACTTGTCGCCTTCCGGAGGTATTTGATATTGGTAGATTACAGATTCAAGTTCATATCTCTCTTGGGGGTGGGGGTGGTTCTCAGAGATAAATTAACAGGCAGTTTTAAATAAGTAATTCCGTTGACTAGTATGTTGGCTGCGATTTGGTAAAAAGTTAAGCAACTTGCAAGTGAGCATTCTCCCGACTGAAATTATTTGAGAGGTTTTCGGGGGCTTCATTCGGAGGTTTGGTCTATTCTATGTAGGTGGAACTGAACTTGGTATTAAATGTTAGTCATTGGTAAGTTGATACTAACTAATAATTCCAGACTACCATAGGCAACTAAACCAGAAACGTTGTTGGACCATAACGACCTTGGTTACGTGATAACAACAACATACTCAATACAGCATTTTCCATACGCCGCTGCAAAATCTCTACACTAATAAACGTACTCCTCAAGACGTTTTATATATCTTTAATAGATAGATAACCAAACGGCTAGAATTAAGTTACAAATGTATTTGGTCGCGAGAACCCTTTACAGGTAATAAATCAAAACCTGTAGAGATTTTATCAGTATCTTGTTGAAAATACTACGCTGGGCATGTGGTTGCCACCACGTAACTAAGGCCCTTCTAGCTTGAGATTTTAGTCGCGTATAGCAATAAACAGTTTTATAATGTAAACAAAACGATCGAACGAAGGCTGTCTATGCGCGACAAAAACGGGTAACGCTGGTTAGACCAGAACGGCCCTGGTTACGTAGTAGCAGCGACATGGTCGGCGCAGTTTCTCTCAAAACCTACATGATTGATATTATCAACCATGAGAGGATTCCCCTGAAAAAAACCTTGCTCCGTGCATTAGTATTATTACAACTAATTGGTAATGAGTACGAACGTGGAGTGTCTCTTTGGAGGATTGATCTAAGAAAGTTCGTAAAAAGCGAAGAAAGTAGCTTACGGATCGAAATATACATAAACAGGCAACCATGTTTGTACCATGACCATATAACTTGCTGCTAGTTTTAACCCGCGAGAAATATTTGCTACACATTGTAATCTAAATCATAGGTCTTATACAAATTGCTCTTTTGTTAGTAGTGTCCCGTTTATCGCCACCTGGACTAAAGAAAGTGCAGGTACCCCCAGATATTATTGTGTCTGTATATGTACACAAACTGTACACATCCGCCGACGTAAACTGATAATATTAACTACTAAAGAAGATGCCCCATTTTTGTTGATGTTCCAAAGTTATCACTTTTTAAATGATAACATTGGAACGGCAACGAAAATGTGTTTTTTAGTGAATGATCTTCAACGGAAATGTATACCTAAATGGAAGAACCCCAGGTATGATCCCTTTGTCAAAGGCTTTTGTTATTACCAGGGTGCTTAATAACTTGTAGCAAGATGTATTACGTATAGTAGATATGGAAACAACACGACGAACAGCAACTGAGTACTATTTGCTACATAGTCCAGTCAAGCTGCGCCCTACGTATTGAGAGTCTGCTGCAGTGTTGCGAAGGGAATGCATGTGCATTGATGAAGTTCATTTCACTTACGAAGTTCAGGGATACCTCATCCATAGAAATTAGTATCTGTTTTAAAAAGAACACTAGTCGCCACATTAGCTCCCAGTCGTCCACTGGTGGATATCAACATCCAGCTCAACGCAATTGGACACCAGTCTCTCTGCGCCATGTGAATAATTACTGTTGTAGTCCTACACATCTACATATTAAAGTCCCTTGTTGCTGGTAGGGGTTACACTTTCATGCTGACAAAAATTTCCTAGAGAGACACATATAAGTACGATTGCTCAAGGATACCTCCTTCCCCTACCACATCTCTGAGTATCCTGTAATAACATGTTGAGAATCATCACAAGGGCCCAGTCATAAAGTACATTTACATCCGGGAGCAACAAAGTTGCCCCTTAAATAGGATAATAGCCTTATGCCTTATGTGCCTTATATCTGCTATGAGCTACCTTATGCCTTATGTGCCTTATATCTGTTATGAGCTGTCTTATGCCTTATGTGCCTTATGTCTCCTATGAGCTACCTTATGCCTTATGTGCCTTATATCTGTTATGAGCTGTCTTATGCCTTATGAGCCTTATATCTGCTATGAGCTACCTTATGCCTTATGTACCTTATATCTGCTATGAGCAGTCTTATGCCTTATGAGCCTTATATTTGCTAGGAGCTGCCTTATGCCTTATGTCTGCCTTATGCGTCTAGCATGAAAAGGGCGCTATGGAAATGCAAGGTACTATACATTCTATTGTAAAGGGAATAGGAACTGGATTTGCAAATTTCATTCTTAAATTCATATTAGTACAGATTTCAGATTGTCTCTCTCGACTTCGTCTACACCTGATCTCTTAAGAATTTATAGGGTTGACTTGCTACGAAATAGAGCCCAGTGCATACATCTTTAAGGCACCTACAGATCTTGATGGGACATCCTGTAGATTTGCTTAGAAAGAGAGCCCAGTGCATACATCTTTAAGGCACCTACATATCTTGATAGGGCATCCTGTAGATTTGCTTAGAAAAAGAGCCCGGTGCATACATCTTTAAGGCACTGGCAGGTCTTATTTGGAGGCCCTGTAGCTCAAATTTATTTTACCGTCGATTAGTCCTAAAAATCCTTTTGGATTCTGGTCGCCTTTTTTAAGTCAGCATCAGAGCTAACGAGGTTTTACAGCTCGCCATCATGCTATTGTAGGCGGTTCCTAGTGTTGAGTTAAAGTACTCATAGAACATGCCTAGACTTCATTTAGAAACTGAAAGGTGCTGTTGTATTTTATTGCATTTCCAAGGAAGGTTAACCTGCAAAGGCCAAGAAGAGGTCGGATGGTCCTACTTACAGAAGAAACGTTTGGTGGGAAAATGGTTTGGTGGGCTGCAAAAGGGAAAGATCTATCAATTCATTATTCCCAATCACGTGACTTGAGACACAAACAATACAGTTATCCGCCATGTTGGAGTACAACCTACTCATTCCTACAGGTCCAGCTAAAGCTACCACAGACGAAATAATAGTCAAGGCACCCTGCACTCCACCTTTCCAATCATTATTTTTAATTCCATTAAAAAAACCAATCAAACCATCCCCTACTGCTGTTATAGCTGTTCTAATTTTCTCAGCATTACCTTCAAGATCTTTGTCATATTCAAGCTTTGCAGCATCCTTCACTTCTTTCCAAATACTTCTGCCTTTTCTCTGATGCTTGTACCTCCAGCACTAACGTATGCTCTCGTATTTTCATCTTCTGCCATACCGTTAGCTATTGCCTGTACAGCTCTCATTTTGTTTCAGCCCTGTCAAGTCTCCCTCTGAGGTCAGGACTCACGTTAGCGTTGGTTCCAATATGTAACATAATTGACAACAGCAAGAATCTTACTGCCATTTTCTGCATAAGAATGGAAATACATTAATCATATATTACGGAAGATCTCCTTGACAAACTGGTAAAAGTGATCTATGCACACATACACCAGGTCCTGCTAGGTTTCATTAGCTGTACTCTTGTTGAGTAGCCTCTAGTACTTAGAATTTTCAAGCATTTCTTTATTAAACTGAAGTTTTTCAGTCCATTTCTTCCATCGCATTTTGTTTGTGCTTACTATCAAAGTCGTCACAGTGTCACCGCTGGTAGCTGACATGTTTTCTTTGCATTAATTTTTTGTACCCTATATGACCCAGAAACGCAAGACAAGGCTTCTGTGTGCAAAAAGTAGCACGGAAGTTTCAGTTTTGTAAAAGGTCAAAACCGCATTAAAGTTGATGCACTTGTGAAACAGAAGCACTCGCGGCAGTTTTTTAATTTGACAAATTTAATCACAGGCTTAATTTCGAGAAAAAACGTGAAATAAGACTCTAGATCCCTCTAGTGATTCTTTGCTACGGAAAGATATGTCTTGCAGATGAGGTCTTGCATGCTGTGGGATATGGTACAAAACTAACAAGGCTCAGTTGAGCGTCTCGTTTAAAAGAAAGCCTTTGCTTTGTGTCACAGGAAGGTTACCCTACCAGGCAGGAGCCGCCTCAAGCTAAATTCTTGTGCAATTGAGTCCAATAAAGTAAATAAACCCTTGAATGCATTCTTAACATGATATCAAACGAAACTTTTAATCATCAGGATATTTTGCAAAAAAAAGTTATCTGTTTTGCTGTAGGTGGAAGAAACTTTTATGACATGATAATAAATAAACGAGTTTTAGTAAAGCCCTGCTGTAAAAACTGTAATAAAACTCGTTGAGAGTGGAACGATTGCATTCCTCAGTCAATGAACTTTATCTAAGAGTATTCAGCACAAAGCTAAGTTGCTAACTTTTCTTTAAAACCTTTTCGTTCCTCATTACGTAATATAAATGATATGATAGCACAATACAGTGATATACAGTGATATCAGGAAAAAAAGAATGTGTTCTGCCTAGATTCTCAGATTAGTACTTATGCATGTGAACGTTTATGATCAAACGTTTGATAGAATGAGAATGTTGACAAGAAGTTGAGAAGTCACCTACGTAATTCAAAAATTTGAACGGTGGCTTACAACAACAAAATTAATATCGACTTTTATCCTTTTTCATTATGTCTACATGACTGTTTCTCTCCACAAAATCGAGTAAAATCGGAAACTGTTATAGATTCGAAAGAAAATAATTATAAAATGAGTAATGTTACCAAATTTGTAGAAATCGAAATCTACGTGAAACCGTTATTCGAATTCGATTTGACCAACAAGACACCATTTCGAACGTCAGACATGCCTTTGCTTGCGCGTGGCTTACTCCTTGCTCCAAGTAAACATCACCTCGGGCACTTGACGGTCGACATGAAGTACTGTAAGCGAACCTTTCCAAAGCGGAGTCGTACACATACGCGAAAAGATATGTCCATTTAACTTATCGTGGCAAGTGGACAACTAACCTTGATAGAAAAGAGTGAAGTACGCCTTTAAGAATTGCCTATCAAGCGTACACTTTGCTAGGTGTAGTTTCATACGTCATTAACCACAGATAAACCACTAACTTTAGATAAGAAAATCTAATTTATCTTCCGATCTGGAGGACTTCTCCCTACAGGGAATTGTTTTCTGTTTTGTTCAGTATTTGTACAGTATTTGAATACATAGATTCAGTGTTGGTTGTGTGTCTACTGTACGAATGTTCAGTATTTGAATACATAGATTGATCATCAGTGAGTTATGTTTCTTGTGTGTCTACTGTACGAATGTTCAGTATTTGAATACATAGATTGATCATCAGTGAGTTA